>CM055961.1:45862500-46230000 GCA_029531755.1 Holothuria leucospilota
TCCCCCGACATGACTGCTTTTTACCATACCTAAGGGCGCCCCGTCGGAAATGGCAATCGAGGGCATCAAAGAGAATGATGTCGTAATGATATCGTAATGGTGCTTTGTAGTGATGGTCAAATGCCTTAAATGTGTGCATGTGAACACGTGCGCTTGCTCGTGGCAAATCCCCTGCTCAGTGTACAGATGTTGCGGAAGCAGAACTTTATATAAAGAAAATGTCAGTTACAACACGGGCTAGGGATGAAGAATTTTAATAAAAAAGGACCATCATGGCAATATCTAAGCCGAGAAAAACCAAAAATTGACACAAAACATAAAAAGGATATTCTCGTCGCCACAATGATGTCTTCCAAATTGCTATGAATGGCACTTCCCGGACCTTGTAAGTTGCATGTGAACATTTGTTGTTTTGGCATTTCATGTTTTTAGAAATTTACACTTCAGGTTTTTAAAGAACACTGGTAGACAATATACCTAACTGAACAGATGAGTAACGACTCCCTTTCGACTTCATTATCAGCACTTTTTGGAAAGAGTGTAGTCCATATACCCTATGGTAGGACCTTGAAAGGAATCATGTTTTAATATCCATGGGTCCAGGGGCATAGCGCCACTAAAGCTCTTGATAAATTACATAACGGTCACCAACATGAACAACCATAATTCTGACGATCACTTCGCAATTAGGAGTGGGCAAGAGGGAACTAGGAACAAACAAAGAGGTCGATGACAACTAAGCATTTTTTAGAATGTTAATGTAGTATAACTCGAATCATATCCCCATATTTAGTGCCTGCAACGTGCTCCGAACAGATGTGTTGCTTTTAAAAGGTGTAAAACGAAAGGTGTATACTTCGAGTCATACACGATGGTCCCTTCTGGATCTCCCGATCCCCCCCCTCAACATTAATTCTTATTAGGCAACATCAGAGGAATTTTCGTTCTAAAGCCCATTTCAAACTTAACATGGTCCGTCGTCCCCATCTCCCACCATCATTAAATGGTATGTTTACTTTGTTAACCTTACCTCACTCTGGTACTCCTCATCTGCCATCACTCCACCACCGTCGTCAACTGTATGCTGTAATAGAATTCAACTAGGTAAGGTTAGTATCATTGTGAACCTGTCTTACAAATGCATATCCCATAAGCACACCCTAGAGAAACGAGTTGGCGGTAGGTGTGGTTCAAGTTAATTCTGATATGACAGATATGGTTGACGACTTTGGATGAGCCAGGAGAATCGAAAACAGGTAACGTAGGATGCAATCAAAGAGCAAGGTTTAACGCCCCTTTTCATTGCTTTTGAATATGAAGTCGTTTTACATGCAGAAATAAATTATAGTGGGATTTGGTGATTAAAAGTATAAGTCCACCTTTTTGAGTTACTGGGGTAGTGCTAAATTCTACAACTATTCCTTTAGCACAGACATGAGAGCAGTACAAAATAATAGCCCCCAGGACCTTGGTCCTTGCATGACCAGGCCTGTACGAAGGGGTTGGGGTGGAGGACTATTCATCTTTAGAATCAAACACCCTTGCGAACTCAGAGGCGGTTTGTTATTGAAAGACGAATGATTTTGCACTACCTAGCAATGCAGATACTGTTTCAGGTTCTTACAAATTAAGCATAATCTATATAAATATTCCTAACAAAATATTATCATCAAGGGAGGAAATATCATTTTGCATACTCATACCAAAACCTAAGGTTTCTGCGCGAACGGTGGGCCATTTTACCTTTTAATCTTCATTTAATGATATCAATAAATAGTTGCTGATATCATTTAACTATTTAATGATATCAAAAGGAAATACAACAAAATAGTAAATTAGTACGTCATGGGATTTTAGTGCAACTTACCTATAGTAACCCTAAACAGGATACTTTCATACATTTCAAAACTTTCGAAATAGCATGCAGGAAATGGTTGTTATAATGTTGTAAACATACAAGAGACACGTACATGTACCCCTAATGGCAATGTCGCCTAAAGTGACCACCTTTTCAGCCGAGTTGTCGCCTAAAGGTGCCACCCAGGGAAATATATATTCTTTGTGGTCATGTAGAGGGTCACCTTGCTTTGGTATATGATCTATCAGTGTCTCGTTCGTCACTCTCCTAGCTCTGTGTACCTGATATGTGCTTGAGGTAACTAAAACAAGTAGTAACCAGTATCAAGGTTGAGCTGACGAAAGAGATACGGATAGTTCATATACCAAAGCAAGGAGAACCTATACAAGACCACAAAGAATTCTATTCGACACAAGGAATTGATTTCTATAAAATTACCATCTCATATTCTTTCCATCTCCATCATAGCAAATGCCTAGGGCTGGATAGTTAATACCGTAACAATGTCATGCAATACACTTAAACAGTATAGAGAACTTAACTGAATTGAAACAGACTACTTTCAGAGAAACACATAATTTACTCTCTATACATCTTGCTGTTTTACAAGAAAATGCAAAAGGAAGCTTTCTGTGTAACTTAAATTTTAATGTACCCATTTACTAGGGTGCGAGCTTTTTATGTGTAGGCACTGCTAGACATCTTATTGTTTGTAACCTGAGTAAAACAGAACCCTCGCGTGGCTATGAAAATAACTTTAAGGTGCGTTCACACCAAAACCGAAGTCTGCTGCGTTTTGCAGGACGGGAGCCCCAAAGCAAATAGCTTGTGTTTCTATGGAAGCGTTCACAACGAAATCGCGTTGTGAAAATCGTTTTTCGGGGAAACGCAGCGAGTCCCGCATTGGTCGATTTAATGCGGGAACGTGTTTGCTCAGTTGTTTGGAGAACAATGGCAGTTCGCCTTACAAGAGAGTTCTTTGCACACAGGTGTTTAGATTTTTTATTGTTGAGCAGGGCAGACAGCACTGAGGGCATGACAGAGAAGAAACTGAGAGAAAAAGTGTCAAAACAAGTTCAAATACGGATGCAATGATTTTTGGGAATAAAATGAAAAAAAAAAGAAATAGGAAGACGGATTTTGATTTCTGATGTTTAAACTTAACAAGGCTACTATCAGCCTACCTCTACCCCTACACTGTTCAAATGGTATCCATGTTGTCTCTTTTCCTTTTCATTTCACCAAACAGTTGTTGATTTGTAAATTTCGTGTACCATGACAGTTATCTACATTCTTTCTTATCATTCTTTTCACCCTTGCATGTACAAAAAAGCCAACAAATCTCACAAATTCTCTTCAGTTTAGTTTATTTACCAGTTACCATCAAAAACCAGCAACCGGAACCGTCGCGTTTTCCCGCTGCTGTGTGAACCCTCGCTGTGCGGGAAACATCCCGTTCCCCCCGGCCGGAATCGCGCGATTTTGCTTTGAACGCACCTTTAGGCGCTGCGGGGTCTGCAACATGATATACCGCAGCAGAACAAAAGAAGTGAGGATTGAAACACAGACTTTGTAGCGAAATCAATCCAGCATGATTACCGAAAAATCCTGCCAGCCATCCACCAATAGATACCAGACTCGAGAGAAATCACCGATTGAATCAAACTCTAAACCAACAACGGTGTGCCTGGCCCCGCTATCATTAAATGTTTTGTGAAAGAGCCGTAAAAAGGTGCGTTCACACCAAAGCCAAAATCTGCTGCGTTTTGCGGGGGGACGAGGTAATTTTTTCCCATGACAACAGTGAAAATTCAGAAAATCGCCCCATTCGTTCTGAGATAACAAATTTCGCGTCCCGCCCGCAAAACGCAGCAGATTTTGGTTTTGGTGTGAACGCACCTTAAGCCAGATCCACGAGAAACCATTCTGTTCCAATATATCGTCATGACCTTGGTGTATGGAAACTCTGTTACGGTGCAAGTACTATAGCCCAGGCAAGACTTAACAGTTGAGTAGTACACACTGTAGACACAGTAATCACAGGCCTAGCTTAATTTAACTTTGTAAATATTGTAAGCTTTAAGGAAAAGAGTGTAACATAATAAGCTGTTTGGAAACTTTTAATCACATTCTTCTGCATTTTTTTTTTCTGCTTTGGTTGGTTTGGATATTATACCGAGCCGTAACAACATGATCCTATGAAAAAATCAACTACGCATATACATTGCTAGGTAAAAGACTTGTAAACTGAGACACTTACGTCCCAGAAACAGGACTGTAGATTCAGTTGATAATCTGTAGCGTAGCGAGGATGCCAGATAACTAAAATAAACAACAATGAAGAAACGACTAAAATTAAGTTCATTAGCTTAAATAGGAAATACTGTGCTCACGTCAACTTGTATTACCAATGCAAAAGTACCTTCAATCGTTCTTAGCCATTATATTGCACCAGTATCTAATTCTACCAACAATCAATGCCACCAAAATTGGACTTACATCAATTTTGCATATGCAATGCCAAAAATAGGCTTTTATCATTGTAGGCCGTTGAATTCCACCAGTAAACTCTGAAAAGGGCTTTATCCCCTCAGCATATTAAAGTTTACAATAATTATGACTTTTCAATCACTTGAAAATTCGAATGCTAGTCTAAACAAGCTATCCATGCGTTTCAAAGCAGTAAATGTCTCTCTGTGAGTACTTTATTACTTAAAAATACCCTTTCCAACTAGCTTATTTTAAATTATCTACCATTCTATCATAGTTTCCATTTATGTTCACTAGTAAAATACCGCTGCAAAAACGTACTTTTACCGACAAAGTAAACAAAGAACAAAAAAAAAATAATTTCTTTGACGAATGAGCACATTATTTATCAAGAGGGTGTCTACGTTGAACATGTTTTTCTCAGACGACTCGGACATTGCCATCATAGACAGGAGATTACGTAAAATACACAGCACTTCACAGAACTTCACTGTTTTAATTCAATAAACACACCATGCAATTGTTTGTGCTTGAAAACGTGAAACACAGTTCACTCCAAACAATACAAATAAGCGAAAGTACTAAATTTAAATAAAAGTATCAATCCTTTAAAGACAATGTAAAGACAATGCTTGTAGTTATTTTTAAATATTTGTATTTGTGTTAAATTAACCCTCCTGTCACAATCCTATGTTCATTAAATTTATTTTCATTTCACACAGTATAATCAACTGTATTTACCTTTAACGCTTCTTGATCTAAGAACAGAAACAGACTCAGCCTGAACGGATGGTGGCAGCAGACAGTAGTCGAACCTGATAACAAAAGGATGACGCAGGAGAAGGATAAGTATGCAATACATTTAAAAAAGAACATTAGTAATATAGACTAAAAATTAAATGAAACTTTTTCTTGATACATTACATTTAACAAATTTTGTTCGTTACCTTTTTTCGTTTAACAGTGTCATGATTTTAGTTACAGGCTTACATTTAATTGCATTGTTCTGGGCCATTACGTGTGCTTTGTGAAGAAGTAAGTGACAGCGAAGAAAAGCTCACAGTGTTATATCACATAACTTTTTAATGTGCATGCTGTGTTACTGACACCCGCTTCCATTGTTACCAGTTGTATATTGACAGGTGATGTAAAGATCATTTAAATTCCAGTGTCTTGTGATTGAAAACAGTGTGTGTAATCACTGTGCATGTGATACCGTGGGCTGTGCATGTATTAGTGAATCAGACAGAAATATGATCACAACTATCAGGATTTTATTCTTTGCAGTACTTTGAGCCACAAGATAGTTTGGACCTTTAAACTTGGAGGAGGGATAACAAGATCTTTTTTCGGTGAACGTGTGTGTATCTGTGTGTGTATGGAGGAGGGGGCATTGTTTTGTGTGTATGGAGGAGGGGGCATTGTTGTAAATACAATTGCTAAGGAGCATTTGCATTAAGTTGTATATTTCATTACGGAAGTTCTATGAATTAACACATGTGTAGGCCTACATTTTATTTTTAGAAAATTATTGATGATACCATGATTTGTTTGATACATTTTTGATACAATATTAAAATATTCTAATTATAGTAAACATCAAACTTGTAAAGAAAACGTGGGCTATGAGAGCAACTCTGTAATGCAATGACGGGAGCAAACACGAGGCTTTAGTTAGAATGGTAAAAATTACCCATGACAGTTTTATAGAACGTTTGTCATAATCTTCTATCATGATGAAATTTAAAGTATCTTTGTACATTATCTATGTGCGTAAAACGTTATTGAGCTAAAGATTCGGGGTTCTATTTTTTCTGACCTTTATTTGTTTCACACATGCTATAGTAATTTATAATTAACTTTTTAAAACTTTGATCAATTTAGTGGGTTTTATAAAGTAAAATGTTTTGTTTAATGAAGGCAGTATCTTGGTGTGCTACTTGTTTTTCACTAAATTTAGTGTTATACTTCTTACAGAGTCATCTGGTCTAAAATTGCCCAAGTTCGTAAGGAGTTATTATACCCAGTGTACTCAAAACATGCATGTTACAATTATACAATCATTTTGTTGTAATAGTGTAGTTGTAATATTGTAGCCTATGGTACATCAGTAAATACAGATTATCGAAACTGGCACAAGTTTTTTCTTTTTTTTTTTGTTGCGGAAAATATTTTTTCTGTTCAAACAATAGTATCAAAACATCATTCATTGCTAAAATAACGTATCGATTAAGAATTACCATAACACCGACTGAATTTCTGAAAGTCTCATTCATATTTCTTACATTTTAAGCAATGACAATACTTACAACAGTTCCTTCAAGGCCAGACACTTTGATGAATACTTTAGGATGCCTGCAAATTCTTTTGATGTAATTTCTCTTCCTGGCTCGTCTATCGTTAGCTTGCTGAGTGTAGTGAGAACTGGTAAAGAGATATTATATTTTAACTGGAGATGATTCCCGTCACGCAGGTCAACTGTACTGAAATAGTTGAACAGATACACCCATGCAATGGAAATCTGTAAAGTAAAATAAAACAGAGGCCTAGACTGAAAAGAAAAATAGGCTATACAAAAGATCTTCACAAAATCTGAAAAAAAAAAAATCTGAGATAACTATATCCGTGTTGAGAGGAAGGAAAATAGAGGGAAAAATATTGACCATGGAATGATCAAAGTTCACCAAAAATAGTTAAAGTGGATATAAAAAATGTTTATATACTAAAATGGTTTTGTTAAGAAAATAAGTATAATGTCAATTTAGTACGACTTGACTGCGTTGAGTTACATGTATTAAAATGTCTTGTTACAGATAACTGCGTAATGTAATAGCTGCAGAGATATGGCGATATTATAGAACATTAATTTCGTCATATGGAAAGCAAACTCTTAACTTTTCCACGGTGCGTTTTCAATTTCCTGAAATAATTTATTACGACGAATGTGACACATCCTACTCCTGCTTGAATACCCACTAGACTTTTTTTTATCTCATCGCTCCTTGGAGATGTTTAAGTTATGTACCATATAGCAGGGAATTCAGTTAGCTTCGTTTCTACTGCAGAAGACTCATCAATAAACAGAAAAGTAATCAAGGGAAGACTAAACAGGAAAGACACGGTAAAAGTTACTAAATTAAGAAAAAAACATACTTTTGAGGGTATTTTTTTCCTTGTGTTCCAGTGAGTGTCTCATATTATGTCTCATTTGAAAGAATTATTTATTATTAAATGTTAAATTCCATTTCTATAGCACTTTTTCCAAAAAGTAACCTCCAAGTGATTCACTGACAACAAATACTTTAAAGCAAGAAAACAGAACCAAAGCATAAACAAAATTTATAGACTTGAATCGACAAAATAAAAGTAACATAGAATGACTCAGAAAAGAAATAAGAAAGTAACGCAAGGCAACGAACACAGTCAGCAGAAATCATTAAAACATTTTTAAGAACAAAATCTTTAAACTACGATTATTAGAGCAAAGTGAAGCGATAGATATGATTGAGAGTGTTCACTGGCTCCATTCTTGAGGAACAAAGACTTAAAATGACCGGTCTTCTAATTAAGAAGAAGATTTGAGCACATTTTGTAGGAGCTGGGATGACGACCTTAGCGCACGATTCGGTTCGTAGATATGTAATAGTTGGATCAGATAACTACAGTCAGATCCCCTAAGAGTAAGAAAATTAAAACAGAGCAGTAATATCTTTAAACACACACGGTATTCTACAGGCAACCAGTGGAGTCGCTATGAAATGGTTGTGAAACGATCTCTAAAAGATAAAAGAATTCAATGCGTAGTCGTCGTATTTTGAGTCAATTGAAGACATCCGATATACACCAATAAGGGGAAAATTTGCATAATCTAATCTCGATATCAAATGAGCTTGAATTCTAGTAGCATCCTCATCTAGAAAATGACACCAATATCCAACTTGAAAGGATTAGATTCATTACCAACAATAGTTATCCTTTGAGTTCTGTCATTCAAGTACGACTGTATTCAGTGACGAGCCGGGTCCTTCATGTCAAAACGTTTTGAGAGACGTTTAAAAAAAATGTGATGATTAAAGGAATATGGGATACCCACTAAACCAAAGGTTCATTAGACCTAAGGTTCAGCAGACTGACGAATTCACTTGATACTTCTTAATTCCTTCTGTGAAAGTGCTAAATAGAATTGTGTGGAAGTTTTATATTTAAAAAAAATATTTTAATGAATATTGTAGCTCCCTAGAACTATGACGCCTTTTTTCACAGTAGCTGATTTTCACATCATACCAGTATCCTTTTTGATTCCTTGGCGAAGGTGCAAGGAATCCATTCAATTATGCTTTCGAGTGTATGTATGCATGTGTGTATGTCGGAGTGTGCGTGTTTGTGACACTTGGTTTGTATACACGATATCTCAATGCGGCACAAATGACTATTTCTTATACTTGGTATATGGATTTCCCATATAAACAGAAAGATCCCTATTGTTTTGATGGCGGTCAAATGTCATGTTAGCTCACCAGAGGTCAACTTCTCATGTGTATGTGTTATAGTCAGAAATGAACCCTAGTTTTAGCAGAGGTCGAATGTTATCTGAGGTCACCGGAAGTAAAAATACAGAATTCGTAAATATTGTTTCTAAACAGGATATCTCGAAATAGCAATGATGGACACTTTTCATACTTGGTATACAGATTTATCATTTAAGAGGGAGCGTCCCATTTAGTGAAGGTCAGAGGTCATGTGAGGTCACCAGAGGTCAAAATCAACACCCTTGAAAAACGAGATATTTCAAGCCAGGGATGTTGGATACTTTCCATACTTGGTATACAGATTTGTCACTTTAAGAGAGAGGGAACCTATCATGGGGTTTGTCGAAGGTCAAAGGTCAACTGATGTCACCTCCGTTGAAAGTATGAAAACATCGTTAACTAAATAGACAGTGGATAGTACCTCCAAATTTTGTCGATTCGATACCACCCAAGAGTTAAAGCTGAATTTCTATAACATTCCAAAGAAAAAATTAAAGAGAACAACATACATTTTTTCAAAAGCATAACTTCTACAGTTATTGGTAATTTTAATTACCTGATTATGAACACCTGTGAAGGATGTTGTGAATATATCATAACTAGAAATACCATACATATAACGATTTTTTTTTATCTTTCAGGGCCTTTCAGGTTAGGCCGGGTGGTAGTGATAGGCCTACAGCTCACCCGCAGTAACCTGAATATGACAAAACTACCCTCAGAAATACTGAATAATTTCAACCCAACTCAACATAAGCAGGCCCAGTTTTGTTGCAGTCAAGTGCCCCAAACTGAAATTATTTGCAGAAGTAGCATAGCTATGGGGGCAAAAGAACAACTGTACGTCACCAAAGTTTCTGGATGTATTTTAACTTATCTAGTAAAGGTTAATTGCTCAAAACTGGTTTACAAATGAATTTTGCAGTGGTCTTCGCGTGCACTTACTTTATAATCAGTGATCAACTGTTAGGTATAGTATATGACATGAACTATTTCCCAGACAAGAGCAATCTACATAAAACTGGGTATAAATACTTGCAATCTTAATAAAAACTCAACAATAGTAAGTCACCTATATATTGTCCATTACAAGTAGCGTATTAGAGAAATTGTCAGCCTAAAATAGTTCATAGACACAATTTTAAACCCTATGAGGATGGCTTTATATATGTCACGCTTTCCAGATGAAAACAATCAGATCGATTTTCCAACAACGGTGAAAGCTTCATATTTATTTTGACATGTTTTTTTCAATCGCAAACAGAATCTCCTTTAGTTTCAATAAACGCCCCAGGGTTTCCATCAAGCTTCCAGCTTGGTTTACAGAGTGATAATTCTCTCAAAACATGGAAAGTCATTAATCCGAAACCTTTCATTTGCTTATAATAAGTGTCCCTCTCCTCCCTTTCAGTTCCCAGATGCCCTCAACTGGATACTCCAAGGCAACCTAAACGTATCTTTATCTTGATTGCTAGATGCCAGGAAATTGCATTTAACAGGGAATAATATCCAAATTTCTGGCTAGGAAAAGATCCTTATGCAGAATCCTTACAACGTAACCATTTTGATGGATACGTGGTCATTATGTGCCTGCCAATTTCAAAATTACATGCACGATGGCCACATTGTTTGGCAGAATACTTCACAAAACCAGAAAGCCCGAAGGTTTAGTGTTTTTTTACCGAAAGAGGGATGCTTTGTTACACAGAGATGCATTCCTAAAATTTATACTTCTTGTCTACATTATTTTTACGATGCGTTCACAATTTGACCCCTACTGGACTCATATGACCTTTGAATGTTATGTTTCAAATTTTTCAGTTTTTGACCTCTGGTGACCTCATATGACTTGTGATCTCCACCAAAAACAAAAGGGTCCCTCTCTCAACATGACAAATCTACATACTAAGCATGAATACTTCTGTCCTTCCAATCTTCATTTATCATGTTAATGAGGTATTTAGTCTTTTACCCACAGGTAACCTCAATGTCGGTTGACCCGAAACAAAAACAACAGTGGTTCTTCCCTTAACATGACAATCTATTTACTAAATACGAAAAGGGGCTGCCCTTGCTATGTTGCTATACATGTTGCTATACCGTGCTTACAAGCCATATGCAAGATTTTGCAGTTTAATCTACGGCGACCTCAGAAGACTTTGATCTCTACCAAAACAATACGATTCTTCTTTCCCTCAGCATGACAAATCTAAATACCAAACATGAAAAGTGTCCTTCACTCCTGTCTTGAGATATCGTGATTACAAGGTTTTCAGTCTTTGATATACGGTAACCTCAAATGAACTTTGAAATCCACCAAAAATAGCAGCATTCTTTCCCTCTACAGACAAATACATAAACCAAACATGGAAACAGTTTAACCTTGCTATCTGGAGATGTCGTCATTACAAGAGTCTCGGTCTTGGACCTCTGGTGACCTCAAATAACGTTTGACCTCCACCAAAAACAATAGGATTCTTCCTCTCAACATGACAAATCTTTAAGATTGTCACTGTTTATGAGTAAGCTAATACACAGTATTTTGTTCCTGTTCAGTCACATGACACGGGTCTTTCATACAGTCTATCTAAAGTATCATACAGGGGTGGCGCCAGGATTTCCCCGACAGGGGGGCCAAGCTCCCCGACGGGGGGGCAGCAACCCAAAGTCTCAACGAAGGAAATAAAGTGCCGAAACGATGTTTAAAGGAAATTTTTGGCGCGCGAAGCGCGCCAAAAATTTTGGGCTCTTTTTGGAGAAAATTTGAAAAAATTGCCGGCATTTTCTATGGAAAATTTGAAAAAATGGGGCTTTGAAAAAGAAACTTGGAAAATTTGGGGTTTTTGTTGAAGAATTTGCCCTAATTTAGACCAAGATTAAGTAAATCGTCGGGGCGACTGGGCGTTGCCGGGGACTACATATTTTATCGTATACATAACAGCTCCCTGACGAAACCGAAAAATTTCCCCGACGGTGGCGCCGTGGCCCCCCCTGCCCCCTCCCCCGCTGGCGCCGCCCTTGGTATCATAGCTTCTATAAGTTTGGTATTTTGACAAAAAAAAAACACACACACACCAATTGACACCTATTGGCACAGAATGAAATTCGGGTGGTGGTTATAATGCTTTTCTCGAGGATTCAATTAATTTTACATATCATTTATATTAGGAGCAGTGCTTTTGTGGGGAGCGACTGCTTGTTCGTTATAGAAACTAGCATACTTGTGGCACGTAGGATATAGCCCTACGCAGTCGCGGATGTAATGATAATAGGATAATAATCTACAAGAAGAGAAAAATACGTAAACGAAAGAAAAGAAACAAAAAGAAGAGTAAAAGTAAGAAAGTTTTCTAAAACTTAGTAAAAACCGTCGTATGTCTTTCTGCAGGAGTTGGGTGGAGCTTGTAGTGAAGTAATGTCTGTTAAAAGCCCATTAAAGTTATTAACGAAAATACGGAGAGCAACAGTTTGCGAAAAAAAGCCTAATAGCTGAGTAATGGTGCTAGTCTGGCAACATAATGATATACGGGGTGAGGGTGGGGGAAGGTCCTCAGTGCTGTATAAATTTCATGTCATTTCATTTATTATACCGTGTCAATTATTATTTTATATACAGTGGCAATTTCAAGTGAACATATTACAGAATAATGAGAAGCGAAAGAAAGGGCAATCAAAAGCCAGGTGGCTTGTTGAGAACGCACTCTTGTCTAAGGGTTTGTATTAGGAATTGCATCAACAAATATGTGTTTTGTAGTGAAATTTTCTCCAGTGAAACCGGATTAACACGCCAGATCTTTGCTGAACCCAGAACTTTAATCAGAACCTTTTTGTTTCAGCAGGAGTGTTAAAATGTCTTTAAGGATGAATAATTGACGCATTTCAACTAATTTAAATCAAAATCTTTCAAACAACTTCTTAAGGTTTCGTGCCTATACGCTTTCAGCTCAATTGTGGTATAATTTCCTCTTCCATACCTTTCTCGCTTCATTCAACAGTGTCTAGGATTTATGCTTTCCTGTATGAGCGTGATTACGCAAGGGCAGCGTATGTAACTTTCCTCTTTCCACCTTCCACTAGTTTTGAAAAGATTGACGTATTTGAAGGAAACTAATGTTCTCCAGCAAATTACAAAACTTCGACGATCAGATTTATCTTCTTGACAGACCCAAGTTTGTTAGAAAATTAAAGTGCCTCAAAACATAGTTTCAATGCTGGTTTTACCGTAAAAATGTCGTAAATCAAGCGTGGGGAACGCGACCTCCGGGCGGCTTGCGGTCCATGGAATATTTTTACCGTCCGGCGAAACAATCATAAATCTGATTTGGGAAATGATGGCATTTTCATAAATTATCTTGCTTAACTATTTTTCGGCCAGTTCGCTAAACTACGCTACGTAATGACACAAAAAGTATATTTCAAAGACCCCACATCATAAATATATAATGTAACATACATCGTGTGCTTTGTCGATAGGCATAAACGAAAACGAAATGAAGAATCAAGCGCGGTTATACGGAGGGCTTGGGGGCTTTATACCCCCCTCCCAATTTTCCTAGCCCTCCAAAACTGCGCAAAATGTTATATAGGCTAGTAGTGATGAAGACATATATATGTTCAGAAAGCATTTCAAATGGCTCTTAATCAGGTCCGTAGGAAGTAAGTTCTGTAACAATTTTTTCCTAACTTCAAAAACTTTTCTCGCACTCCGCGTTTTCATCTTTAGTTGTACCTAGTGGTAACGCACGCCATTTCAAAGATATTGAATTTATTCAACGTTAAAGGTTCCACAAATATTGTTCTTGTGTGAAATCGTGCTTCTAGAGGAGCACGAAAATGCGTCGTTGCGAAGTTGTAACTTTTTTTTTTCTCTATCTTTTTGAAAATATTTCTTCAGCCTTGCCATCATGGCAAACATATTTTGTAAGAAAAAAGATTTTTCAGTTTCGTCGTTGAGCCCTAAAGGGTAAGATAACAAATGTAATCCCCGACGACGACAATGCAGACGCCCCATTCAATATCTTGGTTTGCTACTAAGTAGGGCAGATTCCGCGATAAATCCCAAACGTTTCCAACTTTTCGTAATGAAAACAAAAATATGACATCTTTTGCAAAAGAACTCAGTTTTTTCTAGCTTGCTTCGCACGCCCTATATTTCGAGTTCGGTATACTTTCGGCAACCCATTGCATCTGTCGGGGTTTAGAGTAGCTAACTCCCAGTCAGAGTTTTTGGCCCCCATGTCGGATAATCAAATCACCACTCCTGGCTGAGCCTGTATGCAGTTTGTCCTTTTGGCAGTGAAGTATACCCCGAAATTTCGGCGCCCTTCGGGCGCAATCTTTACAGTCCACGTTGTATCACGTATGAACACAGTGGCGGATCCACGGGGGGGTCGCCGGCGTCCGGACCCCCCCCTCAAATTTTCCAATGTGCCCTTTTTCAAAAAATGTTTTTTTTCACACTAGCAAAATTAAAAAAAAAAAAAAACGAGACAGTTTCACAGGTAATGACAGTGTTGTCCAATTCCGAGGCCCCCATCCAGTATCGACCAATTCACTAGTCTAGCCATGTATCGCAGAAACTTTCGGCAATATATTTGAGTACGGTTGCCTGTATTGGCGGCCTCGAAACCCGAACAGCGCAATCGTTTTACAGAGAATGTGACTACAGTATGTCTGCGTGACAATCAGGCATTCTAATCACTTTTCGCTTGGAACCACGTGTGGCGTGCTTGGGCATTCAGATATTACGTCATACTCACTAGCTAGTGCTTTATGCAACATATTACTATTGGGTTTTAATATTGATTCCAAAAGGTCATTGCTAGTCAGTCTTTTGGTCTTTCAAAATAATGATCTGTTCACACTCCCTAAACGCTACATCTACGAAACCTTCCCTCCACCCTCTAGTATTCATCCTCTCGTGAACAAGAGAGAGTAGGTAAATATGTTTCGATATGATATTTATAGTCTGGAATTACTCTCTTCTTTTATAGTGTTGACCTAGTGATGGGAATAAAAAGCCAGCCTTAGGTAAATTCCACAGCCAAGAGTTGAACAGAAGTCACAAACGACGAATCAGTGTTTGTTTGATTTTAAAATTACTATATAAAATCACCACCAGGTCAAATAACGCCATGTCAGTCGGTTCAATTTTTTTGACGTCTTTGGACCGATGACCGGTTTGCTGTCGCAAATGAAAAGCAAACATTCGACTTCAGTCATCTGTTCTGACAGTGTTTTTGATAGTTGCGCCGCAACTTTAAAGGGAACACAACATACAGTATTTTAACCTCCTCCCCCAGTCGAGATAGCGGTGCATGGCGCCAGGTGGGGGAAGGGTTCCGTCTGGGAAGGCTGGCCCCCTATTGAAGAAGTTTAACAGTTTCGTAGGGGAGTCTTAGTCGAAAGTACACAGCCTCCGACGACAACTAATCGACGGTTTACCTGTTTTTTTGCCCTCAAGAGGATAATTTCTGTAATAAGAACCCAAAATTTTCGGCGCGCTACGCGCGCTGTAGAGTCACTCTATTTTTTTCAATAGTTCCATTCCACATAGCAGGATAGCACAAGTCCTGCTCACCTTACCAAGTAACATATGGGCAGAATACATAGTTTATGAAAAGGTCGTAACTTTCATCCCATATCGCAAAGCCTAGTTGGTGTTCTCTTGTGTGTCATGCGGTACAGTCAGTTGGTGAGCAACTTACGGAGCAAAGTTTGGCTATTTCATCGTGTAGTCCAGGTGTTTTCGATAAAATGTATGTTACACCCGATACGGTCTACAAACCCTACAGTTCTTTCTTTCGTTTCATCATATGTTTATGTGTAAGCCTATCAAACAATTTCACCCGCTTCGCGCTCTTTTCAATTTCACGATCCAGATTCAAAGAGCACTATCAGTGCGCAACTCGGATCAGGAAGTATTAAGTGATATAATGCAAAATATGCCTGCAATTACATGGGATAATGAGGCTCCCACATTCGCCCTTCTCATCATACCCTCGAAATAGGGAATGTCGGAACTTGGGGTAGCTGACATGGCCCGGCCCCCTGTTGGAAAAATTCCGCCGCCACCCATGGTCAGTTTACTTATTTTGGCTTTCATAAGGGTAATTTCTGGGATAAAACCCAAAACTTTCGGTACGCTTTGTCCACTCTTCCTCAGTTCAGTTATACTTGGTACAAACCCTCTCCCCCCTTTTCAAGTTAATAAGTAGAATACATGGATTTATGTAAATGTCGGGAATTGAATCGCATTTCGCTAAACCTGGATAACGCTCACTTGTGTCTGTCGTACGGTACGACTAGTGACTAGAGGGAAGTACAATAAAGTTATGCCCGATAGGGCCCAACTGTCCGATCAATTGTTCTATATACTGATATAAGCTTTAATTTAGTACAAATTCTTATAAGTGTAGGCTTACCCAACAAATTTTCGCGCGCTTCGCGCGCTTTGCAATTTCACCTTTTAGATTCTAGGTTTTGATTCCAATTTTTTCATGTCTTTTGGTTTAAAAGTATCCTTTCTTTGTCAATATGCGGTAAGTTGTGTATTCGCTGACGTTTATGGGAACCAAAATTTTAAAAAAAATGAATGTGCCCTTTTTATGTTGGACCCCCCTCAGAATAGACCCCAGATCCGCCCCTGGAACATTATTAGCACAAAAAGTGTCAGTGAACTTTTCTAGCACAATCTAGGTGTACTTCCAAAGTTAGAAGTGGGCATCAATGGGTTTTCATGTAGCAATCTAATACGTTGAGTTTACTGTTAAAAATGTAAATTTACAGAAAATAAAATAAAGAAATACAAAAGGAATACAGAAATGTTCTGGTAATTAATTACCAGAATGTTTCTGGATTTTAGGCTTTTTATTTCTTTGTTTTATTTTCTGTAAATTAACAAACATTTTTACAGTGTAACATTAGTATCATGCCAGAGATGACTTTATGGTTCGAATTTACTCGAACCACAAATTAATTAAAAAATACTCTTTCAGCCCATAACGATTGTACCATAATTGCAACATCATGACCATAGCCTTGTTCCGTTCACTTGTGAGACTTTCCACAAATTCCACATCTCTGTATTGCACAAGGAGAGCGAATTGCTGACAGGAAAGGGGAACTTTTCGCGAGTACGTTCACGTCCTATTTCTTTAATGACTTTTAGTTGGGGGTAAGCAAAAGTCTCAGTTGGTGACTACTCTTTTAGTGACATCAGAGTTATAAAATTCGAAAAATGCAGAGCAGCCCATATTACACAGCATGCCCATAGAATGTTTTAATTATACATGGGGTCTTGTATGCTCACCAGGGTTTGGCCTTGAACAGTGAACTATGTTTGTGTCTGCACAAGGAGAGGCAGTTAAGGAAATTATGGGCGGGGTTTACCACCAAGTTAAAGTCATACTTGGGGTGATGCAAATCCCTCTTTAAGCTATCCGTGTAGGGCTTGAGATGCCATCCCCTGTGATTCCCGCAAACTGCCATCATATGGTGGCATCACTAGCTACAAACAGGCTTCTTCGGTGCCAACCAGTAGTTTTACCGGTGCCTTCTATGTCAGAATTAATGGCTACGGGCCTTCTCTTCATCCGGTTTCACCAGGGTCAATGGAAACATAGCCTCCCAAAACATGTCCCTAGAATCGGGCGCGTGCAGGAACGTCGTCTTTCTAGTAGTATTGTTAAAGTTTTGCCTGATAGAAAAGTTACATCACAATCACAGAAGTACCGCATTTGTTCTCCTGTGATTCAATTGGGGAGGGGGCAGAACTTCCGGCTCCCTGTTGAGCGTGCTGTAGCTTGAAAAATTGGATAATTTCGCCATGTTAAGTGATGGAAAAAACTATAATTTCTGCACGGACATCTTTTTCCCCGCTTTGTGAGCACTATTTGCAAGTGATCATTTATTTTTAATTCAAACTTGTCAAATACAAAGACAGATGGCCGTATTGTGTTCCTTCTAGCCTGTTAAGTCAGCAGATTTGTACATATTTTGCAGCACTGGTTTCAAACCTTTTCAGGTGACCGCCCCCTTTCACTGAATGGTATTGGACAAACGCTCCAGTCTATAGCACAGTATTCCTATGAATGAAACGACGCTTATACAGACACATGGTGAAATAAAGGGCTGATCTGACCTGCAATTACATTTTTATTACCTATGGGTTCGACCCAGGGTAGCACAACGGCGGCGAGGAACTTAAAAATGTGACCCACTTTTGAGATGGTTAACCTTTAACCGCAGTCAGGAGCGGAGAAATTCTTTTGAATTTAACACAGATGTCAGGGCCCCGTGAGGTGAGGACCGTTCCCGCAAGGACTCCTTATGGGGCTAGGGGTGACGTCCCAGTGGGGGACAGGGGACGAAGCCACTGAAAGCTCCGATGTATTTACGAAAACGTGAACACAAGAGCAAGGCACTGTCGGTCAAATTATCTACTATCTTCCGATTTGCTACTAATTAAATGCAAACTAAATAAAGAGAACACAAAAATCACCCCTAGACCAGTTTGTATTTCAATGGTAACTAACAGAAATTCCCTTGATGTTGGCTTGTCCTGAGAGTGGAAGAAGGAAGGAAGGCAGGGCTCTCATTGGGTGTTGGAAAGACTTGTGGCACTCAAGATGTCCTACAGGTAGAAATAATGAGAAAGCCGAATGTGTCTCAGCGAAAAAAAAATGCATTTTGGTATCATTTTAATGTTTAGCTTAATAGTAAATTGCAAATGTTATCTATTATTTTGCAATTGTCACTTCCGTCAACTTCATTGGAGGTGAAAGTGGGAGGAACTTTTTAGCCATGACCCCTTCGGTCATCATTTAAACTGCTACTGATGAAAGTATGAGGTTCCTTGCCAGAAAAAAAGAAGAAATTAAACATTGTTAGATGCGATTTCGTAGAATCTGTTAATAAAGACAATTTACAAACTTCTTAGTGCAACTGATCCTCCTCGAGGAGGGAAAGTTAGAACTATGACTCGTTGACATCATTTTATTTCCTTTTGGTGCATACCAACTCGAAAGATTAGCTAGAGGAAACCTTTTGGAATCGGTGTAAAATGAGTATCTCATTTTTTTTTTCAAAACGCCATTCTGCAGACCCTCTGGCGCTCATCGCCCCCGAGTTGCGAAAACATCACCATGGGGCGCGAAAACGCCCCGTTAGAAACCACTGCTTTGCAGCCTCTAGGATTCACCATAGTCATTCAGCTGGGTATTTTCCATGGATTCACTAATGCCCGCTATCCATGGGGATAGTATCGTACGCTCAAGCAATCGTGGGTGCTGTTGGCCCCAGAGTAGATCATGACTAGCAAAATGGTGTTTTGCTTCTTTGTTTGCCCACATATTAACTTAAATTTACAATATCTGTGGTGGTATACGATGCAATCAACCTGTTGCCCTTGACATGCACATAGATGGCCATGGGGTACTCGCACAATCAACATTTAAATAAGAAATCGAACTTTCGATTTCTAGCTACGACATTAAGATAAAGTGAAAAATGACATAAACAGTGTGAAAGGGTCACACATATATAGTCTGCAGCATAAATTCCTTTACGTACCATGAATTCATTTATTCATTCATTATTAAGATAGGTATGTCATGGATACGTGAAAGAGTTAGTACGTACTGATCTTATCACTTGAATTGCAATTCCGCTACCAGTAGCTCGAGCACGTACAACAGTGTTGTGATGACTTGAGTCAATGACGTGACTTTCTGACTCAAGTCTCGATTTTAAGGACTCTGGTCTGACGCGAGTTTCAAACTCAAAAAAAAAAAAAAAAAAACTCTACTCGACACAGCCGCCAATAGCAATGAATCGACGTGACTCCAGTCACCACTTTAGTAGGACTCGCCGTCACTCTAGTCTTGGAACTTAAAAGACTCGATTCCCTTCCAGTTGTGAGAATTTTATTATATTGTTGTATTGAAGTCAAGGTAGTCAAGTTAACGCTAGCTAGTTAAGGAGAATGCTTTTGCTTACTCTCTGTGTAGGAAGTCTCTCCGGGACAGGCCCTGTTAGTGATCTTTTAAGTGATAACTAGGTTGGGCCTATCCTAACATGAATACTATTCTGTTACCTAGCTGATGAACATCGCCGCGTCGTAGTAAAAGCGCATACTTCATAGTCATACAGATGACCTATTAACTTGATACAGTTCAAGATAGGCCTAGGCTTTGGTACGGTGTCATACACGCAATTACCACAGTATGCCATCTTTGTGTTGCTCATTCTCACTAGGATTTACAAAGAAGTTTTGTTAGGGGTTAGGTTAGGTTAGGTTCGGGGTAAGGTTAAGGGTTAGGTTGTTGCATTAATGTACATTTTTTTTTATAAAATTCCTTCAGGAAAAACTGACAAATCTCACAAAAGATCCCTTAGTTTTAAAATGCCCCTCTCCTTATTATGTGTGGAAAAGTGGAAGAGTTCCTTCTTTTCTTAAATCTTAGTGCTAACCCTGGTGCAGTTAAAGTAATAATTTACACAAAGAACTATCGGAGGACTGGAATTGACCCTCCGTATAAAATCAAGGACTCAAAATTACTCAAGTTAAGAGATCGGGAGACTCGAAAATACACTGGGACCCGGGGTGACTCATACTTTTACAAAGAATCGTAAGGAATTGACTCGAGCTCAGAAAAGACTCGACATGACTCGACTGGACTCAAATTGTTATAAAGACTTGACATGACTTGATAATCGACACCCTGCAACTCGAAGTGACTCGAGACTCGACGCCAAGTGACTCGATAACACCACACTAATACACAAATGAAAATAGTTGACTGTTAAAGAACTCATAAACTGTGTAGGTACGATTTCCGTGACCACGTCTTCTAGTTACACTTTGGAAGAGGCTATAAAGGGGAGGTTTATGGGTGATAGGTGGTATTTTGGACATTTCGGAAGATGCGACCCTCTAGTACCCATTGCGTTAGCCTCTTCTATGGGCTTTACTTTAAAGTTAATTGCAATTCAATGTTCATTAGTAATCATGTGATTGATTGGCAGATCTATATTTAGTAGGATTCCACTTACGTTGTGACTTGATGCAATTTCTAATAGTTGAACTGTAGATCTTTGCAGCAATTTACTCCCCCTCTGGTTCAATTCAATTTGTTCTCTACACAGATCATTCACGGTGTCTATGATATTTTCAACCTGACCACCTTGTTCCAGGATGCATAGTACTGCAAATTTGTCACCCCCTTTATGTTGTTTCACACATTCAATGATTGCACCAGCAGCATTGGGATCCAGACCGCAGGCGAAGCGATAACAGTACTGCAGATCCAAGGGGTCCATATAACGTAGAACTTCTTTCAATTTCTTAACATTGTTCAACGCAATGGCATACTTGCTTAAGTAATGTGCTGCGTACCATTCACAGAAAACTTTGTGATAAAATCTTACTTCTCTTGGATATTGATCAATGGAAGTAATGTCAGATTGATAGATAGCATCAATGACCTCTTCTTCTACTAATATACCAATACGTATGTACTGATCGTAGAAGTCCTGTCCAAGTCTCTCAATCAGGTCATGTTTCTTCCAAACGATTTGTTGATTCCTTTTGCCAAGTCCCTCAAAAGCGACTTTATCAAGTTCAGTATGCTCCTTTTCAAACATGTGATATCTCTGTACATTAACGTCTTCCATCTTGTTTCTCATGTGACTGTGGAAACACTTTATCATGTACTGAAAGAAACTCGTTACAGTCTTGAATGTCGTGAAGTCTTCGTTTTCATGGCTCATGTGAGCGAACATAACAAAAAACAAAGGAACCTGACAGAGATCTCCCAGGATGGGGTTTTCCTGTAGTCGTTGTTTTATCCTGTTAGCTACGACTACGTCATTACCTACTACAGCCTTCCGAATGTACTCATCTCGCGCTCTGTCATCGAATCCAATTAATCGTAACCGTTTTGTCTTTGGTGCATATTGTTCATATTGTTTAGGTAAATACCTAGTAGTGAGAAATACTTCAAAATGTTGGAACATTTGGGAAAGAATAATTTTCATGATGTCAGTTTTGGGGATCTCATCTTCATCCGGGTATTCGTCAAATCCGTCTAAAACAATAAGCACAGATTTACTGCTGTGTACTATGCTTTCAACGTCATGTTCAGTCAGTTGTGAGCGTGATGGCAGTATAAACCGTTTAATCGCTGTGTATATTGACGTCACTCCTCCTAATTGTCTCAATCGAAGAAGAATCAGTATTTCCACATTTTTCAGATACGAATCCTGTACACAGTTGCACCAGTCATATGCATATTGAAGAGTGAGGGTTGATTTTCCGTACCCTGGTTCACCAGTCAAGAATTTTCTGTTTGATTGTCCATGTGGTTCACAAAAAACAAGGTGATAGGAGCCTAAGTGTACCCATGATTCTGCCAAATATTCAATGCCTCCCTCTACAAATACCCTATCCACACAATAAAGTCTATCTCGTATGTAAGGAATAGGTTGAACAGCGTCATAGAGTTGCTTGTATCTAGCTTTCAGTTCTCTCAGGAAAAGTTGTTTATTTGCTGAAAAAAAAATTAAAAAAAAAAACGGATTATGATGGAGGAAATATTATGTAATGGCAAAAAATGCTTTCGTTACCTGTAAGAGTGTATTCCGAAAAAAAAAAACAGGTGTACCTGTTAAAAAAAAAGAACTGGTGTGTAATTTCTTATACTTATGTGCATAATAACTTTCATTTTCATTGTCATAGCAACCAGAGCTGCACAGAGTTTTCGGGAAGACAGCTTAAGTCGCATCCTAAAACTTCAGGTAAACAGCCAGCAAACATCAGGGCTATTTAAAGAAAAGAAATCTGCCCTTCGTAATTAAGTGAATATCTTTAGTTGAATTATTTTCTTCATAAAATTTTTAGTCAAGATTTCGACATTTCTTTATGAAGCGCATTTGCTGCAATATATAGATACACCGCTTAAACTGAAATGTTAGACATGATGATTCCTTCTTGTCTAGGACTTACAATTTTCTTTTTCGTTTCATGAAGGCCTTCAACAGAATGGGCGGTAAATTCATTTTGAGACATAACAAAGCTTACAATATAATAACACTATGAATGATGGGTAATACACCTAGTGGAAAGGGGGAGTCGGTATCCCGTATCCAGGAGCTGAAAGACACTTCCTGCTTACAGGAAACCTTAATTCTGACGTAGTGAAATCATTTCATAAAAACAGCAGATTCCATAAAACAGCAGATATCAAAATATAATGAAATACATACCCATCTCGTCAATGAAACTATCGTTCAAGATAAAAATGTAGTGTGAAAATCTCAAAGTTGCAACACTCCTTGGATGATATAATAACAGGTTTTCTCTCTTTAACACCATGAACTACGTCTGATGTAAACGATTTGTTGGTGGTTGGATCAGGCCGTTTACATTTGAATGATATCAAAACTTAAGAGAGTCGGTAATCATAATGGTTAGTTATCGATGATTCCAAAGTCTAACAAAAATCAGGGCAAAATAATTATATTAATGCAAAGTGAATAATGTTATCTGATGTTCAAGTAGAATAAATATCAAAGCAGAGATCAAAGTTCACTCTTTGTACATGCTCGGTGTGTTATATTCACTGTACTCTGCTTGTAAAAAACAGAGCCATGTGTCAGATGACAGTTCATTTACGTTAAGACATTGTTTAAACTTTTTATATGTCTACTGTAGACAGTATGTAGGTAATGCGTCTCGAAAGTAAATGAAATGTTTGGTGAGATGGTAAATATTAATGATAAACCATCCACGAATAAAGAAGAACTTTATGAATGGTTTGAAAGCCAAGGATAGAGGAATTTATTTGATAGGTGATATTCTTAGCTTTCTAAAGGAACTTTTCAGTGGCAGTTTATTATAAGGAATCCCAACAAAAGGTCTGAGAGTTCCATCTCACCTTATATTTAACTCTGAAATCTTTACTTTAAGAGGATGTTTCAGAGGTTTTCTAGACCCCCTTTACCTGCCACTTTGTAAACATGATGGACTGCTACACATAAACGACAATTGAACACATTGCTTTAAAAGGCTTACAATTGCCAAATATTTAATTTAATGCTGAACTGCTAGTTCAAGATTTTCTCTTTTGAAGAGTGTTTTACTTGTCATGAAAGACTTAAAGGGATTCAGTGATCAACATGGTATGCTCAAACAATTCCCATCGGTTACCTCTTGAGAAGCACATTGTTTTCAAGACCCCCCTCCCCCACCTCACGTATCGATCGTTATTATCAGTGTGTCCTTACACCTCCTTGCTAAATTACACAACACGGCTACTACACCTTGACGCTAATGGCGTTGTGGGGTAAGGGAACCCACCTCAGGGAACGCTTCATAGCATTTGGAAAATTTCAAGTGCGACCGAGTAGTGAGATGTTTCAAATACCGGTGCACGGGTTCTAAACAGACCACCTAAAAAACGGGCTCATCAGTTTTATTGCAGCCAACTAGGCACTAATGATCTGTCACTTCCGTGATGTATTAGGATTTGGGGGAATAGTAGACGGGTGATGCGGTGTGGGTTGCGTTGGGATTGGAGGCAATAGGCCTACCTTCCTCGGGTTAAGTTGTGCTACGACAAATTTAATACAGACAACCGACACCTATTGTTGTGCGCGAATCGCATGGGTTTAACACTAATAGCGCAGGTTTGACAAGTAAAGAGGACGGTGCCGTCTCCTACTGTGCATGGTCAACTTTTCATCAATATTTTGCAGACCGTAGGGTGTTTGACTGTGTGCTGAAGCCATGTTAGTCTGGTCATGCTGTCACTAATGTATGACAGACCATATCATAGGCTATACGTGTTAGAAGTGACGTCCAAAGTGGGACAACGTTAAGTCATAGTATCTTTACGGTGGGCGAGTTCCACTAGACAAAAACGTTTGTTTTTTCACCCTCCAACATCCACCCAAAGGAAGATGTTGATCACTGATGATAAGGTAGCAACCCTTTGATCATGTGACAAATTTCATGTCTTCTGTTACTTAAACCAATACAATAACACCGTTAAGGTGTGAAGTATTGTCATGACTGATGACATCCCACTTTTTATTTATGTTAAGTAACGAAAAATTGTACATCAATTCAATAATCATTATCTAAGAAATTTCTCGACTTCCTATACTTACAGAATGTTTGTTGGTAATAGGCATCTTTTCATATAGTTCTTTAGTCGAGCATCAGTGGGCTAACGACGGGTTGCAGTGATTCAATATGTCTTAGTATACCACATTCCAGTTACTTGATACGAAACAAAAGCGATATTTTCTCTTTGTTAAAGATGTTTTCTACTGTTACCCCGAGGGAAGAACAAAGGTGCTCCCCGTAAAAGCAAAGAGACAAAAATGATGATTTCATTTAGGTCAAAAGTTTGCAAATTATTTATGAGCAAGCTTGAAAGACATAGAAAGTAACATAGTCACTTAAGGCCCCACTTCAAGTTCCAGTGTACCCATGTGTTGATTAAGGGATAAATGCGAGGGTGCCCGGTCTCAAATGTGATTTGAGACCGACGATGACTTCATCGCAGAGGCCGAGAGGACCGAGGTGACTATGATGGCCTGTATACAACACTGTAAACACAAATTAGTCAAACATTTTGTGATACGCCTAACCCATTTTAGTCACTCATTTTGACCAATTTCTAATGATATTTGACTAATTGCACAATGATGGACCCATAATTATTGGTAAAAAATTGGTCAAAGAGGTTGAAAATTGGTCAGAAATCTAGTCAATTGGTACAAAATTAGTCAAACGCCTTTGACTAACTTGGGTTAGGCGTATCAGACAATGTTTGACTAATTTGTGCTATCAGTGTAATATACTGTTTTTTTTTTTTTTTTTTTTTTTGTTTTTGTTTTAGCGGAATAGGTTTAAACGCAAAACCTGGCGCTGTCAGTATATGTACCGTCATTGTTAAACTTAAGCATGCCAAAACGTTATAAACATACCACATTCCCCAGGCTGGCATTACCAACACAGAGACCAAAATTACACCAACTTGACCACTCCAACTAAGGATCGAGTAAATTGACAGTAATAATAGGGAGACCAGGCTGAGTTTTACACGTGGGTTACAGCATAGGCGGCTCTACGAAATTTTGTTTGGGGTGACAAAATCAGGTCCGTATTCAGAGAGGTTCGGAAGACCCCCCCCCCCTCCAGCAATACCAATGGTCCGCTTCGGAAAGTATTAAAGGAGTATGGTTATCATTTTGTATATTAGTGACAAAGTCCCATATTGCTTTCAAAAGCCCTTCAGATACTATCTGAGACAGTCAGTCAAAGGCTTTTCTGTCTTTAAAAATAAACACAGGCATACCAGGCAATCGCTATTCCGGCCACAGGCATGAAAAGCAAGGGATACAGGCAAACTAAGCTTCTTGATCCGTTTGGATAACTCGAGACAGCCTAAATTATACAAATTACCAAAGTTCAAAGTTAACATTTCATGGTCAGGATACTTGAACTCGAAGAGGACCCTGCACTAATTCGATTGTGGTTGAGCCCCAGAAAAAATCGACAGGAGCTTAGAGGGTAACGAGGCAAGAGTGTACCAGTCTCTCCCAATCGTGATCCCGCAACCTGCAATTAGCGTCCCCATGCAACGAACGGAATGTATACCCAACCCTGAGCGACTTTTTCAAAGGCTGGGAGGAACGGAGAACTCTTTCTCAACACCACTGCTTGACAGCTGAATCAACTAAGTGAAGGTCTGAATTGGATAACTTACTGTTTCCTACAACTTAAAACCGCAAAACTCCAAACCCACGTCCATTTTTTGAGCCCCTTCCCCGAAAATTTCAGTAGGCACCACGGGGATTTTATCCGAGGACCTTCCAAATGCAAAGCAGTACACTCAACTACCAAGTCAGCTTAACCCTTCAACATTTTGTTGTTCCTTCCGTTGTGTCACAATACGTTTCACCTTTGTCAAGGAGCCGTAAAAATGTTGGTTTTGTCGAATATTTTCTCAAAATAACGAAAATTTACAGCATAAAGACACTTGAAAACTTTGAAATGATAGCACTGTTTCGGATCTCTACATCTTCGAAAACAATTTTATCATTGGGAAAGGGGGAATACCTGTAACTCAGAATTGCAATTCACCACCCCTTCAAATAGATCAGTCGTAGGTCGCACTAAACCCTTGTTAATCTATTTGATGATCAATTTAAAATAAATGAAACGGCACTTTAAAACATCCTCGCATTTTTAACTAAAATATATCGCATAACTTAGATTAATCCTCACACACGCCCGGGCGGGCACGTACACTCTAAAAACAGTTGGGTAAAAAAGGTTGGGCAAACATCGAAATGCCCAACCTGGGCAAATTATTGACCAGGAAATTGGTAATAAAGTTTACCCTGCTTGCTGGTTACATGTCCAGTTGGTTAAATCATGTTTTGTTCGAAGCATAAAACATTTTTGCCCTAGGTTGGTTAAAAACATAAAATTTCGCGCCAAAGGGGCTTTGACGTCACATCCTGTCTTCAATCTATTATTGCAACCTGACCAACGCTGGAAATGGCACTCCGTCGGTGATTTGGTAGCAGCATAATACCCTAACTGCTTGAAGCGAATATCAGCCATCATAAAAAGTTAAGATGTCAGACAAGCGGGTGCATGCAATGCTTCAAAAATAGGGATTTGTAGACCATGTGGATGCCTTTCAAGGTGAGAATGAAGTTAATAATCCTTGACTTTTTCACTGTGAGACGCAGTGCGGTGTCCTCCAGTGAACACTTAGCCTAACATTAACTGTTAGACATGTAACATTCGGCCTAACCTCTACGACGTTTTGTATAAGCTAAGTCAAGCCACAGGCAGTTCCAACGTTATATAGTGCATACATATATATAAATAGACTTATATATATATGTATGCACTATATAACGTTGGAACTGCCTGTGAGTCAAGCAAAGGCCACTGGTGCATGCCTAGGCTATGAATTAATGCTTCCTGTAAGAAAGGTCTAGCCTAGGCCTATAGCCAGTGCCAGAGCTGCATCATAAACAAACTATGCCTAGGCCTAGCAAATGGCATGCATATAGCCTAGCCCCTAGGCAGTGTTAGTTGTATGAAACATTAAAACTGAATTCTTTGGTATGTAGCCTTTGAATATTCAGTTAGACCTAGACCTAATCATTTTACATTCGTAATACTTTGGTGTGGTAAAAATATGTGGCCTAACTGTTAACATTGGTCAGTCCGTACCGGTGTAAGACTAGCCTAAATAAGGCTTGTTCTGAAGTTTGTGACTAAAGGTTTGCACAGCCTGTTATCATTTTTTTTCCTTTATGATCATTAGAAATTTGTGATTGTATTGTAGCCTATGTTATCTGTAATGTTAGGTTGTAGGCCTACATTTTGTGATTTAGCCTAATGTTAGGCTATAGATTAGACTGAATGACACCATGAGTGAGGTCTAACATTAGGCAGTCATTAAAGCTTAAAAAGGGCTATGGGCATCCTAGTTCGGCACTAAGTTTCACTACAAATACAACCCTTTTATGTGGGCATTTCACAGTGACCTTTGTTGATGGATGTCTGGATGGTTAATCTTTGTTTTTCGAAAACTAGGCTAGCCTAGGCCAATTGTCTATTACTAACTGTTAGAGACTATTTTTCAATTTTTCCTGCTGTTATAAAAGTAGTAACTACCCCTGTTCAATTTCAAGGATGAGAAGGCCAGGCCTAAGCCTGGGCATCACTTAACAGTGGGTACAGCTAAGGAAAAGATTGCATCCTGTATTTCAAGTTGCAAAACTGTTTTAACTCCTTATTTATTGTTCTGGTTTATGTTTATTTTTTAAAAGATGCACATAGCCTTGTGAAAACTCACTTCAACAGTTTTAGCCATACTGCATATAGGCCAATGGTGTGCAGTATAAATAACGTTGTGAGTTATCATTCATACACGAAAAATGTTTCCAGAAACCCATATCCCTGAGTATCATCATGCAAGACTTAGACTGCAGTATCTCTCGCATTTGTTTTGTTTTGTATCTACACTTATAACTAGTTAAAAATTTGATTTTTTATTTTTCAGAAAATCAGAAATATAGTTTGAAGCATTTCAACTTCTCACTGATGTTGCCAAGCTGGTTCCTAAGACTGTGCAACAGTTGAAGTGTTAAGGAAATGTAAGAGTGAAGTAAGCTTGTTCTAAAACATAAATGGGCTTTCATGTTTTAAGTGATTGAGATACGTTGGCGGAGACTGAAACTCTTCTTTTTTACCTCCCATTTTCACATAATCCATGAAAGATCGTGTAAATCAATTGTATTCTATGAAGATGTTCATGCTCTTATTAAGTTTTAAAAGACGCTTGCAACTTCAACACAAAAATTTATTCAGTGCCAAACAGTGCCAAGAAAAGCAAGGCATGTTATGACAGAATGCCTTTTCTTTTGTAAACTACTCGTTAGTATATAGTTTTAAGGGAACTGTATACATTTTGCTTTAGCTACAGGGGTGGCGCCAGGATTTCCCCAACAAGGGGGCCAAGCTCCAAGCTGGGGGGGGCAGCAACCCAAAGTCTCAACGAGGGAAATAAAGTGCCAAAACGACGTTTGAAGGAAAAGTTTGGTGCGAAGCGTGCCGACAATTTTGGGCTCTTTTTGGAGAAAATTTTGGGTTTTTATTGAAGAATTTGCCCTAATTTAGACCAAAATTAAGTAAATCGTAGGGGCGACTACCCATTGTCGGGGACTACATATTTTATCCAATACATAACAGCTCCCCGACGAACCGAAAAATTTCCCCAACTGGGGGGCAACCCTCCCCAACGGGGGGCCATGGCCCCCTCGCTGGCACCACCCTTGTTTCGCTAGCTTCAAAACAGTTCCATTAATTCAATTTCCAAGTTGTTCTTGAAAACCATCCACATGATTGTATAGTCTGAGAAAGATTATGCTCCCCTTTTGTTCAAGAAGATGTACTCTTTGCAAAACTGATTCCATGGGGTATTTATGCCATGGGTGTCTATATGCAATTAGCCTCCTCAGAGAGTAGATATATTGTAGTTTATACATAAAGTTGAAAGGAACCATTTAAGTCATGATTACTAATTGACTATCAATGTGGAAGTAATCTTTTAGTTTTAACTGCTTGATCTTTCCCAGAAAGTGCAGCTACATATGTATGTGACCTTGGTTTCTGTCATACTTAGTAGTGTTGTACCAATAATTTGTTTTCAGGATGTTGTGGAAATGTTGTCTTATGACCTTAAAGGCCAGAAAGTGATGTAAAGCATCAAGGGGAAGAAGTTTCGCAGTCAAACTGCCAGAAGAATTTTAGTGAGCTTATGTGTACAGTAGGTGACATGACAGAAGAACATGAAATGAGGTGAGTTCTGTGATATTTTAGTATAATGCTGGTTCAAAAATTTAGATGCTGCATGAAAATTTGGTTTACACATAGGATAAACAAACCAGGCTCAGCACATAGAGACTGCCTAATACACTTTAGACCAAAAGGACAGATAAAAGGTTGTCCAGGACACAACCATGTAAACCCCCTTATATTTGCAATGGATCTATTAAAGGATGATTTGTCAATACTTTAAAATAAAGTCAAATTTTGGAATGTGTGGAAGTTATGGCTGTGTTTTGTCTATCCCAATAGTTCTGAGAATGTGCACAACACCGGCAGTCAAATTATCGAACTCGTGGTTGACGGTATCGTATGTGCATGCCCATAGTCCCATATTGATGACACTTGCTGTAGAAAGGAAAGTGTGTAATTTGTTCATTTTGGAACATCTTTCCTACAATTTTACAAGTTAATATTGGCATAAACTTGTAAACTCAAATTTTAGGGCTTGTGTAATTTAAACTAATATCCTAGCTACTAGTAAGGTCAGAGGTATAACACTGTTTAAATTAAATTGAAATAATTCTTGCATTTATTAAATTAAAAACTAAAGTGAAACATGACATTTAACAGGCAGCTCAAAGGGGGTTAGCTAAAAAACAGTTGTTTTCAGTGGTTCACAGTTTAAAGGGAAAATGCAGTCATCCAAACATAAATTAGTGTAGAAGTCTAACCTATTTCAGGAATGACTTTTGATCATTATGTGCCAATATTTTTCTCACTGAATTGTGAAATTTATGAGAAGTAACGCATTGCTTTAACATGAATGTGCAATATTTAAGTCCTGAAATATAATAAAAGATACTTGGAAGAGAAAGAAGAAATTAGTGAGAATCAGCTGTTGTTTCAGAATAAGTTTGGGGGACTGTTCTTGCCCCTTAATTGTGTAAAACTTAAAAAAATTTAGCAGTATATTGTTGATATATTCATGCACTGGTTATAAATGATCATTTAGCTTAATATCTTTGCTGTTGTCTGTGAATACACCGTCTCAGTGAATTCTCCTTTTAACAATTAATTTTACTTCTAAGAAGAATTCACTTTTACACAAAGTAGTCGGTTAACAGTAATGATGTATGTAACAACACTAATTAATAATGTATTGTGTCATTAAGGATTATGGTACACATTTTAACAGTACTGGTATATTCTATTCAATTTACAGGCCAGACTCAGTTGTGGAGGAAACCATGGCAATTGCTGTAATTACAGATTTTCCTTGCTTAAAGAATCTCCAGGCAACAGGATTTGTAAGTAAATGAGACATGTGTACAGTCATCATGGTAGTAAAATGGTGGAATCTGGGAGGCTCTCGGAAAATTGGGGTTTTTGAAATGAAATTGTGGCAATTACAGGAATTACTTTAAAAACTTCTTGGCTTAAAAGCAGGCTGAGCTTTCCAAACAAAGCAAACAAATTCATCAAAGTAGCATGCAGAAAATGTTGCCAATGTGCAAAATGTGTCTTGCAAAATTTTAGAACTGTTATAGTGAGGTGTGTAAAATGTGTGGAGTTCAAAACTTCCCTTTTCTGTTGATTGCTTTAGCTGTTGTAACTAATTGTGTGTGGTCTGCTTGCTTTCATGGTCTTACAGAGAGAGCAGACCAGGAGTCATTTAACCACCCTCCCCCAAGCCCCCCCCCCCCCCATGGAAAAGTTCTCAGCATCTTGGTGTAAATTTCTTGTATTGACTGTAGTGTTTCCATGGCTTGTATCCATGCATGCTTACTGTGTTCTTGCTTTTTTGACAATCTAGATTTATAACTCATTTGGAGAAAATTTGCTTTTTACTCAGGTTTGATAGATTGCCAAAAACATGGAAATAATGAAAATATTAAAACCATGTGCGGCATGATAGTTTGTTAAATATGCTTCGTTGTAATATTTCATTTTGTGTTATATCTAATGCCAAAACCTTGTCTCTTTTGTTTGCAGAAGTGTCTGACTCTCTGATGTCATTTTCATTTTAGGACTCTTTCTACACCAAGGGTACAAAGTGACGCCCCGCATTTGTTTGGCTAGAAGATGTACCACTAAGTAAAGGTATAAGAGAGAAGTTATCCAGTGAGAGTTAAAGTTTAAACTCTACCACAGACTACAGCAAGCACTTTACTCTTCTGGAAGTTAGTTCATCTGATGATTTGAAATGACACTCATAATATGCGTAGAATTAATTTGGAAAATGAATTTCAGAAAAAACTTTCACAGACAAGATGAGTGGGAGAAGGAAATTTTCAGTGTATCCTAATGAGAGACAAATGATTAACAAGGAAATTTTATAGCTCCAAAGTGGCCTAAGAGCTTCTGTAGTCCTTAACATTCATTAGGGAACAAATTGGTCAACAGAGTAGGTATTTTGGCATTTACTGACCAGTATGCAGAATTAATAAACTAATTAATCACGAGGATGTGCTTGTTTCTTGTTTAAACTCATAACAGAATTTACATTATATAGCTTGTCACCATAGCATATATTTTAACTAGACTAGAAAGAGCAGTACCACTCTTTAATTCTAAGGTCAGAACCAAGGGAGCATGCACTGTTGCAAATTCTTTGTCATCATTCAAAGATGTTAAGCCAGTATACCTGCTATCTTATATTTCAGAAGTATTTGCTAAAGAAAGCATTGTGGAAATAGTAAATGTAGTCATGGTCACCATGGTGTATTTTTCCACCTACCTGCCTGTCTGAATACTGTATCTCACTTGACAATGGTTTCTCCTTGTGTAAAAAAAGTTCTTCTCTTATTGGGAGTTCCATATATTTTGGTGACATTAAATGCAATGTTTCTTGAGTTGTGGCCACTGAGACTTTGCCTCTCAAATTTCCAAAGCCTCCATCCACAAAATTGTCTAGCTTTATTCATCAAAGTGAAGCCATGGTCTTATCTATGATACATAGTTTGTGGAAAAAGTAGGGGGTGTAATCAGTTTGTGATGAAAAGACATCAAGGGATCATTCGGTTCTTTTTGAACCATGGTACATTTTGGGGAATTTTCAGAAAAAGCTAATTTCTTTTCATTTGATGTCTTTTGGGGGCAATCAGTGTGATAACTTATTGTGCTAATTCTTCTTGCTACATTACAGAAGGAACCATTGAACACATCGGACACTTCATGCTACAATCATCTTTCTTTTAGAATCAGAACAATTGCTTTCTAGTGAACATTTCACTCTATCAAAAGAGGATTTCTAACAGTCTCTGCTTTAGAACATTGATTTTCTTGTTTTATGATCTGGATCTTAAACCTCAAGTGTCCATACTTTGCACTGCATCATTCATCGTAACTGTTGAGCCATTTGTCGTTTTTGTATTTTATACCCGTCTAAATGGCAAACTCACAATTCAAGAAAGACAGGCATTTATTCCCAGTCTGTTACTAGGAATGCCAGTGTGGTATGATCCTCTTTTCCACTGGTACTCCTGTAGGTTGGAATTAAGTATACTTATGTCATTGGATAATGAAGTCCAATATATGTGGGAGGCTAAGAAACTGGCAGGTACTCTGAACATTTTCATTCGTAAGTTCATGTACAATATGTTTTGACTGAATCGTGTTATATTTTTTTGTGCAGGATGTGACTTATGTTGCAGACTATGTGCAAACACCAACAAGAAGGACCGTTCTCCACTTTTTATTCTGAGCATGGGTAGCAACAAGCTTTTGCCAAAACAGTTGTTTGTTATTGTGGGAAGACACCAAATTTTACAGCCATGTTTTCTCACTTTCAAATGCCATTATGTGCTTGACTTGTGTTTCCAAATCTGATGTAATGGAGCTTGGGATTTTTTATCCCATAGTTTTTTACTTTGGAACTGTACAAAACAGATTTGCAAGTTCTGTCGGGGCATATCTCAAAAAACAAAACAAAATGATAGACGTAAACTGATCAAAATGTGTATCAGTTTCATTAAAACGTTGAAAGTTTTCAGTCCACCTTTGATAGATGAATATCTGGTTTTGCTTTTTGAAATGTTTATTTAGAATGCTCATTGGCATCATATCTGGTAGAAATTGTAAACTGAAATGCATTTATGTTGCTTCTGAAATCAAACAGTAACCTTTAAAACATCTACATTTGTTTAACAAACTATGCTACATCAGCCTACATGTCTTATGTATGAATTCACGTCCCGTTCATGAAAAGCTGCTCACTTCAGCTTTCCACACAAAGCAAAATCATTTTCAAAATGATATCAACTTGAGTAAGTGAATAATTATTACAAAATACTGTTTTGTCAGAGAGTGACCAAAGTTCACAGTTTGTATCTATCATATTGCATTCAGTGTAATAGTTTGGGGAAATACCTTCAGTTCTTCTGTTTTTTGTTTACAGGTGTAGTATTTTGTGTGCGTGTAACCTTTGATATCAATTTGAAAGTATTAACATCTTACATTGGTAACTAAATATTTAAACATCTGATGTAAGTTATAATTACTGAAAAAGCATTGGGACTGATGTGTGTGTCGGTAACTTGGAAATCTTTAACAACATTGTTTTAGGTCGATGATGTTTATGACAACAGATTCACTTTATCAAATGATTGAAGTAACTCTTATTTTTGTCACCACCTTTAATTTTGGTACTACAAGAATGATCCAAATGGTTTTGGAGGAAATCAAAGAACAGCTGGTATGAAAAAGGGTTACAGCAGACTACTTTGGAGGTGAAAAAAACAGGGTAATTCTGATTGACTTTAAGCTAAGCATAGACATGTAAATATAGGTGTTTTACCTATGGTGATTGACATTTGGAGTCATAAGAGTCAAAACTGAGGTAGAGCTTGTACCTCAGGAAAGGCATCGTGGATTGGCCGAGTTATACTTGGCATTTGAATGTGTTTTATTCATCATCCGTGTAAAAAGAACCATAAACTGATGTGTATGATTTTGGTGGGTATGCTAAGTCAAATTAATTTTACCATGTGGTATGATTGCAACCTTGCTACATTCTTCAGAAATGATGTTTAGAGATGTTGTTACATTCTTCAAAAATGTTGATGTGAAGAGATCTTGTTGAATTCTTCAAAGATGTTAAGAAACAAAGTTAAAGTATGTAATTACTCAGTAGAAAAAGAACCGTTTGTTTGTTGGCAACCAAAAGTCTGTTAAAAGGATGTTATTTTAATCTCAATGCAGTTGTGTATTATAGTTTAATCTGACTGTGTATTTAAGCTTTAAAAGTGAGATAAATTGGGAGAAATCCTTAACCACCATCTGGCAAGGTTGGCAAGTCTGTCTCTCTAGCTAAATGGTCACTTTAGTAACGTGACAAATGCACTCACTTCCAAAGGCCTTTATCACATCACACATGTGCCTTTATATATGTAAGAAGTAAGCAGTGTTTAAAATTATCAAGTAATTCGTTCATATGACAACACACCAAAATACGTAAGTTTTGGTATGGAGCAATGCATTAAAATGGGTTAAGTTTGTTGGAAAGAAGTGTGACTACATAAAGAAAAAGTAACATATTTACTATAAATCTTCTGATGAAGACTATAAGCCTGTAACTTTATTCATTTACCATGCATCATTTAAGCTTTTTTCCCTGACATTCAAACATGTGTGGCTAGCCACATATGCCTTACCGTTTCATTTCTTTTGTAAAAGCTGGAGTTTTGAATAATAAAAACATTGAAAAAATAAAAATACAGATCTTCTTGTCATTAATTTTCTATGCAATTTTCGCGTTATTATCTTTAGCTTAAACCTACTCTCAGTAAGAGTTATAGCCAGTCAGGATCCGAACAGATGCTGCAGTTTGACAAACATTTGGGTACTTTTAACCAGTTATTGGGTAGTAACAATTGAACCAAATAGTTGGGTAAAGTGGTTGGGTAAAAAGTTTGACCAACTTTTGGGCAAACCTTTCAACCAGCTGAGTTGGGTAATGTTTTGTTGGGTAGAAAGTTTGACCAACTTCTGGGCAAAACTTTTAACCAGCTGAGTTGGGTAATGTTTTGTTGGGTAAAACGTTTGACCAACTTCTGGGCAAAATATTTTAACCAGCCAGGTTGGGTAATGTTTTACCCAACTGGGGGTAGGAGGCATGTGTGCCCAGCACTTGGTTAAAAAAGTGCCCAGGTTGGGTAAAGTTTTACCCAGCTGTTTTTAGAGTGTATGACTTTAGAAGACTAAGCATGCAAGCAGTAAGCGACTTAGGCGATCATCGGCTTCAGTAATTTACCTAATTTACCAAATAAGCGTTTTCCTCTTCACCATTTTTGGGATGTTAATATTTTTGACACGCAAAATAAAATAAATGTCATGGTCGAGGAGCAAATTACTATTTACGTTTCCTGCAATGTAATTAAGACACAGTTTTAGCAAATTATTTTAAGTACTATACTGACAAACTAAAATTGACTATCCTATTAGAAAGTGTGGCATTTTATCATTTTTGTTATTTAAAATAGAACCTTCCTTATTGAAGGATACACGTGCCTGAAAATAAATGGAAACCACGACGTCTGGATGATACTACCAATTCACATGACAAGTGGCCGAAGGACCCAGTCAACCTCGGTTGAATTTTAAAATTATCACGGATACATACTGTACTTGGCAATCGCAGAAAAATTTGCAATGGCTTAAAAATATAACTTTAAATAAATAACATGACATTTGTGAGATGTAAGAAATGATTTTGTCCAAATGTGAAATACTTTTTTCATACCATCTCGTATAACATGTAAATTTTTGCAAGATTGAAGACAATGCTTTGCAAACTTTGGGGGCACTTGCCCCCCTATGCCCCTATGGCGAGCCACTAATGGATTACGGAATTTACTCAACCCTTTGCTTCATCCGAAATAAAGTAACGCTGGCATAAATATGCAGGGAATGAAGATAATGATAAAGCTTTGGAATGGAGAGAGCAAATAGTTAAAGGTACGATAGGCTTAACACAGTGTAAATGCTTGTTCACCTGGTTTATAGGCATTAGGAAACTTGTGTAAAGCTAGCTAGAAAAGTTACCCTAAATCATTGATTTATGTTGCTATGGTAACCCAGCATTGTCACAGAGTAGACCCCTTTTCAAGGAGCATTTACAAAAGATTGTGGGGTGGAGTTTTGGTACGCGTCGTTTTCGTCCACAGTGAAGGGGGCGATCGTACCGGATGCAGCGCCGTGTCGTGCGCGCTGCGTCGCGCGGTGCTTTGAAAACAGGGTTGATTTTTTTTAAACTTTCACGGCAATGCATTTTTAAAAAGCCAATCACTGGGCTACATTCTGAAGACTTGCAATTCGTCCTTTTTGGTGACGTTTGTTGCTTATCGACAGTTAGGTAGCATACATAGGCCCAAATATTTCACTTTGATGCTGTGTATATGATATATACTGTAGTCAATCTCGCAAAATAGAACATCGTCGTAAACAAAAATAAAGATGACAACTGGTGACGAAGGTCTGATTTTAGCAGTAAATAAAAATTTTTATACAGCACCAATCTTACAACTGCCACAGATATCAGCATGAAGTTAAATGCACGAAAGGCCATCGCATGATGATACAAACCTATCTTTTCAAAATATGTAATACTTTCAAAAATGTGTTCTTAGATCACGTACAAGAAAGTTATTTGTGGGATGATAAATTAAACCAACAGTTTACGCTAATTAGAGATCTGTTGTCTATATCTTATTTATCAAATTTTGAAAAGGTACTAAGCTAAAATTCTCTTTTCAAATTTTTGAACAAGCAAAATCAAAGCCCACGGCACCTTTTTTCGGGAAAAAAAATTGCTACACCAAAATGTTGGAGTAAAAGTGCTGCAACACCCTCCCCCGAAATATAGTCTTGCACGTTCATAGTACCATGTAATGCCAACTGTTCAGTTCCTTCTACTCCTGCCTCGGACATGTAGAACGCAAACAGATAATAATTTGATCTGACTCATAAGGTCGGCAATGTTACTTCATTAATGATAAGAAATTTCGGCGCTGCACTGCGTTCGGTGTGGTCTGCCTGAAAGCGTTGAAAGGGTAAGCACAGCGTGACGCCGCGCAGCGTTCCGATTGACAGAAACGAAGCCTACCAGAGGACAATCCCATAACTCTTTGTAATCGCTACTTGGAAAAAGATCAGACTCTATTGTTTACAGTTAAGTGAGATTGAAGCTGGAGAGGTCACTTCACTTAGCCCGGATGGTCTGTGGCACGATAAGCTGGTCCCAGAATCTGAGTAGGTAGTGACGCCCTCTGTCTTTGTCAAGTTCACAACTTGTCGTCCGGATGTGGATTACTTCCTTAACACATAGCTGAAACCACTGGAAGCTTTTCCTCTTGCCAAGGATTCTCATTCCTTTTCAGTCATTAAAAGGGCAAAAATTTTATTCTAAATGGCAGAAATTCTTCCAACTAAGTTTACTTCTAGCCCCTCTTGCAATTTAAAAAAAGAACACCTGTTTTTAGTGTACCTCCGAGACAAAGCAACAGTAGCCTGTACCGAGTTAAAACTGCTGAAAGCGGTTGTATAAGGGCTGCCTGGGTACAAGACATCAGTGACAGACCGATCAGAGTGATGCTATTGTTTCAATTTACTTCAGGCATAGGGTATCTACTAATTGTAAGTAGAACTACAGGGCTATTTCTAAATATGTTTAGAAAACACCCTAGTGTAATAGCTCTTCGTGAAACTTACTCCAATTTGGTAAGACTGCAGAAATCAGTTGTGCTCGCGTGGGTTCCGAGCCACGTGGGCATACACGGGAATGAAAAGGTAGACAAGCTAGCTAAGGAAGCCCTACAGATGGACATTACCAACCTCCAAGTGCCCCACACTGATTATCGTCCTAACATCAACGGCTATATAAAATCAAAATGGCAAGAACTGTGGGATTCTTTCCCTGAGAACAAATTATACCAGGTCAAACCAACGGTCGGGACTGTGGGTAATGCGGCCCCCAGAGAACGGAGGGATGATATGGTACTGACTAGAGCACGAATCGGTCATACTTGCCTAACCCATGCTTGTTTGCTCCACGGGGAAGAGAGACCATATTGTATCTCATGTGATTGCGATGTCACCGTCAGTCACATTCTCGTCGACTGCCCTGAATACTCCCATATTCGTCAGAAGTATTATACTGTGCCAGACCTGAAGACATTGTTTGAGCACGTAGATCCCGTTCTCATTTTGGATTTTCTCAAAGAAAGTAACCTTTACAGGAAGTTTTGACATGACTCCTGCATTTGCTTTTGTCTAGGCATTTCAGGATTTTTCCCAATGTTTTTCCTTTTTTAGTTTTACCTTTCTTAACTAGCTGACACTACATAACACATTTGTGTTGATGTGTAGTTAAATCCCATCTAACTAACTATCTAAATATGTTTAGGGTCATACCACTGGCCTTTTAAAGTGGTTGCACATTGGCCAACAAGGGACTCGGGTCTTTCTTCAAACAACTTTACAGTTCAAGTGATTTTAAATTACCAGGTATTTCCAGTTTGTATTATGAAGATTTATCCTGAAGACTTCTCGGATGCAATGCGTGTACTGTAATCACAAAGCCAACGACAGAAACATTAGCATTGTAATATGAACGCAAGCATAATTCAAAAGAACATAATTAATGGAAACGGCAGCATAGTTGTCCGGTTGATAAAGGTACCTCTGGTTATTATCCTCGTCTGCAAGATTTTACACCTGACGTGACTTCAGTTTTGACGAACGTCTAGCGTAATGCCTTTTGAGAGGGTGTAGTAACTTTCTTTTCTGTTACATCAGCCCGAGAGGAGCTCTTTCCCAACGCCTAGTTCCTTCTTGGATACACGCCTGGTTATACCAAGGAGCTGCAGTAGCAGCTCTCGAGTTATATTATCCCGGTCAGTATATTATTTTACTGATATACCCGGCACATGTATGCTAAACTGCTATAATATTTTGTTGCAGCTTTGAGTATGCCGTAATCACTGAGCTTTAATAAACTTTAAAAGGTCTGACAAAAGCGGGGTCCCCGCTTCCACCCCCTCCTCCCTCACTCCGTAGTCTAGACCCTGAACCCAAGAAATGGGGCATGACAGCCAGGTGTCTTTCCCTGCAACTAACGTAAATGTTTTTAGTTGTAATTTGCTAATTCAACAGCCAGATTTACACATGCTGCTCATAGTAGTGGCCTTTATAAATAGGCTATGCTACTGGGGAATAATCTGGAACATTTTAATCCGGCTTTGTATAATCATACCTTCGTGTACATAGTAGAATGGTACCGTGTACCTGTCCTAAGCAGGAAGTATAAACTTGCGTTTCAAAATTATTCGCCCAAGCTGATATGTGATTGATGTTCGGATAGGAGATGACAATCTCTAGCAGGGACGTTGCTAGCTGTTCTTCTTTTTTTTTTTTTTTTTTTCGTTTTTTTCTGCTTTGGCAAAGACCACAATTTAAAAACATATTACAGTTAAATTTCAATCTTCAAACTTAACAATCTGGAAAATATTAAGCAAAGCCCAGCGCTTATATACAAAATGTTTCGCAATTTTAGGGTACTACTAACCTTTCAAAGCAAGGTTTTATCACAATATGAGGATCAAATATTCAATGAATGAAATGATGTTGTGGTGGGTAGTTCATAAGTACGCAAAATGACAGAAAAACTGCATTAACAAACGACTTTTAACAAAGGGTGCATTCTTTTAAGGTGTGGAAAACTAACTCTTTCAAGATTATTGGTGACGTCTTGAAGAACGAAGCAGTGTCCGGAGGGGGGGGGGGGGGGCTATGTTTTAATTTAATGGCTATTGTGACTATTCTGAACTATTTCTAAAGAAACCTCCCTCCTCCATGCGGCAATTGTAGAAACGCTAGTGAAGTATTTTGTCTAACGATGAGTGCAAATTAGTGTTAATCGAAAACCTTCATTTCAATTTGCAACGGTGGTGCTGAAGCGATACTCGGTCCCCTTGCCAGGGTGCGATCTAGGGTCTACCTTAATTTTAGGGTCCATGAGAACCAACGCGGTGAGATCTAGCGGCAATACCCCTGACCCTCCTGGATGTCTAGTACAATCTGTGGTCATTTTTGAATGAAGCTTTCAACTGTCAATTGTTACTGCTCGGTATATCACACAAACCAGCAATAGCAACAAAATGCAGAAGAATGTGATGTAAAGTCTAAAAAGCTGCTTGTTACTTTTACCCCATTTCTTTAAATCTTACAAAAAGGAAATAAATTTAAGCTAAGCGCGTGATTACAACAGTAACTCCGGTATATGATCTCTAATAGTTGTAACTTTAACGTTAGGTTTTTCACGAATCTAGTTGATACGATACTGGTGTGAAGGCGACGGTATCAGGCCCGACGTTCAAGAGTCGGTGTCTGAGCTCGTTGGCGATCTGTCTCAAACAACAGTGTAAGTTCGAGTCTTGTATGTACTCGTTGAGGCCCCCTCAGGGATTCTAGGTTGAGCAGAATCTCTCTAGGCTACGTTCTTATAGGCCTACAAGGTCTCTAGTGGCAAGTCGGTGCATGGAGAGCTCGTAATAACAGCGGTATGTCAATCTCTCACAGTACAGTAAATACTTTTGACTCTGTGTGTACTGAGGTATTGAATTATATCTCTCTCTCCCATCAGTACGATTGTTAGCTTTTATACAACGAGCGAAATCATTATAGTATTCGCTTGCTTCAAAGGAAATTCCAGAAAGGTCTAGGAAACAAATTAAAATAAAGACGTATATCCTTTTGTAATCATTCTCGATATCTGTTCAAATTTTTAGAAGTAGGACGACGGTTCTTTTATAAGAAGTCTGCAGACGTCTGAAGAAAGTTACAGAGGTCCTGAGAAAGGTCTGGTGTTTTCTCCCGTCTTCTCTCCTTTTAGCGATTCGTTTAAATCCTTGGAACGTCGTTAGGGTCTCGTAACACTGTAAAAAATGCAAAGGCTTTGTGCTTCTGCCCCCCTCCCAAAAGGTTTCATTCTTTAGGATTAAAGGGTACACTATTCCATATCAATTCCTATAAAACCATCTTACCTATTTACTCGTTGATAAAAGAGGGCTGCCTTGGTGGCTTCTTCATACTTAATACTGATGGTAGATCTCTTTATAACAGGAAAATGCGAGTACCTTCTGTGTATGGATTTTACAATAACAAAGCTTTTATCCCTGTGTTGAGAGTACTACCATCATCCTTAAATATTGTTTTGACAGTAATTAACTGACTCTCGGTGAGTCGGTGAGTCAAAGTAAAATCCAGTAATGTGTACTAAAGTGCCCTGAAATTAAATTTAGTTTTCGCATGATACTATCTGTTTACTGTAGGTAGCACACAAGTAAATTCAAGGAGAATCCCCGCGGAGCAAATTACCCTAACGATTAAACAGCCCAGAAAGAATGTTATGAGCATATTGTAGACTATGTTGCTGAAGGGATGTGTTCAACTTATTATGTGTATGCGGTAGAAAAGGAATTAAAGTACTCATCATGCAGAAATAAAGAAAATTGAAAGTACTTCAGGCACTGTTTTGCATATATCATTCCGCCATGCAAAGTGGCATTTTGAATGAAGCACAAAAGCAGGAACCACACCCTATTATACAAGCTCTTCCAGCTCAAAATCTCAACAGTCATGGTACACAAATTAGAAATCATTGTAAAAGGCCTACTTGAGAACTTTAATATTAGGGGTAGATTGTGCCCATTGAAAACTTTTACAAGGGTCCAGATGAAACGAAAAGGACCCAAATTAATCTGTAAGTCAATGAAGGAATAATTAGTGGAGCAAATTTCAAAGCTGACAATTTTTGTAGATGCAAACAAAATTTTAAGTCAGCCCGTCTAGTTAAGACCAGCTACGCACATGAAAGCGTCGATGTCACGCTCGAGTATTTTTTTGTGGGGGGGGGGGGGGGGAGAGGGGACCTATTTTGCGTGATTTTTGTTCTACGTACTATGGGGTAAGGGTATATCTTAGTGAAACTTCCATGAACTTTCCTGCACGAGTAAGTTACACTGAAAGGTCTGATGACCTTGTGGGCCACACTTCCCTCTCGTCAAAAGTATACAGGGGCCTAATCTGCGAATTAATGCACCAGTTACATGTATTGTGTGGTCAAATATGTTTCTGCACTTGTCATCTTACTAAAGATGATTTATCTTTAGAACATATGATTTAGGCCTTAACGGTTTTTACATACCATTTATTTATCAGCACCTTATTATTCTACATTGCTCAGATCAGATCTATTGTAAAATGTTCATGTTTTTAATCGTCAAATCCAATATTAGGTGCGTTTAATTCACCGGCTCGAGTAGCTCGAGTGGCTCGAGTCAGCGTTCGATTTCGAAAAAAAAAAAAAAAACGTCATCAAAACATCACAACCGGAGGCGGCCAAAACGGTCAGCTTGCCAAGGTCGTCAACTAAAAGCACATGACGCGTTTTACGTCACACGGTAAGATGGCAACACGTAACAGACTTGCCGTCCGGCAAATCTGTCCCTGTAATAATTAAAAGGGCCACAAAAATTTCTACATTAAAGTAATTGGAAGTTATTTCCAGTTACAAACAACTCCTCTGTCAATTCACAGTTATAAGCACCTGCATATTACATTTGGTGCCGTTTGAAACGGTTTTTAAGTCTCTTACGGTTGTCACTGTGAACCTGTCGTTGAACTTGAGGGTGGCTGAATTAGAGGAATTTGGTACCGCAATTACTGCAAAAGACATTCTTCATCCCGGCTTCAGTTAAATAAATGTAATGAATTGAAGCGATTACTACTTTCTGTCTTGTCATTCCTTTTGAACGTTTCTTCGATACCAAATGATCAAGCGGTATGCCTGTAACTTAAGTACTGTTGATGTTAAATGCAGTGTACAGAGCCTGATGTGTGTCGATGTCTACCTGTTGCAAACAAAGCTAGCTTCGTAGGCACCTGCGCATACCCATGTGACACGTAATGGTGATCCACTCAAATTTGCCTTCAGGTTGTCTCATATCTGCGCAAGCGCAAAAGCTGACTCAAGTGACGTCAAATAGACTCGAGCCGCGGCTCCGAACTGCAAATCGAACGCACCTATCGCCTGTGTACATTCTGATGTCATTGCACATGACATTTACATTATTTATTAATTTCCTATATATAATATATAATATATATATATATATTTATATATTATATATATATATATATATATATTATATATAATATTATATATACTATATATCACATATATATATATATATATATATATATATCATAAGTCACGTTCACCGATAAACGACTGACGATGCTTCCGCCTCATTTCAGTATAAACGTGCGTCACTGAAAGATAGTTATATACAGCGTCAAAGATAAATTTCAGCGTTGAAATTTAAAACCATTTATCTCAGACTTTACCAAGGCATTCTCAAATACCACTGGCAGTTGACATAAAGTCTTTCAAATTAACATGCAAAACTCCAGTTTTGATAGCAGACGTAACCAGAAGGATACGATTGCACATACTTTGAGTGACCGTTAAAGCTTTTTAAGTTTACACAAAGAATGGCGTTAAAATCTTGAGTGGAAGCTTTACAAATTTTTTTCAAAAATTATCGTTTCATGTAGTATCTCGCAGAAGAGGGATAGCAGGCAAGCTATATGATAGTGTACCGGTATATTCCTTTGCTGAAAAAAAAATCTGTTCACTTTCTTTGAGTAAATGTTGAAACATTCACATCGCTGCTCATGAAAGTTTTTCACTCATTGTTAAAACAGGATTGCCTTCATGGATTCCATTTCTGAATCACAAGAACCGGTTTTAATTAACCACGTAATAAGCTAATGGGACGTTTTTATTAGTCTATCGAATCCTCCGAAGCAGACGATGTGTGCGAATGACGTCAATTCTAAAACAAATGTACTTTTGCAATATATTGCAGTGGAAAGGATTCGTCCGATCAGCTCGACACCACGATGTAGATTTCTGGTAAATTTCACATGCATATAATACGCAATAACAATGTAAATACTGTCGTTATTGGTATCTATCACCCTATTCGAACTTCGCTTTTCAGTAAATAGCACGATCGATCGCAAGTTGAGAAACACGTTAAAAAGAAGACCATAAGTAAACATTCATTTCCATCAAACCTCTTGTTTCTTTAGCAGCCTGCGAAGGACTTGTTATGTATTTTTCATCATGTGAAAGCGCCGGCAGCCATAAATTGTTAGGCAGCGCTTTAGCATGGCTCAGGCTAACAATCACACTACTCAAACGGGTGAAAAAATAGTCACATGACTCGTACCTAAGTCCCTCGCTGGTTAACGACCAGAGGCACTAGACAAAACGAGAAAGTAGGCTTGAAAATCGATTACAACTGAAGCCGTCCTTTCAATATTCTCACAAATTTATGAATTATAATATTTCAATACGAACGCAATAAAAGCAATAGGACTTTGAAAAAGTAATTCCTATGAACCTATCCCACTCGTTTACTCGTTCTTGAAGCAAGGTTGCTTCGATACCCAGAATGATACTCAATGTATTAGTCACAGTAGACCTATTACCAACAGAAAGGTTTGTATTCTTCCCTCGATAGTGTTTTATCATACTGTTAGTATCTGTGCCGATCTCATGATAACAAAGCTATTAAACCTTTGTTAAGTAAAGCATACCATCCTTAGTATTTGAATAAGAATGAAATTGGCTAGATATCGGTCAAAGTCAAACCTTCAAGTGTCAATTCAAGAAGACAACAGAAATTCTAAAGTTCAGTTTCGTTCCCCCATGGAAACTATACGTTTACCGTATACAGGTATACGCATGATATTCTGGAAGGTTGACCGACAGATACATTATATAGGCCTACAAATAATGAATGGTTAGAGGACGGGCTGCTGGTTCTTGATAATTTAAGTGTATTGAGCCATGGTTGTCAACAAAGTATAGTGAACATGTTTTCGTGTAACAATAAGCGATGAGTATTTAAACCTCGTTATCGGAACTATGTTTACATTAAAGGTACGGTAGTATTCACCACTATCACTGTTATACTTGCACATAGATGTAACTTTACACAGCAATTGACGAGTATTACTTTCATTACATATAATGAGAGTAACATATAGCAGAATATAAAATAAGATTGAATAGAATACAATTGCAATGTATGACTTTTGTACAGTAGGAAGTAAACGATCCATTCTTATTTTACTAACCCCCAAACCCCCACCCGAGTGATTTGGAAATATTATCAATAGTTTATTTGTTAAGACAGGTCACGGTGTGACATTCGTATTCAGCACATTTTACCCAGTCTGAAGGCAAAGTTAGATATACATTAAAGGGTTTGACCACCAATGATTTGTCTATTTTCTATTACCACCATACGAACCAATTGGTGAGCAAAAAAAAAAATGGGTTACGTTTTGTGTAAACCACATGTTAATGGGTAAACAATTTTGATCTTGTATTTCTTCTACCGCACCGGATTTAGTCGCCTGCCCTCAGAATAGGTCTTGGCTATCAACGACAGCTTTTCCGATGGCAGTGAGCATGTTAAACTTGCCAGAATTTCTTGCATTAAACAGTTAAGGTTAACGCGATTCTATGCTTCTGACTGTATGTGCACACTCTCAAGTAAGACCAGTAGGGCAGGATATAACGGTAGCCTTTTCCCGTACCCGTTACCTATATAGCTACTTACTGCCTTTCTAGAGAGCCCGTAGCTACAACCGCCCTCTCAAAAAAAAAAAAAGAAAAAAAAAAAGAAAAAAAAAATCCTATAAACTGGACGTGTTTGTCTGTAAAGGATACGAGAACAGACCACTATGGAAAATGTTAGTTACTCACTACAAATGTCATCATTTGGCAAATTATGCATGACGACCTACGATGTCACTGAGGAAAATGTAGGGCATCGTCTGTCTGTGCTGCATTGACACACGGCCCGCTCCCCCCCCCTCCCCCCTCAAAAAAAAAAAGAAAAACAAAAAAAGATTCCTACGCCTATACGTAGCAGGCCGTAGAGCCTATTCCTTCAGATGTTTGCATTGAGTTTAAATACACCTTCACTTTACGACTACTTGAACACGCGGAGCAGGCCATGCTGCCCTACTAATCCGCTTCAATTTGAAAGTATGGGATGATCCTTCAATTTATTAGTATATGTCGATGGGTTCGTTAGAGAATGGGCACCGACAGTTGCGTATCACCAGACAAGGTACTGGAGGGGGTGAGATAGTATTAGGGGCGAAATGTATTATTTTTTAAGAGGCCGGGTCGAGATACTTAAATGCATTTAGGCAATAACTTTTTGATATTCTACGTGGCAAAGGTATATAATTAAACCTCTATGTTGTTTTTTGTACAGTGGGGATAGTCTCTGGGATCGTAGATGCCAAGGACAGAACAGTGCACTTCCATTCCTAAAATAAATATTGGCAGATGCTAATGCGCAAAGTCTCAGCAGGGAGTTGCTGGTCTCAGATGGATGACATAACGAACAAGAATAAATTGGCCGTTCATCTAAAATATTTTTCGTCTTTGTTGCGTAAGCATAGCCTTGTCAGATATCAATGTGTTTATTGAATAAAGAGCTGCCTGTCCGATTTGATGAGGGAATCATGTAATATTGCCTGCTCACTCGACCCCTAAAGAACTAAGATTACAAGGGGAATGTTCTTCGGTATGATTACCTGCCGTAAAAAAGAGAAGGTGAAAGTGTAAAATTTTGCATTAAGTTCACAGTATTGGAGATAATAAAGGCTCCGAGATCAATGGATCGTTTTTTGTGATGTTCACCCTCCCTCTGTTTCTGCTCCAAGGTATCAAAGCCGTTTATCAAACCATTTCGTATCATGATTTTTTTAACAAGGCCACAAAATAATTAATGCCCCAAACAAGCACAAGTGGTACCGTCAAACGCAGTAGGGGAGCTTTGTGTGAAAAACTTAGGGGGTAATAGAACCTCTGGTGAACATCAGTGGGAGCGCCTCGAAAAAAAGTAGGGTTGTATGTTCTTATCCCTTTTCACGGAATTTTCCCGTTACGAAATGTAGAGTTTCTTTAGATCGACTTAATGAGTTGAAGTTATAGGAGTTTAGATATAGTAAAGTCAATCGCATGCATTTCCAAGGAAATGGGGGGGGGGGGGGGTTGGCCGGCTGGAATTAAAATTGTTGTCTCTGAAATGAGAATCGATAGACAGATTTTCATCCTGGCTTTGAAACTTATTTATTATACTTCTTACAAGCGCCCACACCTCATTTGTAAAGAAACTAATGTAGTTGATTTGTAGATCATGCATGGTTACATCATTCGAAGGGTGCACTCCTCGAGTAGTCCAGATATTGGGCACTTCTTTGCAATAAAGTTCTAGTATGTGGTGAGTGCGGTAACATAATGGGCATACTTGAGGAAACGTAATGAAGTTTGATATACAATTCCACGTAAAGAATCTTCACCTGCATTCCCAGTTTGTAATAAACACACATTATTCATTTGTGCCTATCTGCATGATAAAAGTAGCAAACAACATTGACCGTAGGGGCACTAGACCGACTCTTCCTACCTTCAGTCTATAGACCAGGCGCGGATCTATGGGAGGGCTTTCTCGGGCTCAGCCCCCCTTTTTCGCCACATCAACAATAATAAATGTTAATCTAGGAGAATATTCAAGGGGCTTTTAGCCCCCCCCCCTTTCGAAATGTCTGGATCCAATAAAAAAGATAGTCCGTTTTTCTATTATATGAGACTTGCTAATAGATCATTCAATCTTCTGATGAAAAGGGGGGGGGGGGCGCAGTTTGTCATATCACGTCTTATATTAGTTTAACCATGAACAGATAATCGAGGGAGAACTAATGACGATTTTGGTAAGTTGCGGAGAAACGGAAAGACCGAATTTATAGGACATAAGGAGTCGCCCCAAACTTATTTTGAAACAACAGCTAAATCTCACATATATCCTCTAATTTGTCTTGAAGTAATTTTTATGATATTTCAAGACATAAATATTGCATATTCAACGTGAACCAAGGAGTAACCCCTTGTAAATGTCACAATTTTGTGAACAAAAGTAATGTCACATGATTCTCAAGAACCAGTCATGAAATAGGATACCAGGGTGCACTAATCCAAATTGGGGTGACTTCATTTTTCCTTGAAGCTTCTCCTTTAAACTTCTTTCTGTGTTTAAAACAATCATATCTTGATAATATTTCTGTATATCAAGTGGTGTAGAACGACCACCCTTTACTTCTGAGCTAAGGGAATTGAAAGAAATGACAACAGTACCTCTGATGTTTCATGCAGCTGGTTTCGCCGTTGCCTTTGAGTAAACCGCAATACACTAGCAGTCGGACCACATACGAGACAGCCTGGAAGAAACCTTTGGCGAGATCATAACGACAGAAACTTGTGTTAGAATTTTCGGTTTGGCATCAGCCACAGTGGCCCGTTACGCAGGCTTCATACCTGCTTTTACATGGGAGGGTGACACATATGTGTATGATAGAAGCTATATCAATCAATCAGGCATAAAGCAAAATTTACACAAGACAATGAATTCTGTGTGGTACACCGTAATTGTTACGATTTCAGTACCACCAGTATGCTTTAATACGCACACTCATACAAACAAGTACAGTGGTTTATATCATTTGACACACCCTACCGCTTGCCCCCATACGTTTCCAAAAACCCCCAAGTGGTAAGCATATGTCAAGTTACAACTGTTGATTCTTTCAAAACGAGAACACAACCCTTTTATTTTCAATTAAGGAAAATACCCCAGATTACACAACAGAGCATCTTTAACGTGAAAAGTTGCTTTCTAGCGAGGCCACTTAGTCATTGAGCAGGAAATCATATCTAAAAGGGCAAACACTATCAGTCTTTAATCGCTCAAAGGGAACATATTCGTTTGTGGAAAAACGTGATGGGAGAGAGGGTGGGGTTGAAAGATCATGGCGGTGGTATGGTAACCAAATCTCGTTTCTTTCTGGTCATCATGACAACACTATATGTGGATATATGTATTGAAAAGGGACTTTTAAAACAATTATTGCCAGGTTTGTTCACGGCAAGACAGTAAAATCGGTCAAACTAACGGCATACCCTCCATCGTTACTCGATCTTTCAACAGGACTGTGCAACAATTAGCTACTAACGACCTTAAAACAATCATCGAAAATAGCTGAACATAGTCCTTGATGGAAATTCATTCAGTGGCCTAAATTACGAAAACAGACTACAAACATGAACAAATACAATCATACATATCTCAATATTTACTGATTACTCTGTCACAATGCCCAGCAAGGATATGTTGCACTTACAGGTATTGAATGGAATCAAATAAAAGACGAAACTCAGCTTCTTTTCAAGGAGAGCATCATCCTGTTGTTATACTGCTTATTTGAAATTATATGTGATAGGTGATAAGTTGTTGGACCTCCATAGAGTAAATGAGTGTACAGAATTAGACCGGGCGACCAATGTTCTTTGAGTATTATCTCTGTTTATTTGGACAAGGGACAGCAACGGCGTTTTGGAATAGATTAAATCCATTTAACTTTGTAATTGTCAGAAACGGGTTAATTTGTGAAAACTTTGGGTAGGGGCATTTTCAAGCATTGTGGGGATGGCATAATCAGCAATATTTCCCTCTTGGTCGTCATGATAACACCGTGTGTGGATAAATTAATTTAAAACCGATCGTCGAAACCATCATTGCCAACACTTTGATATTTGCTTTGTCACTATGGTTGTGTCGAAAAAGCTGCATCGCCATGCTTTGCATGTGATCGACTTCAAAGGCCCGTCAAATTGTTTTCGACAATAAAATTGACAGATCTGAGATATATCTGTCTAAAGCAGTGATTTCCAACCTTTTTCAGTTCACCGCCCCTTTTCACCGAATTGGGATGGGCAACTCCCCCGTTCATAGCATGGTATTGCTATGAAAGAAATGACAGTAATAAAATGGATGGGGAATCTTGAACCCACGATTTACGACAGCTTAAACGACTGATCCTTGTCAGGAGCGGAGAAACGTGTTTTGAACTAAACATAAGCCAGAGGCCCCGTCGAGTTGTGGACCGTTCTCCGATGGGCCTTTAAAGGAGCCCAGGGGCAACGTCCCAGTGGGGGATTGGAAGCGAAGCGCCCTAAAGTTCTGAGGTATTTACGATATTGTGGACACAAGAATGACGCACTGTCAGTCAAATTTTGACTACATCTTCCGACTTACCCAATAACCTTAAATGCACACGAAAGAGATTAGGGGAAGATAGGTAGTAGGGGTTACATGGGGCGGTGAAAGACGTTTGCCAATTAAGCTGTCCTACCGGTGGAAATGAGGAGAGAACCGAAATTCGCGCAAAGATATGTTACATTTCTGAAAATATTGCAACGTTGTTTACTTTATAGTGCACTGAAGAAGTTGTGTAATATGTTACAATTTCCTTCAATGTGTGATTTCTGTCAGTATGTCTTGTTTATGGATTGCAAGGAAGAAAACTACATTCGAGGTCAAAGTGATCCCTACGGTCACCGTTTTCGCTGTCTCTGAAGGTAATATGAGGGTCCATGTCAGGAAAACAATTAAATTAATATACATTTTTGCGGCATCTGGGAAGGGAATATTAGACCAACTTGGCTTGTTGACTTTATTTATTTCAATTACATGCAAAAAACCCCAATATGGAGAAGTTAGATAGGAGGGAAAGCTTTTGGAAACAATCATGTTACGCCTCAGCTTTTAAATTGAGCATCTTTATTTTCCTCAAAAAAACGCACCACCAAATGTTCCCCCTATGCGCTCAATCGCCCCCTAAAAATTGCAAAAAAACGGTCCAGGAGGCAGATAATAAAAACGGCCTCCGTTGGGAAACCACTGGTCTAAAAAGTCGTGTTTTCAAAAATGGGACTTAATATTACTGGGGACTTCCTCGATAGTTACTGGACCACCCTTTACTTTCTTTAAATAGGTTAATTGAAAATTTATACAAGAGTAAATTAATGTTAATGTAACCAAAAAAAACGTTTTGCAGTGACATGTAGTCTTGATTGATCATTGTGGTAAAGATAAAGGTGGTGCTACTGTCTCATTATCCTCAAATATGTCACCTACAAATATATACATGTTGTGTATGAAATCGTTTTACTATTTATGTTTAAACCACAATCAAAGTGAAACAGAGAGGCAAGGAGTATTAACCTCTGGAAAAAGACCTTAGAAACAATCACTTCTTGCCCATCGCCATTGAAGGCTACCAATAAAACGAAACAGTTTTATACCACAACGAATTAAAAAGTTACTTGTGTGAAGTGTTAGCATTCTGTTGTTAGAGATTAAAGACCCTATGGCATCCCCCCAAAACTTATTTAGACCTCTCCGGATATTTCTAAATCACAGGCCTTACACTTTTTGTGACGTCAAAAAATGGGCATGTTCAAATTTCCGCCAAAATGACGTAAGGTAATCTCATTGGTCTAAAAGCACGTATAGTACTGTTCACTGTTTACAATGTGTGTGTGTGTGTGTGTGTGTGTGTAGTACTACGCAGTGGATGCCATGTATGTAACACTGCACTGTACAATGGGTTCTAAGAAAGCAAGAGTTACTGGGTTATACTTCTACTATCGCGACGGAGCCTGGTCTAGCCAGTTTTCTTCAAACAGTCTAACGTAAGGATCCATATCACATGGAAGGATCGGAGAAAAAAAACCTACATTCACGAAAACTTGGAATAATTCTTCATAAAACGACGTCAGAAAAAAAGAGGAAGGTTAGGGAAGAACCGAGAATAGGCCTACAAGCGTCGTACTTCGCTTGCCTGTGCCTATGGGTCAGCCTCCAATTCGACCACGGTAAGTAGTTTCTAAAGTCAGGCCTAGGCCATAGGGCATAGGCTTGTCAGCTTTTAGTTGACTTGGAGTAAGCTACTGTACGATGTTGTAATGGCAGCCAGACCCACCGGCAGTTCTAACGTTCTGAAGGGATCATGACAAACGTTATGACAGTGGCGTATGTAAGCCCTGGCTACAGGAAAGGCGAGTTCTATATTGTCTGTAATGTGTCATTGTGTATATTGTGGGTGGCTTGTGTGTACGGTATTGTATGAGTTGTACCAGGGAGTTGTTATTTGGATAACAACTCCCTGGTTGTACCACAGGCGCCCCTTACGTTGTATAGTATACCATATACTATGTATTATATAGACGGAAAGGTATGTCACAAACATAGAGCAGGATATGGTCACAAATCTCCTAGCTCGAACAAACAACTTCAAGATTCTTTCATAATTACTGCACTTTTCTCACCAAATTTGTCGATATTGAGACTTTTGGTCGTAAGGTACCTCAAGGCAGCTCTTTTTCCCGAATAATTTCAGGTGGCGTTGTCTGAAGGACAAAATTTTGATGGAGTAACAGTCTGAGGATGGTAGCTGCTGATAGGAGAGCATCCAGCACTTCCACACTATATAATAAATACTCCTAAAATATTCTCTAAAGTTCTCTTAACTTTCGAGATCACTTCCTAAATTTGTCAATTATGTTTCGCTTTTATTATTACAAATCTTACAGATACATATTAGCATTAATGTGCAACATTTTTGAACATAGAAATTCATAAAATTTTGAAAAACCACCTTTTTTTTTGTGGGAAAAGTGGAAGGGCTTGCATTTTTCTTGTTGGAGCCATTTGTGGGCAGTTTGAAGACTAATGAAACACAGCTTGCAGCTTGGTCAACTGGCCACACCTACCGATGCAAAGAAATGTTAGAAAATGCACAAGAAGGAGCCCACATCCACTTTTCTTTTCAAGTTGGAAGTTGCTGAATGCTCTCCTGTCAGCAGCAAACCATCCTCAGAACTGTTACTCCCATCGAAATTTCATCCTTCAGACAACCGCCCAACGTGAAACATTAGTTCGGGGAAAATATGAACTGTCTTAGGTACCTTAAATGACCAAAAGTCTCGATATACTGTAGACAAAATTTGGCCAAGAAAAGTGCAAGTAATTAATGAAAGAAACCTTTAAGTTAAGTTGTTTGTTCCGAGCTAGGAGATTTGTGACAATACTGTTACGTGCCGTCTATATAATAACATAGTATATGGTTATACTATACAACTTAAGGGGAGCCTGGTTGGGGTTTGTACTATAGCTGTAACTTGTAAGTCTCTGTATTGGATTGATAGTGATAACCTGTAAAAATGTATTGGTAACACTGGTAGCCTATGAGGTTTTAGCTTGGCAGCTGTTTCACTATAGCTGGCATATGCACCACTAAATGTACTATTGCACCCTGCCACCTATTATTATTATGGCCTATGTTATAGTCCACATGCCAGAATAGGGTTTTTAGGAAAAACCCCCTGAGTAGGACGAGGCCCTAGTTTCAGTTTTATGCAGTCAGTATAATTCAGAGGAGCAGGTGTTGTTTAAACATCGTCTTTATTTTCTGAGTTTCCTCGTACCACTTTCCCCACCACCCACGTTGTCCCTCGGTTAATACAGTTTTTCTTTAGTGCATAGGGCCTATACTGTACATGCAAACTTACAAAGGCCTAGCCTGCGTAGTCCTCAGTAAAGGCCCATGTATAGACGGTCGCCGATACTGTAGCTCCCTATAGAGAGCTGTAGTCGAAGGAACAGTCCTTTACCGAGGATAAAGGCCTACAGTACTAGGCCTGTATGCCTTCTATAATTTAAAGGCAGGTTATATTGGCCTACCGGGCCTGTATACCTATATAAAGGCATGTTAACTTATGACACGTATGCACTAATTTACTATTAAATAACATTAGAACTGCCTGTGGCCACACCAGACCTAGGCCTACACTAGGCTTGGCAGGGTTACTTCATCTTCCTTTGGATAATGGTGCTACGTCCAGAAGGGGTGTGTTATATTTCAAGTTCACATTTATGGTCATAATTTTAATAGTTGATGAAGTGTTTTCAAAATAACCTTTTGGAAGTATTTTTCAACACTTATTAAAAAAATAGTAACAAAATTTTAAGTAGAATTCACTCTCTTTTATGACAAGAAAACTTTCAAAGTAAGCTATTCCTTCCTGTGTAATTAACTACTGTAGCCTCTTTCAGTTATGCAAACTGGCAAGATCTGGGACAAGATCCGGAAGAAGTACCAGAACATGTTGTGATCACTTTGCGAAGTTCACATTTCTAAGCTACAGTACAGTACCGTATGTTAGGGAAAAAGTAGTTACAGGAGATTTGATTGTGACATGGTTTTCAATGGCGGCATTGCTTTCTGCCCGTTAAAAATTAACCACCGCTGTCCGCCTCTGATATTCGGAGGACAGAAAACACTGTTTTGCGAGGTGAAATGTGCAGTAACCACATAGAAATTTATATGTGTGAAATGAGGACCTCATGAACTTAACATCCAAAGATCATCGATGGCACAGTTAATATATCTACTGTAACAGTATTCCCCCCCACCCCCCCCCCCCCCCACCCCCCCCCCCCCCCACCCCCCCCCCCCCCCACCCCCCCCCCCCCCCACCCCCCCCCCCCCCCACCCCCCCCCCCCCCCACCCCCCCCCCCCCCCACCCCCCCCCCCCCCCACCCCCCCCCCCCCCCACCCCCCCCCCCCCCCACCCCCCCCCCCCCCCACCCCCCCCCCCCCCCACCCCCCCCCCCCCCCATTGTAAATATTGAAATTGTGGCAAAATAAGTCCCTACGTGATTGACTTGGGTTTGGGTGTGGTTTTGTACATAGTTTAGCCACAGAACTAGTTTTTGTTTGCTAGCGCAATGTACAGAATTTTCTGTAAACTGAGTTTTCCAGATGGGAACTTACATAGTTTGTTTGCGAATTAACATCTCCTATGTTGACATAAAAAGGCTCTCCCTTCTCACCTAACCAAAAATATCTTTAAGCATGTTTGTTGAAGCCATATGGATCGGGGTCCAAAAAATCCCAAAGACCAACACCATTTTTTTGCATCTAAGCAACCTTCAAAATTAACCATAAATTTCTCCTTCGTAAATGGAGCGGAACCCCTCCCCTTAAACCTATCCCCTAGAACAGCCCTCTTTTGGCCCAAGCCAAAAATTAGAATTCAAACGAAGTTATGCACATTTTCCAGCCATATATCATGTCAAAACTGTCCCGAAGGACCGCCACCATTTTGGCATCTTAGCAACCTTAAATTAACCAAAATTTCTCACAGGAGAGGGGAACCACCCCCTCCCTATAGACCTCTCCCCTAGGACCGCCGCATCTTCCTCCCCCCAAACCAAAAATTAGAATTCACAAAATTATGTAACATTTTCCAGCGCATATATATCAGTCAAAAATAACCACAAGAGACCCGCACCATTTTGTAATCTCAGCAACCTTAAATTAGCAAAAATTTCTCAAAGGGAGGGGAACACCCTTCCCCGTTAGACCTCTCCCCTAAGAAGGCCCTCTTCCCCCCAACCAAAAATTAGAATTCACAAAGTTATGAACATGTTCCAGTCATGTAGTCCAAAAAATTACCTCACAAGAACGTCACCATTTTGCATTCTTAGACAACCTTAATCGTTAGCAGAAAATATTCTCAGATCAAGGGGACAGCCTTCCCCCTTCAGACCCCTCCCCGGAGACGGCGGATCACTCACCCCATGTCCCTGTCAAAATACAACCTTGCGACCGTCCCCTGTTTTATGGTACGTGTTTTTTATAATCATTGGTTTTAGCGTGGGCGTGGCCGATTTACATATTTGAGAGAAAATTTTATGATTCTTCCCTTTCAAGCCCCCCACCCTACAATCCCCCCCAAAAGCTCTCTGATCTAGAACCGAGCGCCTGCAGGCCAACCCCAAAAACAACACCCTAGTCCAACAACAACAAACCACCCTAAAGTAGTCTCTAGGATAGTCCCTGCGACCCGTACATACCACACGCCCCTAAGGACGAACATACAACACACCAGGAAAGGCAACTAGCACAGGTCCTATAAGGCAACATCAATCCCAAAGGGCAGTATCATGTATGCCAGATGGGGGCTAAGCACTACACCCAAAGACAACAGCACTTAAAAAGCACTAGGCAAATACAGGTGCACCTTGCCCAAGGATGCCCCGGAGGCAGTTGTGGCAAAGGGTAACCTTGCAGTTAAGTAATGAAGCAACCCTTTGCCACAACTGCCTCCGGGGCACCCTTGGGCAAGGTGCAGCTGTATTTGCCCAGTTGTGGTCATTGAAGAGAGCGGATGTGCCTGTCCCCCGCAGGGCTGTCTGGGTATAGGCTACTATCTCACAGTATTTCCATATTTACAATATTTTTTTTTCTTTTTACGTGCTTAGAAACGGGCACGAACGAGAAGAGAAATGCGAAGAAAGTCCATACCAGATCACAAACACTAAACCACAACTATGTACATCATTCAACTGAAACAAAAGGGTCTTCTTTATCCTAAATTACGAGATTTATGCACAACACTGACAGGCGGACCAGCGCGACCCACACCCAAAGGTAGAGAAGAGTTACATTTCCTCCTTCCTGCTGTTGCTGCTCTAAATCCAGACTTCAAATTCTTGCCTACATTGACATCCATTTGTTCCCAAAGCTTTTTAAGCAACTGGGGAATGTTTCCTTGGGAATGGTTCCCTGGCGTCGTGAAAGCTTCCTCCAGTCATCCAAAATCTGCCTCCATATTACCTTCATAGGTCTGAATGTGCGCCGAACACATGTGAGGGTAAGTCTCATTGCGGTTTCTTGTTAATAGCTACAATATCCCAGCATTTCTGCAGATACGATCTACTGTTTGCTTTATTGAATCCATTCAACGCACCACTGAGCATCGCTCAATTTCAACTCGTCTGGGCAACTTTGTTTTAGTAGAACAGAAAACTTGGTTCAAACCGTCGATGAATTTGGCAATGAAATGTGTTATTTCTGACGTGTGATGGTCATTTGAGATCATCTCCGCAACTTGGGCTGCTGCTCTACCTACCACAGGTGATTCCAAAACCAAAGCGTAGTAGTACACGGGCTTCTTGCTCCCGGGTATATTTTGAATAATTGATCCAGTGGCGTCCAGATAGAGAACTCTACTTCGTAAGGCATTGTAAAGAAGTAGTTGGTCATGGGTAAACAAGTCATGGGTAAACAAAATGACCATAAATGGCGTTGATGAATGCAGGCAAAATTTTGCCATTGCCCAAATCGGCCAACACGTCCTGCATTATTTTTACTTCTTGCAGAACGTCAGTAGTTAAATTAAGGTTCTGTATCCACACGTTCGAAACTGTGCAATTTCATTTTTGGTCTCTGTATATTTCCTGCTGCTGTGACCCAGGATGTGTTCCAGCTATTTTTGCGCAGTACCAGATGGCGATTCCCTCTTATCAAGTTTGTGTGTGTGGGTGTGTGTGTGTTCGCCAATCTTTCTTTTCTTTTTCCTGTAACATGTCGAATGTTTGATTTCTCGTCTTGTTAATTTTATCTGTCTTCTTAGTTGGCTCCTTTGTCAGATGGAAAGAGTAGACAGCATTTGGTAAATTTGCACTTAGCGTCAGCTTTCCAATTGGGGGCCCCCCCCCCCCCCCCTTCTGACGATTTGACGTTCAAACTTCTCAAAGCATATGTGTGTCCAACCTTTTTTAACTTCTTTGCATCAGTTTTGGGTTTGGTCGAATTCCATTCACCTTTCGTTAAGAACACGTAAAATAGTCGCTTTTCCTCCCTCGTTACCCTCCATTTACTTTTACCTGCATTCTGGCTTTTCCTATTAGGTTCACAGCTTTCACATCGCCCGCTTGAGGTTTTGCTCTCAGACCCCGAACCATCATAGTCACCTTCGTCGTCTCCGTCGTCATGGTTTCCTTGTTGGTCCGTTGGGAAACTCATTTAATTCATTGGATTCTTTGTCATTGTTCCTGCCATCTGTTTCTTTACGATCGCTCCTATAACGATCCGCATTTTCTGATTGATCAGCGTTATCGTCTTCGTCATGAATACTGTCTTTTGACTCGTTTGACCCTCTTCTTCTGTTTGGTCTCTGCCAATGCTTCCGTAACTTTCCTCTTCTGTTCCTTCATTATCTCTTACATCAGATACACTTTTATGTTCGCTGTCGTCTGTTCGGTGGCCGTCTATATCGCTTCCATGAAACCATCTTCATTTTCAAACCAACAGTCGGAACTGGGGGGACATGGAACCCCCAGTAAACGGAGAGATGATTTAATTCTGACTAGGGCTCGCATCGGTTACACCTACCTTACCCATGCCTATTTACTTCACGGGGATGAGAGACCATATTGTATTGTGCTGTTACCGTCAGTCGCATGGTCTTCATTGTTGTTACATGGAGATTGTTTACTGTCTCCTCCTGACTGTTCACATCGATATTCGTCCTGCATTTCGCCATATTTTGTATCATCTTGACTTTCATCTCTTAGATAATATTCTCAATTACTTTTTTTCGTGATTGTTTTCTTCACTGTCTCCATTTTCGCCCTCCACTGAGTTTCATTGCTGTTACCGGCCCCTTCGGTTTTTTATCTCTCCGGTTGGCCGTGTCGCTTTTATTAGTTTGAACGGGTCCCTTGATTGTATCTTGTTGCCTATCTTCGAGTGCTTCAAAGGGGGTCTACTTCATCTCCATCTGCCTTATCCAGACGATGAGACGTCTCTCTAGATTCGTTTTTGTCCGCTCCGGTTCGGGTTTTTCGTTTGTCTGTGCCTTTGTAAATAGTCTTGTCCTTTTGTAAATAGTCCTGTGTGGTGGGTGGGCGGGGAGTGCTTGTACATATTAGCCACAGAAATTTTCGTTTTGCCAGGTTAATGTAATTTGTAAATAGTTGTAAATAGTTCATGGTTGCGTTTTTGTCCGGTCCGGTTTTGGGTCTTTTGTTTCAAAGTGTCCGTTTCTATGCACTTAAAAAGCACTCTCTAGATTCACCGATGTCATTTAGGCATCGGTGAATCATTAGGCATTCAGGCATGGATCATAAATTACCTAGCTGTTGAAATAGCTAGCTGGTGACAATCATGGTTATTTGAATTTGAGAATGTACAATTTGTTGATTGTTTCCATCCAGTTAATCTTTTCGTCTGTTCTGAATGTTTCAAAATTGAACGGAAAAGTAGTTTCCAGTTTAAATTTTCATCAGTATTTTGAAAGTGTTATGATGTCTTCTCATTACATCATATGGAATTTACGAAGAGTCTTGCTAATTATCTTTATACACAACCAATGTACTTATGGTAACATTAAGTCAAAATTTCAGAAATATATGTTTTAAAAATTGAAAAATGCATCGCAGTGGTGAATCCTTTTTCACAAAATATGGCTGATCACATGCTGTCAGTGTGGTCAGTGTATATACCAAGTTTCAGTTCTTTTAACTTTCTCTTGCTTAGTTATCAAGTTATCACGTACCCAAGCCAGTGTCATAGATACACAAACAAACACTGACATACATACATGTCAAGTTGTGTGCATTTGTTTTTTTCTAATCCAAAGAATGAATTCATCAAATCCATATGGGTGGTTTTCTTATGACGGATGAGGCAAACATATGTAATATTGTTATCAGTATTATTGTAATTATAATTATTGTATTATGTACCGTTAGGAAAGAGAGCGTCGTTGTCCTTAGCTGGTGTCGTTCATTGTAAATGTCCACCCACTGATATAGATTATAATGAAAACAAATTAGCAATACAATTTCCGTAAGTTTTTTTTTATTTATATTACGAGAATTTATATGATTAACTAAAAAGCAGTTCAGTATGCCTTTGTAACAGCACACAGGACATGAACAACATTTGAAGCGGAAAGTTTGCCCGAAAAGCAAAAAGAAAAAAAAAAAAAAGGTCTTCAGAATTTCGGACCGCACAACTGTGGCAATGCAGCCTTGTCCACATAATAACAGTTTATTGTGGTGCTATCTATTCCAATACTCGTAAGTTTACTTGGTCAACATTAATTTTGCATTTTTGAAGCAAATAATGATGTCTTAACTAATACATACTAAGCAGTTCGTGTGCCTTATTCCATCTAGTCAATCACAGTATGCTATGGTACTGGTACAGTTACCCAGTATACTGTATAGTTTCCCAATGCAGTCGCAGTTTTAGTTTACTGATGTTGTTATTCTACTGAAGATATTTTTACTGTACTTTAGTTACATATTTCCGTATTTTGACCAGGACAAAGCAAATGCTTGTATTTACACAAAAATCCGTACAAAATACGGAAAACCGTACTGGTTGGCATCTCTGGAAAAGTGAATCTTCAGTTTCTTGATTTAAATCTTTCTGTTTCTTATGTTTTTGCGGGGTTGTTGGTAGTAATTAGCAATTGATGTATTTAATTCGTATGATGACTTAAATTACCTGGACAATTGTTCCTTCCACAGAAAGGCGCCTTTTCTTGGGAGATGCCAGGGCTTCAGGGATGGTGCACTTCTTTGGATTGTAGAAGTCGTCTAAAATTTCTTCAGGGATGTCGAAACGTGTCCCTGTTTGGAATATCTGTAATATGAAAATAAGTTCAAAAAATATGCATGTTGAAAGATGTATATACATTTTAAAGAACTGTACATTACAGGAATTCTATGTTGCAAACACTGTTATTGGCAGGAAGTAGTAAACACACATTTTGCATGGGAAGCGCAAGATGGAGAGAGGAAGAGTTAATATGATTTGCGTCTAGTAATGAGAGGATGTCATCCCAGGGCAAGAGTTACGGAAGATGGTACCTGCAACCAAGGTTTAGTTAGAATAACTGTAGATATGAGGTGCTGAGAGCAAAATCACTTTTCAGTGTAGAAACGGTTAAACAAAATCACACTTGGCGGACGATTATCCGATTGATCGGTCGGTTAACTAGTTAACCGTCACAGCCCTAGTGCCAATTATTGTTGCCTAAATGTCCTCTTTATAACTAAAAATATGAAAACGCTAACAATGTTTAAAAGTATATGGAGAAAGCGGAAGATTTTACCTACCTTTTTCTAGAAAGAGGGAGTCAAATAACTCCTTTACCCCCTCTGACAGAATCCCTCCATACACGCATACATACCACACAACATCATGATTGCATAGATTTCTCTTATCATCCGAACCAACAAATAATGAATGTTTTTCATTTTTGCAATAGTATGAATAATTCATACATTGAAAAGCTGAACCTACTATTCAACTTGTGCTGATGTATAGAAGGTACAATCTTTTATCTCATGAAACTTTTAGTGCATTTCATTCAGAAACATTCATTTTTTGTATGTAATAATTCAGTCTGAATTAAATATAAAATCAGTACCTTTGACTTATCTGTGGTAAGCCGAATGTAGTTTGTTTCATCTTTTTGATTAAAAACTCCTGAAAAATCATGTATTTTGATCTTTTCACTTTCTTCCTTAGTGTTGTTGCTGGGATATCATTGACTGACATTATGTATACTTCGTGCAATTGCAATGTATCTGACATGCCATAGAAAAAGAAGTTTTGTCCTCTCTCTCTTCTGGTTCTGTTAACGCAAACATAGTGATGGTAGCCATCTGGAATAAGACAAAGGAGAAAGATGTTGCATTTATTCCTCGTGTTTGTGCATTTTACTGGAATATACCATAAATTTATAGTGATTTTCCTCATTTAGGCTACGTCTTGAATCTTATGTCGAGTCCTACAGTATGTTAAGCCTTAGTTTGTGTGCTTTGAATATTTACGCAAAAGGAAATATTTATCACTGTTCTACATAGTAGCCTATACTTGAAACACACATTGAATCGTGCTATGATCAGACCAGGAACAATATATGACATTGCTATAGTATACATTCAAATTTGAAAACACCATGTCTAACAGAGACTGTCCTCTTGTGGGTTTGTCGATATGTTGAGAACATCGGAAAGTACGTATCATGAGATTTATGAATTCACTTCTAGATCTAGTGAAATTGAAATCGCCTAATATGACTAATGGTTGTTTAACATCAATGACATATGTTAAATGATTTGAAACAAAGTCAAAAAAGAAATCATTCAGACATGATGGAGACTTGTATACAAGGCACATTTGAATAGGTAGAGTATTTCTCAGTGTTATTGTAATTGCTTCAATCGTATTTGTTTGGTACACATCTTTCATTACATAGGTTAGTGTTTGTCTAACATAAATGATCTGTCCATGATGTGGTCTTATTTGCGATTCACATGATTGGTTATTTGTTACTGAACCAAATTCTGGAAGTTCATATGCTTGTGGATTATCTGTTTCTTTGAGCCTTGTTTCAACTATTGCTATTATGTCAGATGACATAATGTTCAGATCAGAAGATACATTTTTGATGTGTTTATGTAGGGATCGATGTGTTTATGTAGGGATCGAGCATTTTGTAGTGTGATCTTCAGATAGGGTCCTGTGATATTGTAGAAAGGGTCATAACATAACTGTAGTGAAGATTCATGTTTGAGACGTTGCATTTCTATCTTAAATGTTTCTGAAGTTTTAATTTTGGTTTCATTTAAATGGATGATGTGAAGTCCTTTCTTTGTTCGAACTCGACTTAATGCGACATAATGAGCATGTTCTATTTTATATGAGCCCATATGTACTGCTATTTCATCTACTGTATCACCTTGCGCCTTGTGTATTGTTTTGGCTGTTGCAGGTTTTAAGGGAAATTGTTGTCTCGTGACCATTATCTTCTTTGTTAGGAAAAAATTTCGTGATATTGCAAATATGGGAGTCCAGGTTGGTTGTATGGGAGAAATAAAATATTGTTTATATTTTGTTCTTGTGATGTGTCCAACTCTTTCTTTATCGAATTGAACCCATATTATACTTGGTTTTGTATTATTATGCTGTAGATATTGTATATGTTTTATAATGCAAGCTGACCCATTCGTAATTCCATCCTGTACATCTATGTTAGCTACAGTTTCACAAATTGAATCAACTGCTATTGGTAATGAACATAGTAACCCTGCTGTTTTATTAGCCTCTTTTGGAAATTGTTCTTTCAGATATTGTTTCACTGAGGCAGAGTAATCTCCAGGTATGGTATCTATAGCTTGAATAACTGTTTTCTGCTTTTCTGATTGTTCAAATATTTGTGTGTTATAATTATTTGCTAATGCATTTGTTGGATACAGATGGATCATTGTATTTTCAACATCTGTCTCATTTGTTAGACATTTTTGTAGCTCTTTGATATCTTCTTGTGCTTGATTTCCTTCTCTAAGCCTATTTAGAATTTCTGCAAATTCCTTGTCATCTTTCTGTCGCATAATTTGTGTAAGGGCTGGGGTGATTGTACATGTTAGCCACAGAAATTTTCCTTTGCCAGCTTCATGTAAATAGTTCATAGTTGCGTTTTTGCCGGTCCGGTTTTGAGTCTTTCTGTTTGACAAGTGTCCGTTTCTATGCACTTAGAAAGCGCACTGACAATTCATCTCTCCATATGTTTGTAGCAAGTGCACCATATCCTTCAGCCAAGTTTTCAAATATCCAGTTATCCATAACGGGTTTAAGCTGATATAAATCTTTAACAACAATAATGTGTATCCCTCCAAATGTTTGTTGATTTTGTTTTATTTCCTTTAATCGTTCACTAATAAATAATATTTCTCTATTCCCTACCATAGATATCTCATCAATTATGACAACTTGAAGATGCCTGTACTTAACTTGAAGTGAATTTAACTTGTCAGAATTTAACTTCATGTAATTAAATCCACGATTGGGATTAATTTGAAAAGCAGAATGTATTGTTTGTCCATTTATGTTGAACGCAGCCTTTCCTGTGGGAGCACACATAATTATCTTACAATCTTCTGGGTCTGTTCCCTCAGTTGAATTTAGATATCTGTAAAGAGATTGATACAAGACTTTGACAACAACTGATTTTCCAACTCCTGCCCCACCTGTTAGAAATACACGAAGTGGTTCTTCCATGGAAGTGATTGTTTGCATGACATGTAAATAGAATTCTGATTGTTTTTGGTTAAGAATGGTTAAAAGAGCTAGATATTCATTATCTGGTATTCTAGGTGCAAAGTCCTGTATTTCTGTGTTGCTCGAATTCATTATTCCAAGGTCTCTAGAAACATCATAGACAAGATGATGTGACTGTTGTGGAGAATAAAATGGGAACTGATCACTATCTATGGATCCTTGCAATCTGTCTTGTTCTTCAACTTGTTCTGTACCTGGAGCTAATTGTGAGATTTCATCTATTTGATGGTCTTCCAATTATGGTTGGGCTAATGCATCTACTTCTATTATTTTGTGTGGTTCATATTGTCTCATTTTTATTTCAATTTGTGCTTGGTTCTTTCTAAATGATTCCTCAAATGTGTTCTGACCTTATAATAAATCTATGTTTTCATTTCTCCATGGAACATACAACATCATTCTTTCTCTGAAATAATTTTCAGAATCTTTTTTTAAGCTCAAAATGGTCATTACACCCACACTAGTACTTTGTATACTCCAACACTCGAGGCCTAGCCATATGCAGGCATGCATGCAGTCATACTCTTACCATAGCCTAGGCCTTATAGTTACTAGGCTAGCTGCTTTTACCTTAAATAGCCCTAACGTTTAACGGTTTAAGGTAGACCTAACTTACAGTTACACTGTGGGCATAGGCTAACTTAAGTCCTAAGAACACACGGGCTTTATAATATTAATAAACCTATAATTAAAGTGAGTTTAGTATGGCAGTCACCCACAGCTCTTTGATCGTTACTACAGTTCCAGATCATGAAGATTAAGAAGATGCGGACATAGAGGTCACTAGACCTGCGTCCACTGAGGTTCCTAAGGTATAATTAAAGTCGGCCATAACTCTCTGACATTAGGCCCAATACTTGAACTCGTTAAGCCCCTTGACCAAATGTGAAGTTGATGACCATGATCAAAACACCTTCGGACTGTTCACAAATTCGCAAAGTCTATCCTTAAGCCTACCTGTAATCTTGGTAATGCATCTAAGTTTTCATACAGTTTGTCGTTTTCTGAGCCAGTCTCACTCTCCGCCATGATCGCAATGTTAGTAATAACATGCCTAACGTTAGTATCTTTAGAAAAATAACAAGTGCGATTGTTACGTACATACATGTCATACGCTCATATTGCGACGAATATTAATACTAGGAGTATGTAATGTGCAAAGGCGAAATCAAACTTCGTGCCGAAAAGTTTGGTAGATTCATGGGTACTACTTTGCTTTTGATGAAGACACGCCCCTTAATGCTAATTACCCTCATTCGTCCTGGAAAAAAATTACGTTTGCGGTACACTTCCGCTACACGTGCAAGCTCTTGTCGATCATTCTTGAATTTTCCCCCGAGTGGTGGCGCTCTTCCAAATAAGTTGGCTCAACCGTGACAATTACTCCCCGTTTAAGATAAATATTTCAATATTTGTCCAACTGACCTACTTATTTGAAGACGCAGTCATATGATATAAAAGCATTTCGTTAAGATAACCCCAACAACTATCCCTACAATCATACATGTACAAAGTATCGAAATAAAAATAACGAAATTATCAAAGGCTATTTACACTTCATTTGCAGCTTAGACTTGAGTTTCACAAGTATATACATTTATTTACATACGGCTCATGTAATCTGCACCAACATTATGTTTTCCCTTAATTGATTGTAAAGTGAACCTGTGCTCCTGTAAAACTAACGCCCATCTCATTATCCTTTAATTCAGTAACTTGGCTCTGTTCAAGTATATCAGCGGCTCATGGTCTGTCTGCAAAACAAATTTCTTCCCATAAAGATAAACATGAAATTTTTGAACAGCCCAGACTAAATCAAGACATTCTCGTTCAATTACTGAATAATTTCTTTACCTTGGCAACAACTTTCTACTAGCATATGAAACTGGAAATAATTCCCCTTCATGTTCTTGTAATAACACGGCTCCGATTCCTACATCGGAAGCATCGGTTCTCAACACAAATCCCATGTTAACATCAGGAAGTCGGAGGAGAACTGGACTTACCAAAGCCCCATTGAGGTCCTTGAAAGCTTTCTCTTGTGCACTACCCCACTCTACTCTGTTTGGTCTACCGTTCCTAGTTAAATCTGATAATGGTGCAGCTACAGCTGAATAGTTGGGAATGTAGTCCCTATAATAGCCTGTGAGACCTAGGAATGACCTGACTTGAGTTTTAGTCTCCGGTCTCGGTGCCTCCTGAATTTTGTCCAGGGTACTCTGCTTGGGACCCAACTTGCCTCCTATAATTGTGTGCCCTAAAAATTCCAATTTGGTGTAACCAATTGCACATTTGCTCGGTCGAGCAGTTAGTCCACTCTCTTTCAATTTCTGAAGAACTACCTGAAGTGTCTTCACATGTTCATCCCATGTTTTGGTATGAACTAAAATATCATCCAAATAATTATCAACGTTTGGAACATCTCTAAAAATCATACGCATTAACTTTGTAAACACTGCTGGTCCCTGGACCAGTCCAAATGGCATGGTTGTGAATTGCCACAACCCGTCTGGTGTTGCAAAGGCAGTTTTCTCCTTGGCTGAGGGTGCCATGGGCACTGGTGAGTAGTTGATCTACCATTCGCCCCAAAACGACTTTAAAAAACACCCAGAGGTTCTGTTTGATTCGTTTCGTTTATTCGCCATATTGATTTCACACAACAACCTTTTACCTCTAAATCAATTAACCTCTTTTCATCCGTTCACCCAGAATACTGTAGAAAGCGCCCTCTCTTAAAATCACTTCTCTTCTGAACATTCTCCCCTCCCTCAACTGTTCCTAACTAAACAGTTGACTCCAGCTAACATCACTTCCTAACAACATGAATTTTACAAGAACTCAATCACCTGACAAAATCATATCCTCTCAAATTTTACATCCTTGCTTTGATTAACTTAAATATACTTTTACTTATATAATTCCGTCCTTGGAAACCTTATGTAATGTACATGAGTAACATCTCCTACATAACCTCTAATGGACACACCTTTGTTATCCCTCTCATAACTTCCCCTTTTTCCATCTTTACCTTTACAACTCTCACATGCCCATCTCTACCAGGGAAAACCTTAACTACTCTACCAAGTGGCCACCTACCCCTAGGGATATCTTTTTCCACCACCAAAACAATATCACCTTCTGCTAAATCCCTTTTTTCTTCCTTCCATTTACTCCTTCTATTCAACTGGGGTAGCCACTCTTTGACCCACCTGGTCCAAAAATGCTTTAAGATTTCCTGTACTCTACGCCACCTCTGTTTTAGACTGAACGTCGTAGAATCAAGTACCTCCTCTGGAGCACAGTTTCCCCCCAAAGACCCAATAAGGAAATAACTTGGTGTTAAAGGGGTGGGGTCCTTCCCCGAGGCACTCATATATGTGAGGGATCTTGAGTGTAAAATTCCTTCTACCCCTAAAAAGGCCGAGTGATCATTCACATCTGCATGTTTTAATACTGCATAGATTGCCCTCTTAGCCGACTTTATGAGGCTTTCATGTACTCCTCCAAAATGGGGTGTAGCTGGTGGAAGAAAACTCCACTTAACCCTTTTAGCATTGACAGCTTCTTGAATTTTTTGCTTGTCAACCAACTTCCACACTTCTTTAAGCTTAGAATCTGCCCCGATAAAATTTGACCCATTGTCTGAGAGGATTTCCTCTGGCATGCCCCTTCTATTTGTAAACCTACTCAGGGCATTTAAAAATGGATCTGAGTCCAAACTGTATGACATCTCTAGGTGTACTGCACGTGTGGATAGACACGTTAATAAACAAAGATACCTTTTGGCTCTAATTCTCCCTCTACCTTGAACTGTGTAGAACGGCCCTGCATAATCCACAGCTATTTTGCTAAAGGCTCTGAGACTAACACTCACTCTATTTTTAGGTAATGGAGCCATAACCTGTGTGCAGGTTTTGCTGAATTTTTTCTACAAACTACACAATTTCTCTCGTACTCTCTCACCTCTTCTCTACCTTGAATACTCCAGAATTTCTCAGATATCAATGAGTGTAAATGGTTTGTTCCCATGGCATGGTTTCCCTTCTCACGATACTGCTTTACAACAAGTCTTGTGACAGCATGCTTCCTAGGCAGAATTATAGGAAAGCGTACATTATAGGGCAGTACTTCTATTAAGTTCAGCCGACCTGTCATCCTCAGTAACCCATCTTCATCTATTTTTGGAAGCATTGTACTTAACACACTGTTACTTTTCACTGCATTCCCTTTGTACAAACTCTTAATATCCTCCTCAAAAGATTCAATCTGAGCCTGCCTAATTTGGTAGTTCTCTGCCTGTAACATTTCATCACTGCTCAGGATACCATTAACTCTGTCTTCTGTCTTAAGTATACAGTTATTTACAAACCTCAACACATATGTTGTCAATCTAAGTAACCTTGTCCAATTAGAATAACGTTTTGGATCTAGTCGCCAGTCTTCCGTGTAGGGCGTCAACAAAGTTTTCGCAGAATACATACATGTTGTAACCTGCTTTTTGTCTTCCACTTGCCCATTTTTACTGTCAGGGATCGCTTTATTTTCTGGCCAATTTTTTGGATCCGCCTTCAAGAACTTGGGCCCAAACCACCACAAGTCACTTTCTTTTAGTCTTTTTGCACTTACCCCACGAGAAGCTAAATCAGCAGGATTTTGTTTAGTCGGGACTTAGCCACTGACTGGGATTTGTATGATACTGGATTTCCCCGACACGGTTGGCCACGAAGGACTTGAAGGTTCTACTCCTCCCTCGGATCCACCAAGGGTGTTTGTACTATCACTCCAGAATACTACTTTCTTCAGGTCATACTGCAAATTTTGTGTGATACACTTAGTTAACCTTAAGCCTACCACAGCCGCCATTAATTCCAATCCAGGAATGCTAACCACTTTAATGGGGGCAACCTTTGTTTTTGATGCCACAAACTGAATATCCACTTGACCGCTACTATTCACACTTCTTAAATAGGTTACTGCACCATAGGCTTCACAAGAGCCATCTACAAATGTGTGCAATTCAATGTTTCTGCGCCATCTAGACACAAACATCTGTTTACTCTTATATCACTCAGATTTTCTAAGTCTCTAATCCAGTCACCCACTTTATCCTGGAGTTCTCCTCCAACTACTTCATCCCAACTGATCCCACTGACCCAGATTTCTTGCAGTAGTATTTTCCCTTGAATCACAAACGGTGACAAAAATCCCAAGGGGTCAAATACAGTTGAGATCTTACTTAACACTAGACGCTTTGTGAGTTCTTCCTTATGCACCTCCCTGACTGCAGAGGTTTTGAACTTGAAATGATCCTGTTCAGCAGCCCATGACAAACCTAAAGTACTAACAGAAGGCAATTCATTTTCAGTTAGATTAACTTCCTTTACCCTCAGCTCTTGAGGTATTTGTTCCATAACCTGTTTTGAACTTGAGAGCCATTTTTTGGCTTCCATTCCAGCCTGACCCCACAATTCTCTCAATTCATGATACAACTTGACTGCTTTTTCAATATTTTCGACAGACACCATTGTATCATCCATATAAGTACTCTTAAGTACTGCTTCTGCAGCACAAGGATACTCTTCCTTGTGTTTCCGAGCATTTTCTTGAGTCACAATTTGAGAAATGAAAGGCGCAACATTCAGCCCAAATACTACTCTATTAAACTCATATATCTTTGACTCAACAGTTTCTACTGGGTCCCTCCACATAAATCGAAACATAGTCCTGTCTTCCTTTGCCAATTGTATTTGTAAGTACATCTCTGATATATCACATATCAGAGCTATGGGCCTTCTTCTAATACCAATGAGAACATCAAAGAGATCATTTTGGAGTTTCGGTCCATTATAAATGACATCATTTAATGATACCCCTTCACATTTAGACGCAGTATCATATACCACTCTAACCTTTGTGCTTTCTCTATCTTTTCTCACCACTGGGAAATGTGGTAGAAAACACTCTTGTTCAACACTGGTAGTGGGATCTACTTTTTCTTATATACCCTTTGTCTTGGTATTTGTTCATCACATCAACATAGGCTTGTCTTAGCCAGTCATCCCTTTTCAACCTCTTTTCTAAATTTTTAAGCCTGTTTTCTGCTACCTGTTTATTACTACAAGGCATTTCCATCTAACTTTCCTTCCACGGTATTTTCACTTCATACTGCCTTCAGATATTTTCATTGATTTCTCCACAACTTTCATTGCCATTATTTCTTCTGTGTGACTTGGAATTTTATTTACATCACACACTTTTTCCACTTCCCAAAATTTTTCAAGACACTGTTCCACACTACCCAAATTTATGGAGCTGCACTTAAATGTGTTAACCTGTGTAACATGATACACTGAAACTATATTTGTTTTAGAAATTGGACCAACACACGTCCATCCAAGGGGCGTTTTCCTTGCAATGGGTTCTCCTTTTTCCCATTACGTTCTTCAATGGCTACGTGCAATTCGGGATAGTCCACCCCAGTTAACATATCTACAACCCTTTTGCGTGGGTGGGGAAATTCAATGTCCTGTAGATGTGTCCAATCTTTGATTAGGTTAGGTTAGGTTAGATGAGGTTTAACGTCCAAGTTTCCAACCAATTGGTTCAAGTCGAGACGACCACGGCCTTTTTTCCAGTTGTGGCTCACTGGCTTGTTTTCCCTACTCCATTGCTTATGCCGAGCATCAAGCACAAAGGCAGCAGGTTCCATTTTTAAAGTCTTTGGTATGACCCAGCCAGGATTTGAACCCTAGACCTTCCGGCTGCAAGTCGGATGCTCTAACCACTTGACCACTGCATTATTGTCCAATCTTTGGACAATAAGGACCAATCATGTGGTTTCAGCTTTCCACATATGTCATTAACTGTCAGTGCCTTCAACTTGTACCTTTTAGTTTTAACATCACTATTACTCTGTAGCCCAGACACTTCAAACTGTACACTCGATGTTTGAAATCTTTCCTCTCTCCCATGAAAAAGATTAGCAATAGCCTCACTTTGCTCTCCCTTCAAACCTAATTCAGCAGCGAGACTATTTGTAATATAAGTCTGATCACTTCCATCGTCTAATAATGCGTTAACAATCACAGACTTTGCCCCATTTTGTACCTTGACAGGTATTGTTCTAAGGGATTTACCACCCTTTTGACTCAAATAGCTTTTCATACTATGCTCATGAACAAAAACCTCGCCTGAGCACTCCCCTCCCGTGGGGGAATCCTGTTTAACATGCACTTTGTCCTTATGTAAAAGCCTATTATAATCCCCTGTACATTCATTTATTCCACAGAACATTTTCCTTATACAATCCCTGGCAAAATGCTTTCCTAAGCATTTGAAACACAATCTGCACTTGGTCACTAAATCCCACCTGGATTCAACACTTAATTTCCGAAAACTATCACACTCCCACAACCTGTGACTACTGTTTTCATTACATCCTACACATAGATTTTCCAACTTAACTGTTGTTTCTGTTTGACCTTGATTAACATGGTAAATTTTGTTGCCTACTGAGTCCTTTCTATTTGGTGGACGATTTGAGACTCCTGAGGTTTCATCTCCACTTCTATTGCTCCCAAAAACTGGGTCAGTAATTTCTGCGGCAGCTTTCCGTATGAACTTTACTACATCTTTAAGTTCAGCATTTTTTCCTCTCTCTTGCTTGATCTTGAAGTTTTCGACTGACCATCTATTTTGAAAAAACCGTGGAAATTTAGCCATTATCTGCTTTAAACTTGCCTGGTTGTTGAGTTCAGAAAGGTAGCCTAATGTGTTTAGTGCTTCATAACAATTGTCTAGGTCATCCGCAAATTTTTGGATATTTCCAGCATCCACCTTAGGACTATTCGTTACCTTCTTTATCCATGCTTGAGCTACTCTCGCAGAGTCCCCATAACGTTCTTTAAGCGTCTTCATTGTTGCTTTGAACCCTTCTTTGGGGGCTTTCATATTACAGAACTGTATGGCCTCTAGTGCTTCTCCCTCACACCTTGCCATCAACATGTGAAGTCGGACACTGTCATTTGCTACTGCACTTGTCATGTTTGTGAAACTGGTCACAAATGAATGGAAATACAACGGATCCCCATTGAAAGGTTTAGGTGATGGCCGTGCCAACGAAAACACTTCAAAAAGGTTACTTAAGCTTTGTCCCATCTCAACTTTACACTGTTCATCCTTTGGCCTAACACTAGGGGAATTTTCTTGTTCAGTTAGGATTCAGACGCTTCTGCATTTGGCTCTGATTGTTCTACCTGAGCAGCCTCACTTGATGACTCTTGGGTGGGCACTTGACCTTCATTAACACTGGCAATATTGGGCTTATTTTGGCCTTTCAGTTTCTCTTTTGTCTCAATTTTTGCCGAAATGAATGCCTTTTGAAAGTCCAGCATCCACTTCTCTTCTACTTCGAATTCCTAATCCTTTTCAATTAAATTGACTAAATCTGCATGTGCCTCTTCAACTCTCTCATAAAGGCCATTTGCTTTTTCAAGAGTCTCTTGAATTGCTTCATAGTCCTCTCCCTTTAATAATTCGGACAGTTCATTTATTGTCCTTGTTAACACACCTTTACGGTTTCTCCGTGTAACTTTTTGTTTGTTTATTTCTTCCATGACTCATTAATTAAGCTCCTGTTTGAAGGATTCGCCTGCTTATTACTTTAGTTTACCGTTTTGTTTACGTCGTACGGTAACTAGGCTAGTCCACGTTGCACAATGTTCACACATCGCATGTAGGCGATCATGCCATTACTTTTGTAATCGTACACAGTCAGCCCAGCACTCCCGTTTACACTCATGTGCTTCTTAATTTCCAGTTCATATCTTAGCAATCTCCCTATCGCCGTTTTCATTTAAGTTACGATTACCTCTTACGAGCGGTGAACCAGGCTCTGCTACCATTTTTTGGTGTGTAGTTGATCTACCATTCGCCCCAAAACGACTTTAAAAAACACCCAGAGGTTCTGTTTGATTCGTTTCGTTTATTCGCCATATTGATTTCACACAACAACCTTTTACCTCTAAATCAATTAACCTCTTTTCATCCGTTCACCCAGAATACTGTAGAAAGCGCCCTTTCTTAAAATCACTTCTCTTCTGAACAGGCACCTGCCAGTAACCCTTTGTAAGATCGATTCTACTAAAATAATTATCAGAAACTAATTTCGAAAATATGTCGTCTTGCGATTGCACGGGCTCTGCTTCGTAAACAGTAACCTTATTAATATTTCGATAATCTACGCAGAATCTCTTTGACCCATCTGGTTTTGGTACCAGTACCACAGGAGAACTATAAGGCGAATTCGAAGGTTCAATAACACCCAATTTTATCATTTTCTGAATCTCAACTTTTACAGTTTCTCTGTTTGCAAATGGCAACGGATATGGTTTTGTCTTAATAGGTTCCTCACTAAATCCTCAGTAGTAACCTTGATATCACATTCAATTACATTTGTTCGACCAGGCACGTCACTCATTACATCAGAAAAATTTGTAAACAAACATTTGACCTCATTACTTTGACATCCATTCTACTCTTTGATATTGATAACAATATCTGCAGCGGTTTCACTTTGATTTGTGTGCAGCTGCGGAATTTCAAAACAACTCTCCTGCTCTTCTGCATCCGACATACTCCTTCAGTAAATTTGCATGGAAACTCTTTGGTTTGCCATTGACTTCTACCACATAACTCGCTTCTCCTACGTTGTCTAACACTGTAAATGGCCCTTTTCAGTGCATTAATAATTTGTTCTGGTCCGTAGGGAGCAGAATAAACACTGAATCACCAGGTTTTAATTTTCGATTCTTTGACCTCTTATTGTAATATTTGCTGTACCTTTCTGAAGATTTTTGCAATTCTGCTTTAGCCAGAGCGCAGGTACTCTGTAGTCTTTCCCTCAAATTAGAACATATTGATAAGTTGACCTAATTTTTGCGTCCTCTATATCTGAGGTCCACATTTCCTTAAGAATAGCCATTGGACCTCTTACAGTCCTTCCATAGAGGAGCTCGAATGGGGCAAAACCTGTACTAGCCTGCGGAGCCTCTCGGTAAGCGAAAAGTAAAGGCTCTGCATACCTGTGCCAGTCGTTGGGTCTCTCCTCACACATACGTTTAAGCATTCTTTTTAATGTACCGTTGAATTTCTCGACTAATCCATTACAGATTGGGTGGTATGGCGTTGTGGTGAGATGTCTCAGCGACAACAACCGACTCACCTCCCTCATTAAATCTGAGGTAAATTGTGAACCTCTGTCAGTTAAAATTTCAGACGGAACCCCAACTCGTGAAAATATATCTACCAAGGCTTCAGCAACCCTTTCTGTCTCAATACTGGGTAGGGGGACAGCTTCGGGAAGTTTGGTTGCGTAATCGACTAACGTCAATAAATACCTATTCCCGTTCCTAGAAACTGGAGATATTGGTCCTACAATATCAGCAGCCACCCTTTTTGAAAGGCGTGTCTATCAAAGGCATACGTCCTAATGGAACTTCGGTCCTGGGTATGACGTTAAACTGCACCCAGGTGGGGTGAGGAGGTCATGTGTGGCGAGTAGTTTGTCCCCGACTATCGCCTATAAAATGCGCACATAAGACCGTTTTTACTCATCCCACGACTGGCGGTTGTCGGCGCCACAAAACCGAGCAAGCCCCTCCATGGTTGTCCCCCTGTGGGCTGGGGGTAGTAGAATATGCCCCGGTATTTCCCGCCTGTCGTAAGAGGCGAGTAAAGGGAAGGACTTGAAGCGTATTTAAACTTGTTGACACTATATAACACTTTCGTGTTGGTGTGTCGTTAAATCTCATCTAACTAACTAACTAACCCAATGGAACTTTAGTTACCCTTCCCTTGTCGCAAGTTCTTTGACACACATCGCATGATTTACAATAACGATAAATATCAGCCGTTACACCAGGCCAATAAAACTGAGATAACACCTTGTCTGACGTCTTAGAAATACGTAAGTGACCTGACATAATAGAATCATGACCCAATCTCATAACTTGTTCTCTGTATGCATTTGCCACCACGAGTTGATCTTTAACCTTCTCGTTTTCAGATACTCTACGGTACAAGATTTCTTTCTTCAAGAGAAATTCTGTAGTCCCTTGCTTTCCCTTGAGAGGTCTTTTAATTCCTATTTGACTCAAACAATTTTTCAGAGTCGAATCCTCCTTCTGAGCTTGTTTTAACCGCTCAGGTGTAACAATTTCAATGGGCACACTCTCCGTTCGAAGTGGCCGAATTTTCTCACTTTTTCTCTTTTTTTTTGTGCTCTAGTTTCCACAGCACCTACAACATCAGTGACTTCATCCTTTAATTTGTCTGTCACCTTAGAATTTTCATTAACTGCAACAGTTAGTGCTGACTCCTCTGTTGAGTCATGAACTAATTCTTTGCTTACATTTGAAGAATTTTTGTTACTCTCTCTGGACTATTTTTTGGTCCCGATTTTTCACCTCAGTGGTCTTTTTGTCCCACTCAGGATCAGGGTCATCGGGATCTCTAACCCCTTCAATATTTCCAATGATTGAATCATACACTGGATTTCTCATTCATAGTGCCTTAAGGGGCCCTGTGAAAAAGGGGGTACTTACATCAATATGTGCTTCAGGGGTCTTTCTCACAGTGCCATCAATCAGCACACACAGTTGATCTACACCTGTCAACTGATCATCAGAGACTAGAGCTCTCTTCACAATGACACCTGAACACCCACTGTCTCTCAAGACTGAAACCTTTTTCCCGCCAAGGTTATCCCTCTACTACAGGCATACGTTCTAAAACATTTTCCAGAATTTTCTCTGTTAGTTTGCAAGGTTCCTTGCATGCTGCACTAACAATAGGAATATCGTGCCCACATGCCAAATTAATTGTATGACCAGCACTTTCTTCAATTTGTTTCATAAAACATGTACTGGTAGTTTGACCAGTTTGGTGATCATTTTGTTTCACCTCTTTTTGGGTAGTTGGTTTCACACCAGATACCTGTTCACTCGTGACTGCAGATTGGGCTTTCGTAAACCCCGCTGAAAATTTTTGTCTACAGTCACTTGCCTTGTGGCCTACTTTACCACATATAAAACATTTTGGGCCAATTTTCTTCTGACCATTTGACCGAAATTTGTTCTCAAAATTATTCTGACTCAAGTTGTCATCCATTTTGACATTAGGCCCTCATGATCATGGGCTTCTAAAAACTTATCAGCTAGTTCTGTTAATTTCTCTGCCGACTTGCAATCATGTTTACGTAGAAAAAGTGACAGCTCTTTGTTGCAAGTATTCAAAAATTGTTCCCTTAACGTAAGATCAACTGCATCTTTGAATGTGTTCTTTACCTTTCCCAGTTCTAGCCATCTTGAAAAATAATTTTCTAAACTAGCCATAAATTGTGTTGCTGTTTCACCCTTCTTTGGCTTCTCTTTCCTAAACCCCTCTTCAGTAAACTGAAATCTTTTCAACAAGGCTTCTTTTAATTTGTCATAGTCTTTCGAGTGATTTGGCGGAAGCCTTGAGTAAACTCGCAGACTTTCTCCCTTTAAACATAAACTCAGGTTCAATGCCCACTGATCTCGAGGCCAATCTTGTGCCGAAGCAAACCTTTCAAATATTAGAAGGTAGGCATCTAAATCCTCCTCCTCATCGAAGTGTGGCATTTTGGGTGTAGGTATTCTGCTAGGATTGCCGTTACTCCGGTTTGAAGCAAAAGAGGAGTTTAATAAGTCCTCGTCACCTCCCGTTTGATTTCTTAATGCAATAAGTTCCATCTCTTTTTCAAGTCTAGAATTTTCGGACTCCTTTAATTCTTTTTCCCTTTCAAGTCTAGCAAGTTCAAACTCTTTTTCTTGGGCAGATTTTGCGAGCTGAAATTCTTTCTCGCTTTTCTTTTCTTCTTGTTGTTGTTGTCCTTTCACAAACTCAATAAATTTTCACCACTTAAGCCCATGTCAACCCCTAACTCCTTTAACTCCTTAACATTCATTGTTGAACCCTTCACGTACTCTAAAAAGCTCAAAAAGATTTTTTTTCAAGTGTACACGATCTGATAATTTACTTCAACCCCTTAAGAACTGAAATGTAAGTACCACAGTCGAAAATCGTATAACGAATTTACTTCTTCTCATGTGAATTTCTGACCTTTCCGGATATAGGCCCCCATTTATTTGTCACAACTAAGCCGAATGCCGCCCTTCTGTTGCGACCCCAGGTTGTTTCCTCCCTGCCAGCGAAATTTGGCAAAAAAATTTTTACACACTCAATGAAGGTCAGGAAAATTTGATTGAGAAGATTCTCTAGATTTCAACAATGATTCTTGATTATTTTCGTCTCTCCTCCTCAAATTATTAAATGATGATCAATGAATTTCAATTTGCAATATATATTTACCTTAAATCCTATCGGCCTAGTACACCGGTGAATTATTTACCCCACTAAATTATCTTAATTGTGATCACTTACGCGACGCGCGGGCCCTTTTCGGTTTCCTTCTGGTTCTTTTCTGGCTTCTCCTGATACGCGTGATAACCGACTCCTGGAGTTCGCTTTCGCTAGTCCCGTCGTTGTCACCATGCGGCTCGGTCCGCCACCAGCAGAGTATGGTACTCGTGCCTTTGTCACCCAGATGACGAAGCAAACTGGTCCTCCTTTAATAAAATTAAATTCGGCGCCCGTGACTACGTATCTCAGTCCAAAATACGGATCTTCCAATTCACTTCATCATACAACCCCTCACCATCTCCTCCTTTCGAAAATCAAAACGTTTCCTACAGAAGAGACAAGTAAGGGGTTTTTCCCCTGAAGCATACTTCAGGAGGTACTTCAGTACCTCCGGGGCACCCTTAGGCAAGGTGCACCTGTTCCCTGTTGTACGGTATGTATAGTTTGTTTAGCATTTGTGTTTGTGACCCGTCATGGTTTTGTTTGGGTTTGGGATTTTTCTTTAGTTTGCCAGTGCCTATTTCTACGTACTTAAAAAGCTCTCTCGAAAATCAATTAATTAATTAATATATCCAATTATGTCAGAGTCGATCTCCTTCCATTGATTGTCAGAATGATTCTCTCGATTCACTTCCTTTTCTTACCAGTCCATCTGCTATGCTCCAAGTCTGTTTCCGTTCGTCCCTTTGTCCGCAACTGTTTTTGAACTTTTCCAGGAAACCCTTCCGGTACAGTTCCGCTGCACGTGCAAGCTCTTGTCAATCATTCTTGAATTTTCCCGAGTGGTGGCGCTCTTCCAAATAAGTTGGCTCAACCGTGACAGTGATACCATATTTTCTCAAAAGCTATGTGGAAATATATTCATTGTAGACTGAGTGTTGTATGTCTGTTCCACTGCTTTAGCAACCGAATAGAGGGTCTTTGTTTCTAACTCTTTACAGTGGCCTGACGTTCCCTTAATGAAACTGACAACTACAGAATTTCTCTCGCATAGCCACTCTTTCAGATTTAAACTCATGAGCTATTTAAGACTTGTAAGTTTGATTAAGAACTGCACGGTCTCTTTTCACATCACCATATTGACTTTTGCCAAGATATGCTGCAACTTTACTGAGTTCTTCTTGTGGTTAAACTCTGCAGCTGTCTTATTATTGCATCTACGCGGGTCACTTCTGACGATCTGTTGGCGTTAACTCATACCACTCTGACTGTCACTGTCAGATTCACCTTCCGCCATGCAATCAGGACTTGTTGCGATTCTCTTACTGCAACGAGTTGGTGAACTAGTAAGCTGTGGATCTTCCTCAAAAGGCACACTGTCACTGGTGCTAAGCAGAGTATTTGTATTTGTGTCTGTATCACTTTCCGTCACTTCACTACTATCACTTACACTGCTTGCAGTGACACTGCTATCTGCAACACTTGGGCTCGATAAGTTAACGCAGCTTTGACCTCTAGAAACTGAGGACCTACCATATTCACTGTGATTTCCACTTGTTTCAAAAATGTAACTGTCCAAAACACCACCATTCCATGATTCATTGCTGCTGTTTGTAACATTAACATTGGACCCATCAGTCTCACTCTCGGTTTCGCTCACAGTCACAGCAGTATTTCTGAGCTTAAGTACACAGTGTTTACAAACCTTGTGGTTTTTTTTTTCTCCATCTAACTGGTACCGAGAGATTTTCTCCGTGTGCCGTTTACCGCAATTTAGAAGAAAGTCTTTTCCAGAGATGCAACTTTGCCTTAAGTTCACTACAGTCTAGTGATGGTAAAACTGGCCCAGATCTTAAGATATCGTTAGGCCGTCAACTTTAGTTGTAGGCGTAACGTTAGGCGTATGCATAGTATTGCATTCAATGTCGTCGTGGAAAGCAGTTCCAGTGAAGACACACGATGGGGCAAATCGTTCCCAGTTACTGGTTCAAGCTGTCATAATAACAATGATCTCCCCACATGGAACCACAGTAAAAAACGTCCAAATGGTACGGCCTGTACTCAGCCAATGTACAGTAGTATAGAATAACAAACGATTTTACGTCCTTTATCGTTGAGCAAAATACTAGGTTAGTGTACAGAGTAGTGTAGTGTTGACACCGCATACAGTGTATGTACCAATACATTCATACCATGTCTGCGCACGTTTACTACATGGCTACATACGTATCACCGTACGCACGTCCATGAAAGTTACCGGTTGCGCGAAACTATGTAGCTTTACACAAAGAAAGTGAATCACGTTGTGGGTAAAATGAGCATAATGGCGGCGCTCATGGCCTAACTTTCTCCCGAATGGGAGAAAATTGAATCCTCCCAAACGGGAAATCACCCGGACTGTTCACGAATGCTTTCGATACTGCAATTGACAAGATCACTAAGGAACTGAAAAAGATAGAATCAGACTTTCGAAAGGCCATTAGTGAACATGAAAAGCTAATTGAGGCAGTTAATGCGGAAGATGCGGTGCTAAAGGAGAAGTGTCAATCACTTGAAGACAGGATTAACAATCTTGAGAAGTCTCGGGACGAGCAAACTATCCTCCATAACAAACACGAAAGCTTTTTGAGGTGAAATAATATCTGCATCGTATGATTTCCTACTACTATTGACGAAAATTGCCTTGAAGTTGCTAAGGAGGTTGTTGCAAAGTTTGGTGTCCCTGACTGCAGATTAGAGGGGCCCAGTGGGACGGAAGGCCAGTTGCTGGCAGAGATCGTCATATTTTAGTAAAGTTGTCCTACTTCCAAGACAAAATATCGGTTTTAAAAAACGCCAGACGGGCTCTCTCGGAGGAAAGATTATATGTCGTAGAAGACCTTACGAAATTGGACCTCGCCGAAAAACGCCGCCATTCAAAGCAAGTCTCCGATCTCTTCCAACACTGAGGGGATTTTTTTTAGATTTTCTGAGGGTCTCTGGCGACATGGGAATGGAAAACCTTACGATTTTTCCTAAGTAAAGGTTTTTTGATAAATTACTGTAGAAGAGAAACGGAAAATGCGGCAATAGGTGACTAAATTATTTCGTAAGGGAGTGGCGCTGCGTCGTCGGAAGGGTGGGTTAGTTAGATGAGAATTAACGACACACCAACACGAATGTGTTATATAGTGTCAACAAGGTAAAACGTAAAGTTTACATACGGTTTCAAGTACAGTTCAAGTTCGGTTTCAAATTCAGTTCAAATACGGTGCAAGTCCTCCCCTTTAGTCGCCTCTTACGACAGGCGGGGAATATCGTTGGCATATTCTACAACCCCCAGCCCCAGATCAAGCGATCCCCATGTGGTATGCCTTACAACTTTTCAAGGGTCGGCCACAATTAACGGAGTGATTAACATGACGTACCGCTTCATTTGGGAAAGTTATTGTTTCAATCAATTTGTAAATAGCTTTATTATCCTGGAAAGGTTATCTATTTGAACGCTTCATGTTATGAACCGCTGTGTTCCAGGCTTGTTTTCCAGGACTCTGATTGTGTCCATTATGTGGACCTTTATGAGCGTAAGTGCTCTTTCTTTTTCTTTTTCTTTTTTGTTCCCCTTTAACCATCTCTTATTTGTTTCTTATGTATTATACCATTGACACGAAGGATTGTTTCATGTTGCATGTTTTGCCTCACATAGGCCTACATCAGCTATTTTTTTTTATATAATGTAAATACAAAAAGTCGATGCACTTGCTAAAGAAGCCCTACAGATGGACGTCACCAATCTCTGCTTGCCTCACACTGATTACCGCCCTAAGATCAATGGCTTTGTAAAATCGAAATGGCAAGAACTATGGGATTCCTTTCCCGAAAACAAATTGTACATAGTTAAACCAACGGTCGGTACTGGGGGACATGGAACCCCAGCAAACGGAGAGATGATTTAGTTCTGACTAGGGCTCGCATCGGTCACACCTACCTTACCCATGCCTATTTACTTCACGGGGCTGAGAGACCATATTGTATGCCCTGTGATTGTGCTGTCACCGTCAGTCACATTCTCGTTGACTGTTATGAATACTCTCATATTCGCCAGAAGTACTATGATGTGCCAGACCCGAAAACTTTATTTAAACAGACAGATCCTTCCCTTATTTTGGACTTTCTCAAGAAAAGCAAATTGTATAGAAATTTTTGACATGACTCCCGCATTTGCCTGGACTCTTGAGTGGAGTTTGACCCCGCCTTTTTTAGTTTATTGTACCCCAGCATTGCCCCCTTTTCTTTTCTAGATGACACTATATAACAGTCGTGTTGATGTGTCGTAAAATCCCATCCAACTAACTATAATGTAAATACTGTAGTTTGACTTATCACTATTCCAAAATGGCTGACTATAAAACCTGTACATATAATAATAGAGGGCTGAGGAAAAATGGGAAGCGAAGACATCTATTTTGTTGATTCCTTGCCGAAGGCCGGAGGATTCAATGCGATGGTGATGTGTATGTGTGTGTATGTGACGCTTGCTTGTAAGCACGATATCTCAAGAAGCATAACTCTGAGGGGTTTCATACTTGGCAGGTTGGTTGCCCATATTAAGTAGATGACCCCTATTGTTTTTGGTGGAGATCAAAGGTCATTTGGGGTCATAGGAGGTCGAAAGGTCAAAACCTTGTAAACACGATATCTCAAGAAGGGTAACCCTGACGGGTCTCATACGTGGCAGGTAGGTTGCTCATTTTGATTGGATGATCCCTATTTATATTGGTAGAGGTCAAAGGTCATTTGGGGTCACAAGAGGTCGAATAGTAAATACCCTGGAAAATGCTTGTTAACACGATATCTCCAGAAGGATAAGCGTGAGGGATGTCAAACTTACTATGTGGATTGCCCATATTGAGTAGATGATCCCTATTATTTTTGGTGGCGGTCAAAGGTCATTTGGGGTCATCAGATGTCAAAAGGTTAAAGCCTTGTAAACACGATAGCGCCAGAAGGATAAATGTGAGGGATCTCATACTTACCATGTGGATTGCCCATATTTAGTAGATGATCCTATTGTTTTGGTGGAGGTCAAAGGTCATTTGGGGTCAGAAGAGGTCAAAAGGTTAAAAACCTAAACACGATAGCGCCAGAAGGATAAATGTGAGGGATCTGATACTTAGCTTGTGCATTGCCCATATTGAGTAGATGATGCCTCTAATTTTTGGTGGCCAAATGTCATTTGAGGTCACTCGAGGTCAAAAAGTCAAAACCTTGTAAACAGGATGTGTCCAGAAGGGTAACTGTGAAGGATCTCATTCTCATACTTACCATGTGGATTGCCCATATTAAGTAGATGATCCCTATTATTTTTGGTAGAGGTCAAAGGTCATGTGGGGTCACCAGAGGTCAAAAGGTTAAAACCTTGTAAATATGATATATCTCCAGAAGGGTAACTGAAGGATCTCACACTTGGCTTGTGTTTTGCCCATATTGAGTAGATCATCTATGTTGTTTTTGGTGGAAGTTAAAGGTCATTCGGGGTCACCAGAGACCAAAAGGTCAAAACCTTGTAAAAACGATATCTCAAGAAAGATAACTGAGGGATCTCACCCTTGACATGTGGATTGTTTGAATTGATTTAGTTGATCCCTATTATTTTTTCGTGCAGGGCAAAGGTCATTTGAGGTCAAAACCTGCTAAACGTGATATTTTAAGGATGACTATGAGGGATCTCATACTTGGCCTGTGGATTGTTCATATTTAGCATGTAGGTCATTTTGGATCACAAGATTTCAACAGCTAATGACCTTATTAACATGGTATCTTTAGTAGGATAAATGTGAGGGATCTCATGCTTGTCATGTGGGTGATTCATGTTTGTTGCAGTATATCCATATGGCAAGGAATCACTAAGCCTTTTGGCTTTCTGGTTTAAGAAACGCATAATGTGTTAAGTGACGGAAGGTATTGGACATGTAAATGGGGAGGTTACATTGTTTTTTGTTATGGATCATCAACCAGCCGCGGGGTCTGCATTTCTTTTTAACCCTCATCTTGATTTTAACATGCATTGAACTATAGTAGGAGATAACAGCCGTTTGCTTTTTATGGAAATAACTGTCATGCAGAAACGTTTCACTTTTTTTGCATATATGGACCTAACTTAGATGATTCCGATTTTTATGAATCTCTTTCGAAAGGTGTATGATTTCGAGTTGGATTCTTTAGTGAAAGGTGGTGGTTTCAATTTTGTTTTAATTTGGATTTAGATAAAATTTGGATTTAGATAAGATAGAGGGTAATCCATGAACAAATTTTAGGGGGAAGGGATAAATATATAGAATGGATGTCGACGTTGAATTTTGTGGATATCTGGAGGGAAAGATCTTAATTTTACATTAATTTTACAAAAATTTTACATGGTCTTCAAATATTACTCAATGGTTACACTGCAGACTTGATGTCTTTTTTATTTTAAGTAACGGGTCATTCAGTGGTTACGAATAATATTTACTACTGGTTTGAACTCTGATCATGCAATAATTAACTTACAGATTCATCTTGAAAAACGTGGCCCTGGACTTTGGAAATTGAACAATGCTTTACTTTTAGATGCTACTTACATTGACTTAGTCACAGATCTTATTGCAGAAACAACTGATGTATTTTGAGGATAGTGATCTTGCATTTCGTTGGGATTATTTAGAATATCGTATTCGAAAAGCTTCCATTGAGTATAGTAAATCAAAGGCTGGAGAAAGAAGAAAGGACGAATCAAAACTCATCAGTGAGATTTCTCGATTAGAGCAAAATTATTTCAAACCAATGGAGCAGAAATTTACGCTCAACTGGCAGAGGCAAGAGACAAGTTACAACATATTTATAACAATGAATTCCAGGGTATGATTATTCGTTCTAGGGCACGTTGGGTAGAGCAAGGGGAAAAATCTTCAGAGTGTTTCCTTAATCTAGAAAAACATAACAAAAGAAAAAATGTTATTCGTAAAATGTTATTCGGAAGGTATATAACCGACAACTCTGAATTCCTTCGTAATTTATCAGAGTTTTATAAGACGTGCACAAAACAAAGTACTAATGCAATGGATATTTTGAAGGATTTTACTGTGATAACCCTCTTTCAGAAGAGGACGCAGATAGTTGTGGAGGTTTGTTAACTATTCGGGTGTGTTGGGAAGCTGTCAATACGATGAGTGGTGGTAAAATTCCTGGAAGCGACGGAATATCAGTGGAGTTTTAAAAAAAAAATCTGGCCGGTTATTGGGGATTTAGTTGTTCGGTCTCTTGATTTTGCTTATGATAATGTATTTTTGACAAGCGAACGGGGGGACGTGGAGTAATTACTTTACTACCAGAACAAGGGAATGATACAACTTAAGCTAAAAACTACTGGCACTGGCCATCAGGTGAAAAAAGGTTATTCCATCATTAATAAATGCTAACCAAACTGGTTTTCTGAAGGGGAGATTTATTGGAAATAATATTCGTTTTACACTTGATTGTTTAGAATACTGTAAAACCTTTAATATTCCAGGATTATTATTGCATGTAGAGTTTGAGAAAGCTTTCGATAGACTTGAATGGAATTTTATTAGAATCTGTTTAGAAATATTGTAGGTCTAAAGAGAGTTTCGTTAGGTGGATTCGTACTTTATATTCAAACGTAACTTCATGTGTATGTAATAATGGATACTCCTCAACCTCCTTCCCTATACCAAGAGGGGTCAGACTCAGACAAGGTTGTCCTTTAAACCCTCATATTCATCATTTGTACTGAGATCCTTGCAATTCGTTTCAATATTCTTCAATGGTTAAAGGAATATCTTTCTTTGGAAAAGAAACAAAGATCTTACAATATGCAGATGATACTGCTTTATTTATTGATGGCACATATGGTAGTTTAAGTTCAGTTGTTCATATATTACTGAGTCTCGAGAGGTCATCTGGTTGGTTTGAAAAGTTAATTTTGATAAGACTAATATTTCCCTTTAGATCCTTTAGCCCTGAATAAGCCACACTTTTGGATGAGTTTTCGTTCAACTGGACGTTAGGCCCAGTCACACTTTTAGGTAAAACTTTGGATAATTCCTGAGATAGCTTATTTGGACTAAATTATACCCCTTAATTGTCAAGACTTAAATCGTTAAATTTATGGTCCAGCAGGGATTTGACTCCCTTTGGCAAAATAACAATTATCAAAACATTTGGTCTTTCGCAACTCCCCCTACTTGGTACATAAGAGAATTAGATTTCTATTTCGTTTCGTTTGGAATGGAAACCAGATAAAAGTAGTCGTAAGACTGTTATTAGCACCTAGCTGACACTATATAACACATTCGTGTTGGTGTGTCGTTAAACCCCATCTTACTAACTTATTATTATTAGCACCTACGAGCAGGGTGGCTTGAAAGCCACTCATTTGAAATCTTTCATTTGTGGATTAAATGTACTTGGATTAATTAAGAGATATATGGATGTTAAAATTTGCGGATTGGAAAACGTTTTTTGATTTTTACTTGAGAAACTATGGAAACATTTTTTGTTTGGTTGCAATTATCAGATTTATGACCTTGATGTAGAAAATGTATTTATTAGGGATGATGTGTGCAGAGCATTGTCTTATAATTTCAGGAAACCAGTTGACGATTTTGGCAACGAGATTATTTGGAATAACTCTTTGGTGAAAATTGATAAGAAAGTAATATTTTATAAATCTATGTAAGAAGTGGTATTTTAAGGGTGAAAGATCTGTTTGATAACAATAATTTGCCATTGGAATACGGGCATCATGTCAAACAAAAGTTCCTCCTACAATGTTGCCCCTTTACTGTATTCTACGGAATACTTGCCGCTATTCCCAGGCATGGAAGGAATTTAAGATTTCGTAATGGAAATAATACTTCAAAAGAAAAAGACTTGAAAATTACAAAATGTACAGTCAGCATCACGCTTCATTTATAATGAATTGATCTATGAAATTTTTACTCCCCTCCCCCCCCCCCCGTATCTAAAATGAAATGGAATGAAAGCTTTCTGTTTAGTGAATCACAATGGCAGGTTATTTTTCGGATTAATCACGTAGCTTGCAGGGAGGTTAAGGTTCGTTATTTTCAATTCCGTTTCATCCACAGAATTCTAGGTACAAACACACGTCTACGTCGAATGACTATACAGGGAGATTCATTGTGGGGGGGGGGGGGAGCTGGAGAAAACCATTGATCATTTATTTTGGGAATGTGGAATAACATCACAGTTTATTTTAGACGTAGAGCAGTATTTTATTGGACATCAATTTATGTTTCTAAAACAAGATCTTTTCTTTGGCTGTAAGCTTATCCCCCATTATCCGTACAGTCTCTTACTTTTTCATTTGAAATATTACATATTTAATAAGAAAAGAAACTTTGAGTTGCTAATATTGAATGAATTTATATATATATATGTTTAAGTTTGTTCTTCAAGTAGAAAAACCAGTGCAGCATTCGAATGTCACCTGCCCAGTTCCTTACGATAGTACCAATTAGTACCAATCCAAGACTCTTCACTTTATTATACTAAAGTTAAAAGCAGTCAACAATGACATACGTAAGTTTTGTTTTTAAAGTCATGAGGTGAAATTCGTAAATAATGTAGATTTTGTGCACACACATTTAAATGTGGTGTCAATTACACAAAAAAGATCTTATCTTCACTTCTTTTTCACTCACTGACACACAGCCGATTTATATGTCAAAATTAATAATTTTCCATCGTTCTTTATGCAGAAAATAATACAGAAGAGAATAACAGAATTCTTCGTATACGGACGCCAGTTTGACCCCATGCAATGGCAAAAATATATTAAAATTATGTCTAAATTAAATGATTAGAATCTCATCCTTAGTTTTATTCAACTTATAATCTGGCACAAAGTCGATTTATGTGCCAAAGTTAACTATTCCTTTCTTTACTATATACAGAGCTATGTACGCAAAACACAATAAATATCGCGCTCATTTATTCCCACGATTTCGACCCAAACGAATATTAAAATTAGGTGTCAATTAAAAGATAAACATCTTATCTTTACTTTTATTTTACTCACTGTCTGACACAAAGCCGATTTATATGCTAAAATTAACAATTTTCCATTGTCCTATATGCGGAAAATATTAAAGAGAAAAATAACTGAATTGTTTATATACGGACGCGAGTTTGACCCGCCTGCAACGGTAAAAATATATTGAAATGATGTCTAAATTAAATGATTAGGACCTCATCTTTAGCTTTAACTCATTATCTGGTACAAAGCCGATCTATGTGCCAACATTAATAATATTCTTTTTTTTTTCTCACACGTAGCATTGTAGTAAAACAGAATAAATATCGCCCTCATATTTCGGAGCGATTTTCACCCATTGGAGCGGCAAAAAAAAAAAAAATTAAATGGTGGTGTCATTTATAGGATAAAGATCTTATCTTTACTTTTATTTTACTCACTGTCTAGCACAAAGCCCATTTATATGCCAGAATTAACAATTTTTCATCGTTCTTTATGCGGAAAATAGCATGTAAGAGAATAACTGAATTCTTCATATACGGACGCCAATTTAACCCCCTGGAACGGCAAAAATATATTATCCTTGCGCAAGATTTTGACCGATTTGAGCGTTTAGAACACTTTCAAATGTGGTGTCAATTAAAATATAAAGATCTTTTATTTGCTTTTAATTTACTCAATGTCTGACACTTAGCCGATTCATAAGCCAAAATTAATAATTTCCATAGCATTCTATGCGGAAAATAGTAGAATTCTTCATATACGGACGCCAATTTGACCCCCTATACGTGTATTAAAGTGTATTAAAAATGTCTAAATTAAATGATTATTATCTCATCTTAGGCTTTATTCAACTCATTGTCTGACATAAAGCTGGTTTATGTCCCAAAATTAGTAATATTCCATTCTTCTTAAAGGCGGAGCATGGTAGGTAAAACAGAATAAACATCGCCCTCATTTATACCCACGATTTAGACACATTGGAACGGCAAACACACATTCACGTGAGGAATCTATTAAAAGATAGAGATCTTATCTTTACTTTTATTTTACTTACTGTCTGGCACAAAGCCGATTTATATGGCAGAATTAATAATTTTCCATCGTTCTAAGGCCGAAAATAATACTTAAGAGAATAACTGAATTCTTTATGTACGGACGCGAGTTTGGCCAGCTGCAGCGGCAAAAGTATAATGTCTATGCGCACGATTTTGACCGATTGAAGCAGTGAAAACACATTCAGATGTGGCGTCAATTAAAAGATAAAGATTTTATCTTTACTTTTATTTTATTTAATGTCTGGCACAAAGACAATTTATATGCCAAAATAAATAATTTTCCATCGTTTTTTATTCGGAACATAGTACAGAAGAGAATAACTCAATTCTTCCTATACGGACGACATTTTGACCCCCTTCAACGGCCAAAGTATATTAAAATTATGTCTAAATTAAATGATTATTATCTCATTTTTAGCTTTATTCAACTCATGGCCTGACACAAAACTGGTCTATATCCCAGTATTGATAATATTCCATTTTTTATAGGCGCAGCATTGTAGTTAAAACAAAATAAATATCGCCCTGTTTTTGCGCACGATTTTGACCCATTGGAGCGGCAAACACATTAAAATGTGGTGTCAATTAAAAGATAAAGATCTTATCTTTTCTTTTAGTTTACTCACTGCCTGGCACAAAGCCGATTTATATGCCAAAATTAATAATTTTCTATCGTTCTTTATGCCGAAAAGAGAATAATTGATTTCTTCATATACGGACGCCATTTTGACCCCCTGCAACGACAAACATATATAAAATGATATCTAAATTGAATGATAAGGATCTCGTTTTTGATTCCTTGCCGAAGGCAGGCAAGGAATCTATGCGATGGTGATGCCGTGTGTGTGTGTGTGCGTATGTGTGTATGTGTGTGTATGTGACGCTTAGCTTGTAAACACGATATCTCCAGTTAGCAATGATCGACACTTTTCATATTTGGTATATAGATTTGTCATATTGAGAGAAAGAACCCTATTGTTTTTGGTGGATGTCAAAGGTCATTTGAGGTCACCAGAGGTCAAAAACCGAAAACCTTGTAAACACGATATCTCAAGGTAGCAATGACCGACACTTTTCATATTTGGTATACAGATTTGCCATGTCAAGAGGAAGAACCCTATTGTTTTTGGTAGAGGTCAAAGGTCATCTGAGGTCACTGGAGGTTAAGCTGTGAAAACCTTGTAAACGGCTTGTAAACATGATATCTCAAGATAGCAATGACTGACACTTTTCATATTTGGTATATAGATTTGTCATGTCGAGAGAAAGAACCCTATTGTTTTTGTTAGAGGTCAGAGGTCATCTGAGGTCACCAGAGGTTAAACTGCGAAAAACCTCGTAAACACGATATCTCAAGATAGCAAAAGCTGACACTTTTCATATTTGGTATACAGATTTGTCATGTCAAGAGGAAGAAGCCTATTGTTTTTGGTAGAGGTCAAAGGTCATCTGAAGTCACCAGAGGTTAATCTGCGAAAACCTTGTAAACGGCTTGTAAACACGATATCTCAAGATAGCAATGACCAACACTTTTCATATTTGGTATATAGATTTGTCATGTTGAGAGGAAGAACCCTATTGTCTTTGGTAGAGGTCAAAGGTCATCTTAGGTCACTAGAGGTTAAACGGCGAAAACCTCGTAAACACGATATCTCAAGATAGCAAAGGCCAACACTTTTCATACTTGGTATACAGATTTTGCATGTTAAGAGGAAGAACCCTATTGTTTTTGGTGGAGGTTAAAGGTCATTTGAGGCCACTGCAGGTTAAAAGCCGAAAAGGCTCGTAATCAAGCTATCTCAAGATAGGAATGACTAACACTTTTCATGTTTGGTATATAGATATGTCATATTGAGAGAAAGAACCCTATTGTTTTTGGTGGAGGTCAAAGGTCATTTGAGGTCACTAGAGGTCAAAGACCGAAAACCTTGAAATTGGGATATGTCAAGATAGGAATAGCGGATATAGATTTGTCATGTTGAGAGGAAGAATGCTATTGTTTTTGGTAGAGGTCAAAGGTCATCTGAGGTCACCAGAGGTTGAACTACAGAAACCTTGCAAATGGCTTGTAATCACGATATCTCAAGATAGCAATGACAGCCACTTTTCATATTTGGTATATAAATTTGCCATGTTGAGAGGAAAAACCCTATCAATTTTGGTGGAGGTCAAGGTCATCTGGGGTTACCAGAGGTCAAAAAACAAAATTTCCCAAGAATTCCCAAGATTGTCATCTGGGGTCACTGGGATCAAAAGCAACATTTCCCAAGAATTCTCAAGATTGTCATCTGGGGTCACTATAGGTTAAAAGGCAAAGTTACCCAAGAATTCCTAAGATCATCATCATATGGGGTTATCAGAGGTCAAAAAGCAAAATATCACAAGTATTCCCAAGATTGTCCTCTGGGGTCACCAGAGGTCAGAAAGCAAAATTTCCCAAGAATTCCCAAGATCGTTATCTGGGGTTATCAGAGGTCAAAAAGCAAAATATCCCAAGAATTCCCTAGATTGTAATCTGAGGTCACCAAGGGTCAAAAAGCAAAATTTCCCAAGAATTTCCAAGATTGTTATATGGGGTCACCAGAGGTCAAAAAGCAAAATTTCCCAAGACAGTCATCAGGGGTCACCAGAGGTCAAAAAACAAAATTTCCCTAGAATTTTCAAGATCCAAGATCCATTGGAGTTGAAGTCCTTTCAAGACACTTCGTTTTTCTTTTTTGTTATATTTGGTGGGGTTCAAAGTTCATGTGAGGTCAGCAGAGGTGAAATTGTTAAAGTATCATAAAATGATGTAGTCAAGGAAGATAAATTTGAGGGATAAACCTCAGTACAACAAAGCATCCCCATTCGGCAAGGAATCACTAAGCCCTTAGGCTTTCTGGTTAGTTTTATTTAACTCATAATCTGGAACAAAGCCGATTTTATGTGCCAAATTTAATAGTATTTCTTTCTTCGTATATGCGGTGCATTGTACGTAAATCAGAATAAATATCGCCCTCATGCCCACAATTTTGACCTATTGGAACGGCAAACACACATTAAAATGCGGTGTGAATTAAAAGAAAAGATCTTATCTTTACTTTTATTTTACTCACTGTCTGGCACAAAGCCGATTCATAAGCCAAAATTAATAATTTCCATCGCTCTTTATACGGAAAATAGTACAGAAGAGAATGATTGAATTCTTCATATACGAAGGCAAATTTGACTCCTGCAACGGCAAAAGTATAATTGAAATAATGTCTAAATTAAATGATTATTATCTCATCTTTAGCTTTATACAACTCATTGTCTGCCACAAAGCTGGTCTATGTCCCAAATTTGATAATACCCCTTCTCTCTTATAGGTGGAGCTTTGTAGGTAAAACAGAATAAATATCACCCTCATTTATGCGCACGATTTTGACACATTGGATCAGCAAAGACACATTAAAGTGAGAAATCCATTCAAAGATAAAGATCTTATTTTCACTTTTATTTTACTCACTGTCTGGCACAAAGCCCATTTATATACCAGAATTAATAATTTTCCATCGTTCTTTGTGCGGAAAATAGTGAGAAAGAGAATAACTGAATTCTTCATATACGGAAGCCAATTTAACCCCCTGGAACGGCAAAAATATATTATCCTTGCGCAAGATTTTGACCGATTGGAGCATTTAGAAAACTTTCAAATGTGGTGTCAATTAAAATATAAAGATCTTTTCTTTGCTTGCATTTTACTCACTGTCTGACTCTAAGCCGATTCATAAGCCAGAATTAATAATTCCCATAGCTTTTTATGCGGAAAATAGTACGGAAGAGAATTACTGAATTCTTCATATACGAACGCCAATTTGACCCCCTATACGTGTATGAAAGTATATTAAAGTATATTAAAATGTCTAAATTAAATGATTATTATCTCATCTTAGGCTTTATTCAACTCATTGTATTACACAAAGCTGGTTTATGTCCTAAAATTAGTAATGTTCCATTTTTCTTAAAGGCGCAGCATGGTAGGTAAAACAGAATAAACATCGCCCTCGTTTATACCCACGATTTAGACACATTGGAACGACAAACACACATTCACATGAAGAATCTATTAAAAGGTAGAGATCTTATCTTTACTTTTATTCTACTCACTGTCTGGCACAAAGCCGATTTATATGCCAAAATTAATAATTTTCCATTCTTCTCAATGCCAAAATAATACATAAGAGAATACACTGAATTCTTCATGTACGGACGCGAGTTTGACCAGCTGCAACGGCAAAAGTATATTATCTATTAGCACGATTTTGACTGATTGAAGTAGTGAAAACACATTCAAATGTGGTGTCAATCAAAAGATAAAGATCTTATCTTTACTTTTATTTCACTCTCTCTGGCACAAAGCCAATTTATATACCAAAATTAACAATTTTCCACCGTTCTGTATGCAGAAAATACTACGGAAGGGAATAACTGAATTCTTCATATACGGACGCCAATTTGACCCCCTGGATCGGCAAAAATATATTAAAATGATGTCTAAATTAAATTATTTCGATCTCATCTTTAGTTTTATTTAACTCCTTGTCTGACACAAAGCCGATTTATGTCCGAAAATTAATAGTATTCCATTATTATTCTCTATATGTGGAGCATTGCACATAAAAATTATAATAAATTTCGCCCTCATCTATGCGCACGATTTTGACCCATTATACCGGCAAAAATACATTAAAATGTGGTATCAAATAAAAGATGAAGATCGTATCTTTACTTTTATTTTACTCACTGTCTGGCACAAAGCCGATTCATAAGCCAAATTTAATAATTTTCATCACTTTTTTATACGGAAAATAGTACAGAAGGGAATGATTGAATCTTCATATACGGAGGCAAATTTGACTCCCTGCAACGGCAAAAGTATGGGAACATAATGTCTAAATTAAATGATTATTATCTCATTTTTAGCTTTATTCAACTCATTGTCTGACACAAAGCTGGTTTATGTCCCAAAATTCATAATATTTCTTTTCTGTTTTACTCTGAGCTTTGTAGGAAAAACAGAATATAGCCCTCATTTATGTGCACGATTTTGAAGCATTGGATCAGCAAAGACACATTAAAATGTGGTATCCATTCAAAGATAAAGATCTTATTTTTACTTTTATTTTACTCACTGTCTGGCACAAAGCCGATTTGTATACCAAAATTAATAATTTTCCATCGTTCTTTATGCGGAAAATAGTGAGAAAGAGAATAACTGAATTCTTCATATACGGACGCCAATTTGACCCCCTGGAACGGCAAAAATATATTATCCTTGCGTAAGATTCTGACCGATTTGAGCGTTTAGAACACTTTCAAATGTGGTGTCAATTAAATGATAAAGATCTTTTCTGTGCTTTTATTTTATTCACTGTCTGACACAAAGCCGATTCATAAGCCAAAATTAATAATTTCCATAGTTTTTTATGCGGAAAATAGTACGGAAGAGAATTACTGAATTCTTCATATACAGACACCAATTTGACCCCTATAAGTGTATTACAGTATATCAAAATAAAGTCTAAATTAAATGATTATTATCTCATCTTAGGCTTTATTCAACTCATTGTCTGACACAAAGCTGGTTTATGTCCCAAATTAGTAATATTCCATTTTTCTTAAAGGCGGGGTAAAACCAAAGATATTACAAGCATAGATTCCAAACTTAAAATGGCGCGTTGACTCCTCATGGAGGCCAATATATCGGGGCGGAAGTGCTGATCACTGCTCAGTCGTTTTAAAACAAACAGGCAAATGAATGTCTTACAAAAGTATTAATACTTGTTATTTCGGAATGTTGTTGACTGAAGAAGTACTACGTCTCAATAAATTCCACTTAAACAAGAATAACTTACTTCTTCAACGCGGCATTCCACGTATTTACACTTGAACATGAACGCACAATGACTGGTATTGCAAGTTCATGGACATTCATTGGTCAGTTTCTATGGTATCTTCAAGTGACGCACTTTTATATGCGCGTTCAATTACTTACGCGCTCACAACGGGAAAGCAACTAGCGTGTTTGTTTCCAGAACGCGCAGAACTGTGCGTCAAGTATTCCGGATAATACACAGAGGTATGTATTCTGCGCGTATAGAACGCGTTGTAAAAGTGCACGCACGCTAACCTCTTTTAACAATGAAATTTTCTGTGACGCGTTCTTATTTTTGTGCGCAGATCGCGGAATATAAGGGCGCGCATGTCAAATTCACACTTCTGCTCCGGTAGTAGCGTCTCCATGAGGAGTCACTGAGCGTTACAGTGTAGGTATAGGAGTTTAGAATCTACGCTTATAATATCTTTGGGTAAAACAGTGAATTACGCCCTCATTTATACCCACGATTGAGACACATTGGAACGGCAAACACACATCAAAACGAGGAATCTAATAAAAGACAAAGATCTTCTCTTTACTTTTTTTTACTCACTGTCTGGCGCAAAGTCGATTTATGTATCAAAACTAATAATTTTCCATTGTTCTCAATGCCCAAAATAATACATAAGAGAATAACTGAATTCTTTATAAACGGACGCCATTTTGACCCCCTGCAACGGCAAAAATATATTATCTATGCGCACGATTTTGACCAATTGAAGCGATGAAAACACATTCAAATGTGGTGTCAATTATAAGATAAAAGTCTTTTCTTTTACTCACTTTCTTGCACAAACCGATGTTTATGTCAAAATTAATAATTTTCCATCACTTTTTATGCGGAAAATAGTACAGAAGTGAATAACAGACTTCTTCATATACGGACGCCATTTTGACAACCTGCAACTTCAAAAATATCTTAAAATGATGTCTAAATCAAATGATTTCGACCTCATCTTTAGTTTTATTTAACTCATTGTCTAACACAAAACTGATTTATGTCACAAAATTAATAGTCCTTTTTTCTTTCTTATAGGCGGAGCATTACACATCAAAAAAAGAATAAATATCATCCCCATTTATGCGCACGATTTTCACCCATTGGAGCGGCAAAAACACATTAAAATGTGGTATCAATTTAAAAAGTAAGATCTTACCTTTACTTTTATTTTACTCACTGTCTGGCACAAATCCGATTCATAAGCCAATTTTAATACTTTTCATCACTTTTTATACGGTTTATAGTACAGAAGAGAATAACTGAATTCTTCATATACGGACAACAATTTGACCCCCTGCAACGGCAAAAATATTTAAAAAATAATGTCTAAATTAAATGATTATGATCTCATCGTTAGCTTTATTCAACTTATTGTCTGACAGAAAGCTGGTTTATGTCCCAAAATTGATAATATTCCTTTTTTCCTATAGGCGAAGCATGGTAGGAAAAACGATAAAAATCGCCCTCATTTATGCGCACGATTTTGACACATTGTGTTACGGCTTGTGGTCGCAAATCAAACCAATAACAGCGAAAGATCACAGAAGAACGAGATTAAAATTCAACAACTTAATGATTATTTACAATCTCCTTATCTTACTTAAATTTACAATAATTAATTAGACTTACTCACAATCCTTTACTTAATATTTGCCTGGTCTGGTCCAAGGACTGGTAGTGCATGCACGTTGACGATGGTACAGTAGTAGACCTGCAGCGTGCTGTAGCGTAGGAACTGGTTCCACGAGCGAATAACGACAAGGCTAGGCGATGATGGATGATAGCAATCTCTATACACAGTGTAGAAACGGCGTAAGGCAATTTATCACAAGTGTGCAGTGTCAGTGGCTGGGAATAACTTCTCAACAGCGTCTGGACTCGATGAAGTGTTATGATATCTCTCCCGCATAACAGTTGTTGAACTGCCTTTTATATGCTAGGCTTTTATTCGAGAATTCTCCAGAATTTAACAGAAACTTCTAGAGCACACAGTAGAGCAATTACGAGAACGTTCCTTGATCTAGAAACTTCCAGAGCACACAGTCGAGCAATTACGAGAACGTTCCTTTAATGCACAGTAGTTATAAACAATTTCAGTTTCTTAGAAGTGTCGCAGTACGTAATCAGTTTCTTCGAGAAAATTCTAGAAAGGCTGCGTTGAAGTTGAATTCTCTGGAGCTTTCCATTCGCTCGTCGATGGATTCAATCCGGTGTTCCTGACGGGTCGTCTTGTAACAATTGGAACAGCAAAGACACATTAAAATGAAGAATCCATTCAAAGATAAAGATCTTATTTTTACTTTTATTTTACTCACTGTCTGGCACAAAGCCGATTTGTATACCAAAATTAACAATTTTTCATCGTTCTCTATGCGAAAAATAGTACGGAAGAGAATAACTGAACTCTTCATTATACGGACGCCATTTTGACCCCCTGCAACGGCAAGAACATATTAAAATCATATCTAAATTAAATGATTCCTATCTCATCTTTAGTTTTATTTATCTCATTGTGTGACACAAAGCTGATTTATGTCCCAAAATTAATAATATTCCTTTTTCTTTCTATTTAGGCGGAGCATTGTGCATCACAAAAGGAATAAATATCGTCCTCATTTATGCGCACGATTTTCACCCATTGGAGCGACAAAAACACATTAAAATGTGGTATTAATTAAAAGATAAAGATCTCATCTTTACTTTTATTTTACTCACTGTCTGGCACAAAGCCGATTCATAAGCCAAAATTAAGAATTTCCATTGCTTTTTATGCTCAAAATAGTACGGAAGAGAAGAACTGAATTCTTCCTATACGGACTCCATTTTGACCCCCTGCAACGGCAAAAATATATTAAAATGATGCCTAAATTAAATGATTAGGATCTCATTTTCAGCTTTAACTCATTATCTGGCACAAAGCCGATTTATGTGCCAAAATTAATAATATTCCTTTTTTCTTACATACGGAGCATTGTACGTAAAACAGAAAAAATATCGCCCTCATTTATGCGCACAATTTTCACCCATTTGAGCGGCAAAAACACATTAAAAGGTGGTGTCAATTTAAAGATAAAGATATTATCTTTACGTTTATTTTACTCAATGTCTAATACAAAGCCGATTCATAAGCAAAAAATTAATCATTTTCCTTCGCTTTTTGTGCGGAAAATAGTACGGAAGAGAATAACTAAATTCTTCATATACGGACGCCATTTGGACCTCCTGCAACGGCAAAAAATATATTGAAATGATATTTAAATTAAATGATTAGGATCTCATTTTCAGCTTTAACTCATTATCTGGCACAAAGCCGATTTATGCGCCCAAATTAATGATATTTCTGTTTTCTATAGGTGGAGCATTGTACGTAAAACAGAATAAATATCGCTCTCATTGATGTGCTCGATTCTGACCGATTGGAGCGGCAAAAACACATTCAAATGTTGTGTGAATTAAAAGATATAGATCTTATCTTTACTTTTATTTTGCTCACTGTCTGGCACAAAGCCGATTCATAAGCCAAAATTAATAATTTCCATCGCTTTTTAGGCTCAAAATAGTACGGAAGAGAAAAACTGAATTCTTCATATACGGACGCCATTTTGATCCCCTGCAACAGCAAAAATATATTAAAATGATGCCTAAATTAAATGATTAGGATCTCATTTTCAGCTTTAACTCATTATCTGGCACAAAGCCGATTTATGTGCCAAAACTTATAATATTCCTTTTTACATATATTTGGAGCATTGTACGTAAAAAAAGAATAAATATCGCCCTCATTTATGCGCACGATTTTCACCCATTTGAGCAGCAAAAACACATTAAAATGTGATGTCAATTAAACAGAAAAGATCTTATCTTCACTTCTTTTTTACTCACTGACACAAAGCCGATTTATATATCAAAATTAATAATTTTCCATCGTTCTTTATGCAGAAAATAATTAAGAAGAGAAGAACAGAATTCTTCGTATACGGAGCCAGTTTGACCCCATGCAATGGCAAAAATATATTAAAATGATGCCTAAATTAAATGATTAGAATCTCATCCTTCGTTTTATTAAACTTATAATCTGGCACAAAGTGGATTTATGTGCCAAAGTTAACTATATTCAGTTTCTTTACTATATACAGAGCAATGTACGTAAAACACAATAAATGTCGCCCTCATTTATGCGCACGATTTGACACATTAGAACGCCAAACGAATATTAGAATTAGGTGTCAATTAAACGATAAATATCTTATCTTTACTTTTACTTTACTCACTATCTGACACAAAGCCGATTTATATGCCAAAATTAATAATTTTCCATTGTGCTCAATGCCCAAAATTATACATAAGAGAATAACTGAATTCTTCGAATACGGACGCAATTTGGACCCCCTCTAACGGCAAAAAATATATTACAATGGTGTCTCAATTAAATGATTAGGATCTCATTTTCAGCTTTAGCTCATTATTTGGCACAAGGCCGATTTATGCGCCAAAATTAATGATATTTCTTTTTTCTATAGGTGGAGCATTGTACGTAAAATAGAATAAATATCGCCCTCATTTATGCGCTCGATTTTGACCGATTGGAGCGGCAAAAACACGTTCAAATGTGGTGTTGATTAAAGGAAAAAGATCTTATCTTCACTTCTTTTTACTCACTGACACAAAGCCGATTTATATGTCAAAATTAATCATTTTCCATCGTTCTTCATGCAGAAAATAATACAGAAGAGAATAACAGAATTCTTCGTATACGGACGCCAGTTTGACCCCATGCAACGGCAAAAATATATTAAAATTATGTCTAAATTAAATGATTAGAACCTCATCCTTAGTTTTATTCAACTTGTAATCTGGCACAAAGTCGATTTATGTGTCAAAGTTAACTATATTCCTTTCTTTACTATATACAGAGCAATGTATGTAAAACACAATAAATATCACGCTCATTTATGCGCACGATTTTTACCCATTGGAGTGGCAAAAACACATTAAAATGTGGTATCACTTAAAAGATGAAGATCTTATCTTTTATTTTATTTTATTAACTGTCTGGCACAAAGCCGATTTATATACGAAAATTAACAATTTTCCATCGTTCTCTATGCGGAAAATAGTACGGAAGAGAATAACTGAATTCTTCATATACGTACGCCATTTTGACCCCCTGCAACGGCAAAACTATGTTAAAATGACGTCTAAATTAAATGATTTCGATCTCATCTTTAGGTTTACTTTAACTCATTGTCTCACACGAAGCTGATTTATGTCCCATAACTAATAGTATTCCTTTTTCATATATTTGGAGCATTGTACGTAAGAAAAAGGATCAATATCGTCCTCATTTATGCGCACGATTTTGACCCATTGGAATGGCAAAAACACATTAAAATTTGGTGTTAATTAAAAGATAAAGATCTTATCTTTACTTTTATTTTACTCACTGTCTGACACAAAGACGATTTATATGCCAAAAAAAGTAATTTTCCATCGTTTTTTATTCGGAACATTTTACAGAAGAGAATAACTGAATTCTTCCTATACGGACGCCATTTTGACCCCCTTCAACAGCCAAAATATATTAAAATTATGTCTAAATTAAATGATTGTTTATGTCATCTTTAGCTTTATTCAAATCATTGCCTGACACAAAGCTGGTTTATATCCCAAAATTGATAATATTCGTTTTTTCTTATAGGCGAAGCATGGTAGAAAAAACCAATAAAAATCGCCCTCATTTATGCGCACGATTTTGACACATTGGAACGGCAAAGACACATTAAAATGAAGAATCCAATCAATGATAAAGATCTTATTTTTACTTTTATTTTACTCACTGTCTGGCACAAAGCCGATTTTTATACCAAAATTAACAATTTTCCATCGTTCTTTATGCGGAAAATAGTACGGAAGAGAATAACTGAATTCTTCACATACGGACGCTAATTTGTTCCCCTGCAACGGCAAAAATATATTAAAATGATGTCTAAATTAAATAATTAGGATCTCATATTTAGCTTTAGTTTAACTCATTGTTTGAGGTTGTTTGTCTGACACAAAAATGATCTATGTCACAAAATTAATAAAATTCCTTTTTTCATATATTTCGAGCATTGTACGTAAAAAAGAATAAATATTGCCCTCATTTATGCGCACGATTTTCACCCATTGGAACAGCACGAAGCATAAATGAACCAACACTAGTCGTTAATCGGAGTAACTTTACATTTAAACAATGGAGGATAATAACAATACAAAAAGAAAAAGAAAAGGAAAGATCTAAGGAGCATTAATTCGAAAAGAAAGGGCATTTGCAACTTCGTTATATCTTTTGACTCTCTTCGAGGAACAATTAGGTTTGGAACATATATGGTTTTCGACTTTCAGTATAAATAAAAGTTTATAATAAAAATTTTCGACATCAGGAATTGTGAAATTCAGTTTACAACAGTAAATAAAATATTTGCAATACAAGAAAACAAAATTGTACGGGTGCTGCAAAAGGAGCTTATAACCAAAGAAAAAGTCGGATTTAGTTAAAATGAATTGTCTGCCAAAGAGATATTGCTCTGTGTCTAAAAGAAAAGAGGACGTGTACGGACAGCCCAAAATAAATGATCAATAGTTTCGATTTTAGTTTTACAAAATTCACAATTAGGAGACTCAATTTTATTCATGGCGAAAAGCAACTTGTTGGTGGCAAGGATTCGGTGCAAAAAGTGAAATTGCAAATAAAGAAGCTTACTATCAGAAAGAGTAATCCAGGGGATAGTGAATATTTTCTGCCAGTCATCCTCAGTGAAGTTAAATGTAGCATTCCATTTAACAATACATCTAGGCGGAAGGACGATTTTATCATTGAGCTTACAATAGGCAAACTTCGTGACGCGGGCATGATTAAGGGTAGCACTAAACAGAGACACAGAATTTACATTGTTAAAGGGGTTCCCTTTCCACTCTGCTGGAATTGAGGCCAACAGTCCGAAAAAAAAGAGTAAAAGGATACTGCGTAATATGAAACTTGTTACAAAATTCAACATAACAAATAAAACCCCCGTTATCATCAAATGAGTCCTTAACATGTAATACACCGGCTCTTTAAAGCTTTTTAGCGTACACAATTTTACCATCAACCTTTGTAAAATGATTGTTCCAGAGAACTTGATTACCATAATTATTCACAGGTGTATGAAAATGTAAAGAGCTCCAAGCATGACAAACTTGTCTAATGAAAATATTTTCAACTGATGTAATGTCCCCATAGGTAAAATTACACTGAAAAATTAAACGCCTCCCAAAGGAAGTTGGTAATCGAAGAAAATTTTCCAGATACCATCATCACTGCAAAAATACCTTTTTACCCAAGAAATTTTTAAAGCATAAATGAAACTTCTCACATGAGTAATTTTTAACCCACCGTTACTATAATCATTGTACATTGTCCTTCTGACCTTGTCAGGATTTTTTGACCAAATAAAATCAAATATTGTAGTTTGGACCTCATTTATAAAAGAGTCCGGTGGATCAGGAAGAACTTGAAATAAATACACTAATTGTGATAGGGCAAAAGACTTCACAATAATTGGAGCGACAAAAACACATTAAAATGTGGTGTCAGTTAAAAATAAAGATCTTATCTTCACTTCTATTTTCCTCACTGTCTGACACAAACCCGATTTATATGCCAAAATTAATAATTTTCCATCGATCTTTATGCGGAAAATAGTACAGAAGAGAATAACTGAATTCTTTATATATGCGGACACCATTTTGACCCCTTTCAACGTCAAAACTTTATTAAAATAATGTGTAAATTAAATGATTAATATCTCCTCGTTAGCTTTATTTAACTCATTGATTGACACACAGCCGGTTCATGACCCAGAATTGATAATATTCCTTTTTTTATGGGCGGAGCATTGTAGGTAAAACAGAATAAATATCTCCCTCATTTATGAGCACGATTTTGACACATTGGAACGGCAAAGACACATAAAATGAGGAATCCACTAAAAGATAAAGATCTTATTTTTACTTTTATTTCACTCAATGTCTGGCACAACTCTGATTTACATGCCAAAATTAACAATTTTCCATCGTTCTTTATGCGGAAAATAGAACGGAAGAGAATAACTGAATTCTTCATATACGGACGCCATTTTGGCCCTCTGCAACGGCAAAAATATAATTAAAAATATAATTAAAATGATGTCTAAATTGAATGATTAGGCTCTCATCTTTAGTTTTAGTTTAATTCATTGTCTGATACAAAACTTATTTATTTCCCAAAATTAGTAATATTCTATTTTCCTTATATTTGGAGCATTGTACGTTAAAGAAGAATAAATATCGCCCTCATTTATGCGCACGATTTAGACCCATTGGAACGGGAAACATATATTAAAATGAGTGTCAATCAAAAGATACAGATCGTATCTTTACTTTTTTAATCACTGTCTGAGACAAAGCCGATTTATTTGCTAAATTAAAAAGCTCTCAGACACATCCGGCCTCTGCAACTTCTGCATGGATGAGAAGCTCGAAATCCTGCTTTCTACCAATAAACTCAATAAAAGAACCGAACTTATCTCCGCTTGCCGTCACGGTTTAAAGCCTCCGGATTGATCCAAAAGAAACTTTAAGAACAGTAGCAGTACACTTTGCGTGAGGATCGCCGTGCCATTCGCACGTGTGTGAAACACTGTGTAGCAAAATAGTATGTAATTCGTGTAGTACACTCTATATGTATCATATAGCTGTTTTTCTAACATTGAGCACTCTACTCAGACAGTATATATATATATATATATATATATATATATATATATATATATATATATATATATATATATATATATATAACGAGAATAAGAAAGTTCAACGTACCCAAACAATGTACTCCCAACAAAAGGATCCAAATAGGATGCCAGGGTGTTTCTCTCATGATAATATAGAAAGTATAAGCAAAAATAATAGCAAGAAACACAACTTTTGCTGCTCCACTATAATAAGTATAATTCAATACGTTTCGGTCATTCGACCTTCCTCAGTTGAACAAATACAGTACACTGGTGATAAACACACAGCAGAGGGCCTACGAGGCAAAATTGATACGCTTTTTGGAATTAAGTTCATTTCTTTTGTTAAGGCCATAGGGGAAAATAGTACGCAATTGGGCAGTCCAGTAGATTTCACGGCTGAGGAGTTTCTTGTTGGTTTCTATGGTATCGGTGATGCGTTCAATCGGGAGAAAAGCTAAGTCAGTTAATTCATGGGGAGTGTGATTGAAATGGGTGGCTACAACGCAAGTTTTCTTATTAGTAAGCATGTGGGATTTGTGATTACGAAATCTAACTTTAAATTCAGTAGAGGTAGAACCAATATACTGGACATTACATTTCAAACAAGTTAACAGATAAATAACATTCTTAGTAGTACAAGTAATGTACTGCTTAATGTAGTATGAGCGACCTGTGGCGGCACAGTAGAAAATACGGTAATGTGAAAACTCACAAAGACGGTAATCCAGTTAGGCTGATAACCTCTTGTTGCGGAACTGCCATTGAACGCCTATCTGCTTTCACTGAATTTTACCTCAAACCACTCGCCCAAAACTTACCCTCTTTCTTGAAGGATACTTCTGACCTCCTTAATAAAATTAAGGCAGTCAATAATTCAGGACCCTTGCCTGCTAATACCATTCTTGTATCATGGGATGTAGTGGCCATGTTTCCCAATATCGACAATAAATTAGGCATATCTGCTGTTTCTAAATATCTTAACACCAGAGAAAACCAAATTCCCTTCACTGAATGCATTGTAGAAGCTGTTACCATTTGCTTAACGTCCAATAACAGCCAATTTAATGACGTTAATTATGTCCAAAAACATGGAACTGCAATGGGCCCAAAAAACGCCTGCAGTTATGCAGACCTAGCTATGGGTATAATTGACGAAAAGGCTAAGACCCAAGGTCCTGCCACTCCAAGATACTGGTGGCGTTACAGGGACGATATTGTCGATATTTGGACGCATGGCTTAACCAAACTTCATGAATTTACCAATTTCATTAATTCTTTGTATCCTACTATTAAGTTCGAATTGGTTTATTCTACCACTAAACTTAATGTGTTAGATGTTTCTATTCACTTAAAAGATGGTTATTTAACTACTGATATTTATTCTAAACCTACTGACAGTCATTTATACCTCCCGCATAGTAGTTCTCACCCGATCCACACAAAAAATGCAATACCTTATAGTGTTGGATTACGTTTACGTAGAATATGTTCCGTGAATGATACTTATATGAAACGTTGGCAAGAATATAAACATTACCTTTTACATCATGGTTATAATCCTAAGCTTATTGATAGACAATTTCACCGAGCCACTAATCTATCTCAGGATGACTTACTCAAACCTAAATCCCAAATCACAAAAAAGGTTTATCCCCTTGTACTTGACTTTAACCCAATCCTCCCCAATATTTCCAAAATACTGAAGAAACACATTAAGTTGCTTTACACCCTTCCCACCCTCAAAGAAATTTTCCCAGAGGGTTCCATCATACCTGCCTACAGAAGAACTAAAAATCTTAAAGAATTAGTGGCGCCCTCAAAATTTAAGAATAAGTGCCCCCTTCCTGATCTTACCTCCCCCGGTTTTTTTACTTGTAACAACAAATGTGACCTCTGTCAAAATTACTCATCTACTTCTCGTATTTTCTACTGTGCCGCCACAGGTCGCTCATACTACATTAAGCAGTACATTACTTGTACTACTAAGAATGTTATTTATCTGTTAACTTGTTTGAAATGTAATGTCCAGTATATTGGTTCTACCTCTACTGAATTTAAAGTTAGATTTCGTAATCACAAATCCCACATGCTTACTAATAAGAAAACTTGCGTTGTAGCCACCCATTTCAATCACACTCCCCATGAATTAACTGACTTAGCTTTTCTCCCGATTGAACGCATCACCGATACCATAGAAACCAACAAGAAACTCCTCAGCCGTGAAATCTACTGGACTGCCCAATTGCGTACTATTTTCCCCTATGGCCTTAACAAAAGAAATGAACTTAATTCCAAAAAGCGTATCAATTTTGCCTCGTAGGCCCTCTGCTGTGTGTTTATCACCAGTGTACTGTATTTGTTCAACTGAGGAAGGTCGAATGACCGAAACGTATTGAATTATACTTATTATAGTGGAGCAGCAAAAGTTGTGTTTCTTGCTATTATTTTTGCTTATATACTTTATATATATATATATATATAAATATATATATATATATACATATATATATATATATATATTTCTCTAATTCGGCACTTAGGGGGAAAGTTGTTGTTGAAAAGTCGACCTTAAGGGGAAAAAAATTTTCGGGTGAAATATAAGTTTCGCCTTAACGTTTCCACACACTTTTTCTATAGGAATACGTAAATTTACAAGGGCGCCCTCTTAGATTTACAAACTAGATGCCATTACTTCAAAGTTGTCAAATTTACGGACACCTAGCTGTTAACACGAACGGATGGCTGGCCATTGAAATAACGTTAAATTATATGTTTAGACGTTAGGGCGAATTTATTTCTTATGTATTTTATTATCTTTTTTTCGCCCTATGTACAAGCAGATATAACAATTTCCCCTTAAGGTGGGAATTAGCGTTATATATATATATATATATATATATATATATATATATATATATATATATATATATATATATATATATATATATATATATATATATATATATATATATATATATATATATACACCGGAACATCGTTATTATCCAAGCTTCTTATTTACCTATATATATATATATATATATATATATATATATATATATATATATATATATATATATATATATATATATATGTTTATGTGTATATATATATATGTTTATGTGTATATATATATATATATATATATATATATATATATATATATATATATAAAACTTTAAAATGATAAAACTAGAACAGCAACTGAAGACACAAAGTTAAAAAGACACCCTGCGTCGAGAAGCTTTCGGCTGTTTTATTCAGCCTTCATCAGCTCGAATGAAGCAGATGAAATGAGTTCAAAAGTCTACCTATAAAATTCTTAAAGACTTGCAAATACAAACAAAGAATAAAAGCAGCCAGCACAAACTTAGGACATTCAGAAATAAAGCTTAAAATTACTGGGTGGAAAGAGACAAAAAAAAAAAAAACAGATTCTTAAAACCAGCTGCAAACATGCTGCACTAAAGTCAAGATAATCCTCAATAATATGGTTAAAACCAACGGTTGATGAAAGGGGCCTGGAAGGTGCATTGGACAAGAACATTACGCATAGAAAACCACCAAAATGAGTAAAAGAAAGTTACCCTGAAATTTCCCGTAGGTAGCTGACTCTTTTAGAAGAGTTAAATTCCTTCCGTTTGTTTAGGCCTAGGGGAAATAGAGTATTCAATTGGGCAAGCCAAAAACCTTCTCTTTTTGTGCTGTGTCAGTATTAGACTTGCTGTAAGTCTGCTCTATAATGATGAACTTAATGTCTGACAGTTGATGAGGAGAAGAATTATAATGGACTGCTAATTCGCATCTTCTTCGATTATTCAGGAGGTCGGATTTGTGATTTCTAAATCTTACTTTGAATTCTGTGGAAGTAGACCCAACATTCTGCAAATTACACTCAAAACAAGTTGTTACGTAAATAATACAAGCACTAGTACAGGAAACATAACTTTTAATAGGATAAGTTTTCTTAGTGGCACAGCTAAAAAAGCTGGAACTCTGCAATAAAACGTTAGAACAGAGGTCACACTTCTTCCACTCACATTTGAAACAACCAACAGTGTCCCCTGTACGGGTACGATAATGAGATTTCGACTTCCTAAGTAAATCCTTAAGGGACTTACAAAATATTGATTCACCTATTGCCCTTCATGTAGAATTACCGGCAGATATTACAAAGGCATGGCATTCATAGAATGTTGCAGTTTCAAATATATCTGATAATGTTTGAAACAATGCAGAATGTATGCAAAGGCTCGGTACGTGAGCTTGTGTGTGACACCCAAAATCTATGAGTGCCAGTCCCTTCCAGCAATTTCTGTCGAAGTGATTGTAAAGCTGCTGTGGACGTGGGAAGACAGCTTTGATATCAGAAAGAGCGAGGGTGGTGTCCAAATAAATTATTCTCGTCAAAATATTCCGCCCCAGTGAACGTAATACATAGGCGTAGGAGCCTAATTTGATTTGGGGGGCTGTAACGACTTGCCCGAAAAATGTGACAAACATTTTTCGCGCCCAAACTCCTCCCCTTTAAGAAATTTTTCCCTCTGAGAAATTTTTGAGAAAGTTTAGGTGGCCTAGATGGGACATGAAGCTATCCTTGAAAAAACGTTGGAACTGTACTATTACTTAAATAATGGTCAAGAAATGGAGTGCAAACCACGAAGATTGCGAGAGAATCGCGCTGAAATTTTGCATTATTACGCTGAAATTTTGCATTACATACATATCATTTCCATGACAAAAAAAAAGCAGAATCTGCATCCATGGGCGTCCGGAGGGGGGGCACTTGCCCCCCCCTGGAAAATCAAAAACTTGAAAAAACGAAGAAAAAATAAAGAAAAAAAACGAAGAAAATATAACATTAACATTTCTTAACAGTTCAATCAGTGTGAATTTCTACTCTCAAAACAGGAATTAAATAAAAATATCAACACTCAGGGCCCCAGCAGCACCCCGAGCATATTTTGGTATTTTTTAAAGTTTATATTTATGATATTGCTTATGTTTCCCCTTTTTATATGCGGTAAAAAGGCCTTGGAAGTGCCATTTCCAGCGATCTGGGATGCATTTTGGGCTAAAATTTTCTTGCGCTCCGCGCCAACTCATGGTGGCGCTTCGCCCCCCTCCCATTGACAAATTCCCGGCTAAACCTTTGTCAACACTGTGTGAGAAAGTAGCATCTAAACTCTTTTCTGGGAGTAAAATATTTCCCATGGAAAAAGTTGGCCCCTAAAAAATTTTGCCCCCCCTTGAATTTTTTTCTGCGGACGCCCATGTCTGCATCGAAACAGTATAAATTCCTCGTCGAAACCTATCTGCAAATTACAAGGCAATTCTTCTACCTGATGATTCGTACAAAGCTTTTAACTTTTTCTGCTGTTTCTCCGGATATTGTTATAAGAAGGTAGTGATAATAAGGACAACATTGAGGTAAGGTCTAAAGCGCGCAGAACGCGCAAAAATTTTGATAGTTTGAGAACTATTTGTGATAGAACATGGTTAAATAAATCCATGACTCGGTCGAAAACACACTTCACCCTACCCCTACAAGAGTAAAGCTTAAACGCCTTTGGGATGATTCGAGGGGAGCGGGGTGGATGCGCTCTGTTACTTCATACCGGTGCCACTGAGGTATAGCGTATAAACCGTGACAATTGCGAGCGAGCGGGCCGAAATTTTGCATTAGAACTGTTGTAGACTCCATTGCCGTTGAACAATCTGAATGCGATTGAGACGGTATGAAAGAATATAACAATAGGACCGAAGATTACTGTTCGCGAAGCGCACGAAAATTTGGGTAATTTGGAAAAGATTTTTGATAGGAAACTATTAAAATACATCCATTATTCGTTTGGCCGACACCTCACCGTGTTCCCTGCTCACAGAGACGGGAGATGTACCGCTAATTTTCTGATAAGTGCCAGTCTCGACCAGAAAACTTATGTGTAATTTTATTTCCTAATATAAAATGGTCATAGGAGATAAAGTACGAATCGTGACAGGGGTGCGAAAAGGTTAACATTAGGAATCATTTATTTCCATGACAAAAGTTGCATGCAGACTCTGCCGCGAGACATCTTCAGTTCCCCAAAAATGCGTTTGCCAATTACATGGTGAATTTGATGCCTAGGCTAGTCATCCAATTAGGGAATAATGCGAGGGTGCCCGGTCTTAAATGTGATTTAAGACCGACGATGACGTCATCACAGAGGCTGAGCGGACGGAGGCGATAACCGAAGTCTGCTCCTTCAAAGTGGGATGGAGTTGGACCTGACCGTTACTGATTCGAGTTGTCAGATATCTGGACAGGATTAGAAAACGTTGGGAGTATTTATTTGCCCCCCCCCCCCCCTGGCTACGTTCCTGGATTATGATGGAGTTAACAGAGCTGACGAGAATTCAAGGTCAAAAGAGTACTGACAAAATACTCTGCAAAAACATAACAGTTTCAACATTTTTTCGACGCTGAAAGGGGGGAGCAGTCGCTCCCACTGCTCCCCCTCTGGCTACGTCCCTGGGCGCCGCCCCTAATTTTCTTTGCTCTTTTTCTGATTGACTCACGATTTCTTCATACAGTAAGGATTGTGTTGTGTACAGCCATGCACCTACTATTTAAAATTCGTTTTCTATGGATTACTCAGTCGAGACAACACCAAAATAAAGCACAATAAGGCATAGACGTAGGTAGCTTTTCGAGACTGGGGGCTAAACCTTGCTTCGGCTCGCCGTCCTGGGGGAGGGGTCTAAAATTTTGGGGTATTTGAGGGTCCTCAGATGCAATTTGGTGCAATATTTTGGGCAACTTTTAAGGAAAATTACTGCAATTTTTTTACATTTTTTACTGAAGAGACAAATAAGGCATTTTTGGCCTTGGATGTCGGGGGCAGAAGCATACTTCAGCCCCCCAGATTTTTGACGGGGGGCTTTAGCCCCCATCCCTCAGCCCCCCGCTTCCTACGCTTATGCAATGAGGGAGACATATAATATTACTTGAAAGTTTAATTCATTTTATTAAATGTTTTTTATATTTTTTATTGTCAAAATGTTCGTTAAGTGATTGACTCATGATACCCCCAATATATGTTCACGTTCTAAACTTTAAATGGTCACATGCTGGGAATGGAGAGACAGTAAATGTTTGAAATTGCCAAACATTACATAATCCGGACAGGGGAAATACCCATAGACGGAAGGTTCACTTGGTGGAAGGTTCACTAAAGACCGAAGATTTCCCCCTGGACGAAAATATATTCCGAGTTACGGGTAGGGTTGGGGTTTTGGTTAGGGATTCATGGATCAGGCGTATCCCCTGATGCACAAATTAGCTGTCTGTATTTTTTGGTGTAACTTGCAATGATACGCACCTTTTCCCGAAGAGAGGAAGAACTTTTTGCTCTGTGGCATCACTGTGTGTAAGGTCTCACAATAACTTGGTGTTAGGGTATATACTACTGTATTGTTTTAGCTTTACTCTCGGTTCCTGTGCTCTTTTTGTTTGCGCGTTATGTGTAATGGCCTTAGTGTTTATGTAATACTAAACCTGCATTCACGTAAACAATGGAGAAAAGAGAAAACGTTATCCGTGCGAGGATTGCAAGTTTAAGGTATTTTGTTACGAACAATTTAACTAATATTGTGATAGATGGGTTAGGGTTACATGAGGTTTAACGTCCCAGTTTCCAACCAATTGGTTCAAGTCGAGACGACCACGGCCTTTTTTCCAGTTGTGGCTCACTGGCTTGTTTTCCCTACTCCATTGTTTATGCTAAGCACCAAGCACAAAGGCAGTAGGTTCCATTTTTAAAGTCTTTGGTGTGACCCGGCCAGGATTTTTTTTTTTTTTTGGACTTTGGTTGACAAAGGTTGACTATATATAGATATATATATATATATATATAATATATATATAATATATATATATATATATATATATACTATATATATATATAGTATATATATATATATATATCTATATATATACTATATATATATATATATACACAAGTCAACCTTTGTCAACCAAAGTCAACCCGTTTCCAATCATTTTTGCAGAGCTGGGCATAATCTTTCTAATCTGCTGCATACTCCTTCGCTCAGGCTCTACGACAACAACTCAACGGCTTCGAGCAGAGAGTAAGTGGATTTTAGCCCTTAACACCCACAGCCGGGGCCTGAACAAAGATTTGGGAGTTCTCAGTGGGTTCAGCTTTGTTTGCACGCGCTTTTTTACTTACAGGAGCGTGGTCTGGGCGTATAAACTCAACCCATTGGAGAGAAAACATCTCCGCGTGTTTGACGGTTTTGCGATTGCTCTTTGTTTGTGTGGTGATAAAACTGAGGTTTCCCCCTGGGTCGGGAACTAAAGGAGAAATTAACTGGGTGTTGTACGGGTGAGTAACCAAAGTCTATCACTGTCACTCGGTGAACATACATCAATGATGGGTGTCACACGGGTCCTCACTCTATTAGCTAAGATTTTGCAATTCACATAAAATGAATCAGGCATACAATGTGTCCAGTCCAATAATAAAACTTTATTTACATATATACACGAATCCTTCCCAATTTTACTCTCCTCGTCGATGTCACAATGTTTTTTTAATAGTGTTCACATTCACCCTCTTGTTTCAATACGTTCTAATTCAACGTTCAAACAATAACTGCTTTAATAATCTCTTCCTTTATATCATAGTCTTTCCTTTTATTTCAGTGTTCATATTCACCCTCTTCTTGGTCCAATACTTTCTCATCCAACGTTCACTCTATAACAACTTAATCTCTTCTCTGATATCGCAATCTTCCCTTTTAATGGTGTCCAAATTCACTCTCTTTTTAATTCAATACTTTTAATTTAACTTTCTAACAGCTTAATACTCTCATCCTTTTGTTTCGAAATCTCCCTTCTTATTTCAGTGTTCATACAGTCACGCTCTCCTGGGTTTTTGACTTTAACAAAACGCAACGTTCAAACTCTAAAAATAATGACGGATAATGCCATATACACCACCATGCAGTGTCAGGTATCTCTTCTTGCGGCGTCGACACGGCCTGGCCTCGGCTACAGGTCCATCAGTAGTCTGCCGCACCCGCACCCAGCCCGTCATTAAATGGCCGAAAACGTGTTAATTAGTTCAAAATGATGTGAATGACCATCTCCAGCCTCAGAAATGCAACCTTGTCGTCACTCTCACGTTTCCGACCCTCTCTGCAGCGCACAGTTCTGGCAACAGTCTCAAATTACACCAAAATTTTCATCTGCTATTTTAGCAGGAAACCTCACAAAATGTCATCTGCATCATTTAGCAGGAACTCTCAAAAAAAAAATGTCATCTGCTTATTATAAGCAGGGAGTCTCAACAAATGTCATCTGCTAATTTAAGCAGGGATTCTCAACAAATTGTCATCTGCTAATTTTAGCAGGGATTCTCAACAAATTGTCATCTGCTTATCTAAGCAGGAACGAAACTGGTCTGGTTTACTCAATTTACCAGTTACCCTTTTCCTTCTGCTCTCAGGCAGGAATCTCCAAACTTCTCTGCTACATCATTCACAGGAAATGTTGCCACACCCTTACTGCTTCACCTGTCTCTCAAGCTCAAGTCAAGATGACACCACATACTGCCCAAACATACATACAAGACAGTAAACAAAGAACAGCTACTTTGCATACATTTTGCATTAAAATACACCTAGCGTACCAGAGCGATACACATAATGCACTAATCGTAGCTAGGTACGCGACAGGGGCAGCGCGCTTAGACATAGGCTTTATCTCGGCTTACCCAGGCCATGCACAGCATTCCACCGAGAGAAACAACACTTAAAGGGGTAGTATAGTTAGCTACCTTTGACAATGGGAGAGTGATCCATAACCAGCTACAACCAAACGGTTACGAGAAAATGATGATCTAGAAACTTGTCCCTTCACCAACTGAGTGCCAGACCGAATGTGCCCCTGTATATGGTAAACATTCCAAGTGGCAAGATTGAAAGGACGAGGGAAGAGAGCCTAGCACAACTGACACCACACTTCACTTATAAAGTCCCCATTTTTCCATACCCCCACAGAATTCGCCTGCCCTCTGGTGCAAGCCCAGCGAAATCAGTGAAACTTTACCTGGGGGAGACTTGGAATGTTTATTTGTTTGGTACGTAAATTAAATCTTTCTATTGCTAATTTACTGACTCATGCAAAGGCAGTTGACATTCATAGTCTCAGTGCCATTCTGTAGGCCTATCACATCGAGCTGCTATCGACTCTGTGTTGTAACTCAGTATAATGTACAGTAAAACCCCGTTTATCCGAACCCCGTTTATCCGAACCCCGTTTATCCGAAACCCCGTTTATCCGAACTAGCCGTCAGATTTAACAACAATAATAGTCAACACAATTACAAGAGTATACACCAAGTTTTAAGTGCTTTACAAGGCAAAATTCAACGTAAATTTTTGCAGAAATGTACTAATTTTTCTCGGGACTTTAAAAGTCATGGAAAGATGTCACGATGGCTAAAACAGCCAACATGTGGACATAGAAAACAATCTGTTATCTCTTTGTCAAATTTGGAAGAAACATCGTACGTATTTGCTTTGAAATTCTTGTTAGGAGCCATGGGTCGGTATAGGCTCAATATCCTCTCATACAAAAATACGTTAGGCTAGCGTAAGTCTTAGTTTCACTAAATCTGAAAAGTTAGTAACGTAGTGAGGTTCATACCTAAAAATAATGAAAGTAGACCTTACAAAAACATTGCGAACTGCTGTTTGAGAGTCTCCTACACATGTGTCTCTAACATTTTTTGAAATTTTTGCAGAATTTATACTCTAGATACCTCTCCAGATCGTTACAGCTTTTCTTCAGCACACACATTCATTCAGTGTGTGGAAAGCACTGGTCATTCAGACGAGCGAAGGCTCAAATTTTTGGAATAAAATCTCTCCGTTTTAGACGTCTTAAAATTTATTTGTCATATCATCCGTCACAGAAAATAGTAACGAAATATTTTTGGGGAGTTTGTCTGCAATTTTAAGCCTTTTCGGAATTATTTTGGAAATGTGTTGACACACTATCTTATATATGGACCCAGTGTACCCTACTTAAGGCAAAAACTTGGAACCTCGTTTATCCGAACTTTTTCGTTATCCGAACAACCTTCGGTCCCGATGTGTTCGGATAAACGGGGTTTTACTGTACTTTATGGCACTATTCATACGGCGCTTGTACAGGTGAAGCATTCGAGAAGTCAAGATACACAACCACTGTGCGGCAGAGAGTTGTCGCTATGAAACACGGAAGCGATGTAGGAAGACGCTATGAATAATAATGAGCAAAGACTCCGATGATATAAATAATACTTTTTTATCATTATTTTCCCCTCGCTATCCTACGAAAAAAACCTCGCCGCCAGGGACGACACCCAGCGGGCGAATTTTAGTTATCGGCATGAAAGACTGGATCAAGAATAATAACACATTGTGTGATTCCTGCACCGCAACGGCAGCCCGGTTAGTATAGTCACCAGGAGCCTTAGAACGTTTCGGAAAAAAGAATGAAGTGGAAGTAAAGTTTGCTTACAGCAGGCTAGTGGAACAGTGGAAGTGAGAAAAAGCAGAGAATTGGAGTCTTTCTAAGTTATTCCGTAGTTATTCCGTAGAACTGTAAGCTACCTAAGCCTAGCTTAGGCTATCATCAAGTATAAGTATTGGAAGAACGGAAGGCAGTTATGGCTATTGTACGACCTAATCATACGAATTAAGTTACAGTAGCCTAACAGTGTAAGTAACAGTTGTAGTCCACTGGAAAGTTACTAGGCTATAGCGAAACGCATAACCCCAGCTTTACTCGTTTCTCCCCATAAAATTATCCTTTGCTTTAAATTTAAGTTAACCAGGCCTAGGACATTCAGGAAACTGTTTAAAAAAATCACAGTACACTGTCAATCTCAGTATCAGTGAAGGAATGAGAGCAATCTGTTCGTCAAAGTAAGGTCACAAACTGATTAGGCCTACTGATTGATACTGTAATCTGTACTGAGAGCAATCTGTTCGTCAAAGTAAGGTGACAAATTGATTACTGATTGATACTGTAGTCTGTACAACTAGCCTAGTTCTTGAATGGATAGAACTGTAACAGGGCTTAAGATTTTCAATGTCTTCAACAAAGAAGAACTCGTCACTACTTCAATTTATACACACAGTCCCATAATGCGATGGCTTCGATATGTACTTGCCTGCAAGTACAAACCTGTCTAGTTATTGCTGTTATTATTACTACTCATCACACCACCACCACCATCCCATCTTTTATTTAGCATATGAAATTGACTAATGCGTGAACCATATAACACATAATACTAGGCATAAAAGACTGTAAAATAAATTTGGTTTAGCGTATATTTTGCATGCACTCGTTAAAGTTGTATTTCTTCAATATCTTAGCTATTGTTACGAAACCACCTCTGATTTCCCTAAAATTCAATTGCGGGTGACCTGCAGCTTTTGCTCCACTTTCCAAAATTTGTCGCCAAACCATTGAATGGTAAAGCCTGCCTAGATAGCAAACTATTGTACTCAATGGTGCAAAAAACTAAAGTTTATACTGTATGTTATCTGCTTTTCGATCGACAGTGAATGTGTCGACCTGCAAGTGTAAAGGTCTGACTTTTGGAGGTCTGTGTTTTCCATGTCTGAGGTCTGGCCGAATCATTTCAAAATTCTCATGTCCGTGGCCCCCAAATCACAAGAAGTCCATACGCACTTAATTAACTGTAAATCTGGAACTATTTACGAGACAAACACGAGAAAGAATGAAGGGTCTTGAATTCGGAGAAAGAGATAAATCAAACTTTTAAGTTTTATCTAAAGCCCTACATCCATTTCTGTACCACTATTTTACCATGCCAGTGCACCTTCAGTCTCCCAGATTTCTTTTTTAATCTTTTTGATGTCACCACAGCGTGCTCAAAAGCTTTTGCCAAAGTACATGGACGATCATATTGAATACTGTTAGAAGTTAACACCTATGTGGTACGTATCTGAACTCTACAGACTAAACGTACTGTACCGCATATTATTGCTTCAGAAAAGTGCAGTGCTAGTGGTAGTTATAGAAATTGAACTAAGGGAGAACGCTGAACTGCGATCTGAACTGAAGCAGTAGGGTAGCCAGTGGGGGCAGGGGCAGAATTTCTCCCTGGAAAAATCAAGACGGAAAATCGGGAAGGAGAAGAAGAAAAGGGGAAATGAAGGAGGAGGGAAGGAGGAAAATGAGACGAAGGAAAGGAAAAAAGAAGTAGGAATAGAAAAAGGGAAGAAAAATAAATACACCTAAGACCGCCACTTCCGGCGCCAGGCATCTCCGGAATACGCCAACACTCTACGATCCCGAAACTGGGGCTCCGAGAAGTCCGAGACGAAATGTCAAGATCAGGAGGAAAATTGTCCTTGCCCTCCTGCCCGACTGGGAAAGCTGGCTACGCTACTGGACTGAAGCCATCTGGCTGTCTGTTAGGCTAGTAACGCAGCATAATAAAAATAGTATCTGAGCATGCCTGTACATGTATGTACCGCCCTTAGAGCCATACTTGTCTTTATCATGTGTCATTTCATGGGCCCTGGAAATACGATAGAGGTCATAGGACAATTATAGGGAAATTTTGAAGATATCCAATAAAACTTCCGTCCTTTATCCTGGACATTTTATTCTTCGTACACAAGAAATTGGTTGGCTTCTCAAATCAGACAAAGTTGTTATTAAACAAGAGTGACCTCATCATTTGACGGGGGGGGGGGGGGGTGTCATGTATCTTTTGCAAATTTCTGCGTCTTCGTTAATGGGGACTGCGTGTAGAAAAAAAAACATGATAAAGCTGAATAAAAGTCTAAGTATTACGAGTGTCTTTTATTCAAACGTTAACGTTAAACAAATACAGACTGTATATACTTTTGCAAGCAGGGGCGTGATTTGATATCTGGGGGGGGGGAGCCGGACGGACTGTCAAACGGCGCCGAAGGAACCACCGGAGCGCGAATCCCAATAACGGCATGGGGTCCAAGGGCTCGCCTGAGGGCTCCGGGAGGGGTCAAGGGGCAAAGCCTCGGTGGGGGTCTGGGAGACAAAGCCCCCAGAACCTCTGGGGTATTTTAAAAATTGTAGGCATTAAAATGATGCATTTTAGCTTCAACTAAATTGGCATAAGGTGCGCAATTAACATACCACAAAAATCACAGTTTGATTTTTTTTTCAATTATATTATTACTCTATGTAACATAACAGTCAGATGGGATCGATAATGCTGAGGGATTGAGGAAGTAGGGGAGAATGGATTATTTTGAGGGTTTTCTGGGACTATGAAACAATTTTTAGAATGGGAGTTCTAGTATCTAGAATGGGTGCGCGCAAAGCGCGCTGAAAAAACATCGCAGTTTCATACTTTTTAGCGATATGAGTAATAGAAATGCTAAGAAAGAAAAGTATCCTCAAGGAAAGCCCCCCCCCCCTTCTTCGCTAAGCGCCTGTCCCTTATTAAGGTACCGGAAATGGCCCTTTCCGAGCCTGAAAACTTCCATCTAAACAACCTTTGAAGAGTCTGTAAATTTACACAGATCGATGGTAATAAAAATTTTGCTTTGAAAATTTCTGGGGGAAGGGGAAGTTTCCCTACGCTGCGTAAGACCATGGGGGCATTGGTGGTTTCAATGATAATAGAAGAGTTTGTACGCAGCTATGACAAGCAATATGTTGTACAGGAAGTAACCCCGGAACCCTGAAACAATATTTAGAACGGGTACGCGCGAAGGGCGTAGAAGAAAACAGCATTGAGACAGCGCTTCAGACATTTAATTGTAGCCTTTTGCTTTTCTTTAGTTTTAAATGCAGTAGTTTTATTACATAAAAAAATTTCCTTCTTTCCCCAGGTGCCTGTTCCTTCCATAGAGCAGGATATGAAAAGCTATATCCTGTTCAAGGGAGGCTATCTTTCATGTTTCGTTTTGTCAATGATCTGGGACAAGTGTCCCTCAACTTTTTTATTAGTGTGAAAAATAAGGTTATTGTCGATTTTGAAGGTTATAGACTATATGATACTTGAAGAAGTCAATGAGATCTTTTGTAGGTATTTTTTACATGGACATTGTCAAGGGCATCGGCAGATAAAGTGCCAGGGAGGTAGTTTTTATGGAGGCTGCATGTTGGGAGGTTGTGACCGGCGATGCCTTTAACCGCGAGCGCTGTAGGCTAGGGACTGAGGGCCCTTCTCGAGAAATCATTCTTAAATTTGACGGCTTTTGAGGCCATTCTGGATCATTTCTTGAAAAAATCCCGCTTCCCATGTTGTTATTTGAAATTCTAATGAAAGAGTTTTCATAGGATGATCGCAAATTTAAGATAATAACCGTCAGTCAAATTGCTGAGGATGATGGTAGTTGGTGAGGAAATTAAACAGCGAGTGGTGTACCGAGGGTTTTGGAAATGGTAATTTAGTCAAGCTGTCCTACAGGAAGAAATAACGAGGCAATTCCACCAACGTTTTTCTACGCACAGCAGTACAGCAGTACTAATGGGACATCGATTTATATAAGGCAATTTTCCAAAAGAAATAATCGGCCTGCTTCGCATGAGCGGTTCACTATACATGGTTAGGGTTTGAGACTTTGTTTGCAAGGACCATGGTGCTTTTTATGACGTACATTAGTACTTTCAGTGACCCTTTACGCTTCAAGCTTTCAATTGTATTAGTCAGTTTTCTCTGGAAGTGCGTGAGAAGCGCACCGCGAAAAATTTTCCTAGCATTTTTATGGTTTTTAATATTAATATTTTCCTTCATCAAACATTGCAAAATTAAATCATAGTAGGCTATTTAAAATTCTCTTGTAATTTCTCTGGTCTCACTTACTTTCGCTCATTTTTTTTTATTATTTTTATTTTTTAAGCTCTGGAAAAAGAGGGGGACAAGTGCCCCCGCTTGCCCCCTTTAATCCCGCCTATGTTTGCAAAATTCAAAATACTACATTAACTGCGTCTGTCACCGCGACCATGAATAAATGGAACTGCAAAACCATCATTCGTTTTCAGCGGTTACCGGACAACCTCCCCACTCCCCGCGCGGAAAACCTTGCACCCCACCAGGACAACTTCCCCGGACATTTCTCTGCCGAACAATTCCCAGGGACGATTCCAGCCCGGTACGATTCCAAAGTGTCTGGCCAACGAAATTACCTGAGGGGTAATTGTCATGGAATGTTCCCGGTGGGAATTCTCCAGGTGGGGAGGGGGACAGGCAGGGTTCGTTTTGGTTTCAACGATGAATTATATATAGCATTGGATGTTTATCAATTGAATTATGAGGGATTTATATATTAACTGGAGTAACTGTACAATGTTGTAAATGTTATTGCTCTTACTGCAAAAATGAGGTAGCCTATATGTTCAGGCTGACAAGAATATCTAATGCTTGACGGCCGAACCCGACGTCATGTTCGACAACAAATAATAAATCCAGCGAATACCATACATGTAGTTAATTACGGGTTTTTTCTACAGAGGGCGCACTTCGATTTCTATGGCCCTGTGACGTCATATGTATATTGTCTATATAATATACACTTTATTTCCCTCGGCCCTCACAGAAATGATTTCAACAGGTACAGTTCAAACAATGCATTTTAACAAAACATATGAATGTGCTTGCAAAATAAGAAATATAAGTGCGAGTTTAAAATGTCTTTAAAAGCATTGGTGGAACAATTAAAATGAATGTGAGGGTTATTTGTAGCGAAAGTATTATACCTTAGGTAAATTGTCAGCCTATCTCCCTACCTACAACATCGAAATGATAGAATTAATATGTATAAGAACAAATATCAATTTGTAAATTCACCAACGTACGACATGTGCTGAAGGGCGATGGGGCAGATCTATTAAGGCTTTTCAAAATATTATAAAGGATAAGTGACGATGTTTTTTTTTTTTTTTTTTTTTTTTTTTACCGTAAATCATGATTTATCGAACTGTTTATCAGTTGACAAACATGAGGGATTAATAAGTTAACTGAGGTAACTGTACAACGTTGTAAATGCAGTGCCGACGCTAGAGGGGGTGTGACACCCCCCAAGATCCACGCAGTTGGCAAAATCCTGCACTAGTCGGTAAAATGAAGGAATGAGGGAAGTGCAAACGAAGGAAAGTTAGAGGGAAGAAAGGGGGAAAAGAGGAAACAGAGGAGAGAGAAGAGGGAGAGAGAAAGACCGAGCGAACAGAGAAAAGAACAGGAGAGGGAGGGACAAAGCAGGGCAAGAGAAAGAGGCTGATGCAGACGGAAGACAGGAGATTGGAATGCATTTGTAGACGTTTATTACAATATTTTCAAAGCCTGTAACCAACACTTTTTGAAACTTAAAGCATATTCTGTCGGCAAAAAAGTACATAGGACTTTTCAGTATCATTGTATACTAAAGGAGTTCATCGCTCATGTGGTTTCTGATTCTGAGTCGGTAAATTCTGCACCAGTCGGCAAAATGAAGGAAACATGAGGAAAAGAAAGAGGAAAAGAAGTGAAAGAAAGAGGACAATTTCCATAGAAACATTCTTGGATGACGCAAATTTTCCTTTGCTTCACTGTGCATTATAAAAAGGTATCTAAGGCCGGCAGGCAGACACCGGTATAGGACCTCCTGTAAGCTCGGAATTAATTATATAAAATGGGACAGTGACATGACGCCTTATTACCTGACATCCAAATGATACTAAAGAGTATGACGCTAAGCAATTTGCAAAGATCGTATTTTCACTAAGTTTGAACATAAATCCAGATGAACATCTTCCAAAAAAGGGGAATGGGAGGAAGAGTATAGGTGCAGGGAGGTGATATTAGATCTCACTCATAGGTATAGCAAAAGGAGTGAAAGACTAAAAAGGCGTTTCAGAATGCTTTTTTCTTCGAATACCGGTAATGGCTGCGAGCGAAGCGCTCGGTTAAATTTTTTGAAAACTGAATAAGGGCAAAAACGCACTTTCAACCTTTCACATCATGCTGCAAATTAGATTAGAAGATCCCATACAGTGGCGTAGGAACAGGGGGGGCAAGGGGGCCATACCCCCCATATGATTTGACGGGGGGCCAAATGTCATTTTGGCCCCCCCTTCAATAATTGCGACAGTTTACAGTTTCGTTTTACCCATTTTGCTCTTAAGAGGACAATTTCTGTAATAAAAACCTAAAATTTTCGGCGCGCTACGCGCGCAGGAGAGATGTTCTGGTTTCTTCAATAGTTTCATTCTGCATCACTAGATAGCGCAAGTCCTTTCCCCCTTACCATAACACGTAGGGAAAGTACACAGTTTATGTAGAGGTCGTAAATTCCATCCCATATTTCAAAGCCTAGCTACTGTTCTCTTGTGTGTCATGCGGTACGGTCAGTTGGTGAAGGACTCACCGAGCAATATTTGGCTATTTCATCGGATAGTCAAGGTAGTTTCGATACGATGCATATTATCTCCTATACGGTCTAGAACCCCTACAGCTTTTCTTTCTTATTGTTTTTAATAATTACATAGGCCTATGTTTTTTGTGAAAAATGACCCGAAAAATTTTCGCGCGCTTTGCAGTTTAGATTCCGGAAAAAACATTTAATCAACTCGGAACTTAGCTTCTCTAGTATATGCAAATTTTATGCAATATATGACCCGAATGAAATGGAGGCTAGTACACAGGCTTTCTTCAAATCCCACCTCACCAATACTCGACGGCATTGGGGCTGTCGGAGTTTCGGGTCGTTGGCCGTTCGCCGGGCAAGTGGGGCTACCTCTACTCAACTTAATAATAAGTTAACAGACTCTGGCTGTAGAAAATCTCAGTTCCAACTAATCCACTGAAATCCATGGGGGATAACTCAACGCTGAATAATTTTGAATAAAGTCGGATAGATTGTAACAGACTTCAAAGTGTTAAATTCAAATCAAACTTAACAAAATTTGCACAACAAGAACACATCTTGATGGCTCCTAAAATCCTGGCAATCGCCACTTCCGGTGATTTGGGATGTATTAATATCTCAGATTTTCTCGGTAAGCTCTGTCCACGCAAACCTATGGTGGCGCTTTGCTCGGATAGTAAATGGGGTTCAAACTTCCAATCCTCGGACCCCAAGTCCAGGCCAGCTCAACTAATCCGTCCTCACAGAAATGTGTTTCATAAAAAAAAAATCAAATCAAGCTTTACATTTTTCACAAAAATTGCACATCTTGATGGCTGCTATCAAGCCTGACAAGTGCCATTTCTGGCCATCTGGGACGTATTCAAATCTCAAATTTTCTTGGTACGCTCCGCGCCAACCTATGGTGGCGCTCCGCTTAGATAGTAAACGGGAGTCATCTCCACAAAATCCCCAGTCCTCCAGAGCCTCCTAAACAAAAAAAAAAAAAACACCTGCATGGTGTTGTTTTTGTTTCCTTTTGCTTTGAATATTTTTATTTTGCTCAAATTAAAATCGGAAGAATCACATTGAGCAAATGTGTTTTAGTGTGGGAAGGGGGTTAAAGGTTGACAAGTCACATCAGGTCTGCCCCCCCCCCCCCAATGTCAAACATCTTCCTACGCTGCTGCCATATTGATGAAACCCTACAGAGGTTGGAGATGTACCTCGGTTTTTCGGAAAGGTGTTGTGATCAGAATAGTTGCATGTACTAATACCTTAACGATGGTCATGAGATGTAGTGCAAACCGTGACGAATGCGCGCGAAGCTTTTCATTAAGTAAGATTTCCATGACAAAACCTGCATTCAGGCTCTGCATCGTGACACTTTCAATTCCAATTCCTCAACAAACCTATACACCAATGACAAAGCCATTGTTTTACCTGAAAATTCGTGAGAAATTTTCAACTGTTGGTGCTGTGCTTCTCCGAGAGTTGCTACCGGAAGATAATGATAAAAATTGAAAACTACTGGAGTAAGGTTTGAAGCGTGGGGAGCGCACGAAAACTTTGATAATATGCGAAGGATTTGCAAAAATTCTGATAGTTTGAGAACATTTGTGATAGAAAATGATTACAATAGCTCTATCACTCCCTCGAAAACACACCTCACCCTACCCCCTACAGAAATCTATAGCTTAAACGCATTTTGGGATCCTTGAAATTTTTCATAAAGTTTTTCTGAAATCGACTGGGGGAACGTCCCCCATACCCCTCCTTCCTTGGTGGCGTCACTGTTTGTGTTTACAGCTAAAATGATTAACCCTGATGACAAGTGATGTAAGAAATTTCCAGAATTTAATTATCACTATTAGTAGTGAATTTGGACGATACGTATTCATTTAGGCCTATTTAGCAGTTGCTTTGCAGTTTGATCAGGGAGTTGTTCCAAATAACAACTCCCTGGTTTGATGTATAGGCTAGCTAGCGTTGGCAGTCTTCAAACAGACAAGGTTGCATAGAAAATAACTAACGTTCCGGCAATTCAACATTTCAACAAAGGACAACACAAGAAACGTTTTTCAAGCCCCTCCCTCCTTTTTACAAACTTCACTTTAAGCTGACTTTTGCATTTAGGCTACATCTATCCTCAAGCCTGTATGATTGGGTAAAAGAAGCACTGATGGAATTTAACCATCGACATTGAAGTAAGGGAGAAAGCTGTCTGTGTGTATTAGTGTGTGTTTAACCAAATAACAACTCCCTGGTTTAACCAGTTAAGCCATACTTACAGTGTACATTCAACTCAGGAAGTTAAAGAGGGTATCCCCCAAACCAGGGAGTTGCCAGCACGAAGCACGCGGGAAAATGTGGTTTTGAAAGCACTTTATTAATGTTTATTTTTCGCATTGCATAGGAAAGTTATTCACGTCTTTAATTTTAAACCCACTCAAGGAAAAGGGAGGGAAACTCGTGGAATCCACCGGGACTGATACGGTGCGAACGAAATAAATTTACGCATAGGTTTCCCATGAGTTTGGTTTATGTGTAAAGACATGCTTTATAATGCATGCTACATTGTGCAGCCTGTGAGGTGTAGTATACGCCAGAAGCGGAATCACGCAGCGTATTTAGCCTATAAGGGATAAATGGTAGATAAAATTATTATAAACTGAATTTCAGGTGTTACTAAAATTACGTTCATGAATTGCCTCGCGGGCCGGTCCAAATGGTCCCGCAGACCGGAGGTTCCCCACCCCTGGTTTGAAATATTCTCGCAACTAGGTTAAAAATTCTTGCAAAACACGACTTTTACCAGTCCGATTTCTCCTAAGCACTGCTTCTACTGTATTAAATTGAACACTGACTGTGTGTGCCTTCAGAACTTTCAGCCAACTTATGTTTGATCAGCCACCTATACAACTTCGAATTAAAAAAATCCTCGCATTTTACATTAATCCTCACACACGCCGGGCACGCATGGCTTTAGAAGACTAATAAGCGACTTTTGCGATCATCGGTGATTAAGGCGTCAGTGATTTACAAAATAAACGTCTCCTCTTTCACCCTTTTGGGAATTTAAGATATTTGACACATGACAATACAATAAAACAAATGTCATGGAATTGCAACTTACGTTCCCGGCATTAGTTTAGTGACGTATTTAGCGAAAGAAATTTCTTAGTACTCTACGTGTCAAGTGATGATGGCTCCCATATTAGACAGTGTGACATTTTATCATTTCTCTTTATCACAAACTAGAATCCCCTCATTAAAGGAACTGCATACAAGCCTGAAAATAAATTGAAATCGTGACGATTCGAATATTATTAATCCACATGACCAGTGGTTAAAAGATCCAATAAACCTAGTAGGTTGAATCTTGAAATAATCACAAAATACATACGGTACTTGACGATTAATATAACATTTGTGAGATATATGGTTTCGTCCAAATTAAAAAATAGGCGTACTTTTAAAACCATCTCGAATGACATGCTTTAATCTTTAATTATTTTTTAGAAGATTGAAGACCATGCTTTGCAAACTTTTGGGGGAGTGCCCCCCCCCTTCCCCCGTGCCCCTATGGCGAGCAACTAATGGTGACTTGTACAGTCAGCTGTCTTCTCTTAAGTCCACACACAGCCACTGTCTGTCCTATATGGCCTCGAGCAAATTAAGCTCAGTGCAGGCTAGGTACTGTTCCGCTGGAAGTGTACTAGGCATTTTTTTTTTTGAGGGGCTAAAAGCACTAGCCGCTCGCCATAGGGGCACGGGGGGCACTTGCTCCCCCCCCCCAAAGTTTGCAAAGCTTGGTCTTCAATTTTCAAAAATAAAAATAATAAATAAAAAACATGTAATTCGAGATGGGTTAGGCCCTCCCTTTTCCTTGAGTGGGCTTAAAATTAAAGGAGTGAATAACTTTCTAATGCAATGCGAAGGTTAAACATTAATAAAGTGCTTTTAAAACGCAATTTTTTCGGCTCGCTTCGCGCGCGTTTTCTCAGTTGCTTGTTTGCTACTACCGTATGTATACTTCAGACATCACAAATGGACCTGCCGTTAGTGCGGGCTAAGGTAATCAAAACAAATGATCATCTTGTGATATTTGTAATCTGATTAGCTTAGGCATCATAATGTCATTTACAGAGTGCAACGGTAATGCTGGAGTTAAATGCCCATAGTTTTGCAGACACTTCAGAGCTTTCGGGGTCATTAGATACACAACCTATTAACCGTGTTGTTATCATCCACGACTAAGAGCAGTTTTGTCAGGGTGTCACCTGGCCAGATGAGCATAGGTATCTGTCTACAAAAAGTTGTAATGGGCATGTAGTCTAAAAGTATTGTGTTTCCCATAGAAGGAGAGGTTTCCCTTCCCTTGTCCAAACTGACAGCGCCGTTGGCCCACGAGCGGCCTTATGACTCAAATGGCCTGTTATAAGCAAAAGGTTCTCCACCTCTGTGCTAAAGTATATACCGTTTCAATTGATTTAAAATAAACACACCAAACAGTCAATCTAAGCTCAGTGTGATGAGACTTTTGACTAGTGGCCTAGCTATCTGTGTGTAGGATGAGACGTCGTTCTGAGTTAGGGGAATTCCCCTCCCCCTGTAAAAAAATTCTTTTCGGAACGGTACTGAGATCCAATTTAATACTAGTGCTATCATTTCATCGTTTTCAAGTGTCTTCATGCTCGAAATTTTCGTTAGTTTATAAAAACAATCCAGAAAACCAACATTTTGTGGCTTCTTGGCAAAGCTGAAACATATTGTGGCACAATGAAAGAAACAATAAAATATTTAAAGGTGAGGGTCATTTTATACAAATGGATCAAGCCGCTTTGCCCATTTCACCTGGCTCTTACTCCACCCCTATGGTAGTACGGTAGCGATCGGTTGATATGGTTGTATTTATTTTTAAAGTAGTCTCGTTATGACTAACTGCCTGAAATGGTTTGTGAAGAGCTTTTGAAAACTGCATGGGGATCGCTGTAATACATAATAATAACCATACTCCCATAGGCGTAGGGGGCTGCAACTCCCCCAACAAAATATTTTTGTGAAAATTCGGGCAATATTCTGAAAATTTTTCGAGCACCTACTGAAAGATAAATAATGCAATAATGTTGCTTAACGGAAGCCGATACTTTAAAAAAAACGTCCTTGGTAATTAAAACATAGTTCTGATTTGGATTGCACCATTACCTATATATTAGGTATTAATTAACCAGTGTGTTTTTAATGGTTAAACTTATATATTATGATTATCGGTGGTGTATTTGAGGAGCCATTAGGCCATGCCCCCGTCACTGACGCCGATTTTTTTTTTTTTTTTGTTGTACCTGAACGAAGACAAAATTTTACTTCAAGGGTAGCATATGTGGCACCAGATTGCATGTAAGGACACCTAATTTTTCAAAAAATTTTCCAAGGGGAAGGGGTCCCCCTCCCCCAGGCCGGCGATCACACAACATAGTGCCTGCCCACCCCCATGAGAGAAATCTGGGCTACACCACTGATTATTAGCAGCATTTTTGTAACGACTTCCCCCAGAATAACCAATATGGAATAGCTAGTAACGTGGCAAATTATGGTAAGTAACTAGCATGCGGTGTGATAACGGATGCATGCCTATATGATATGTACATTACCATTTTGGACGCGCCCGGAGCGCGCGGAAATTTTTGTTTCTATTTTTCGGGCAGATCGTTACACCCCCCCCCCCAACCAACTTGGGCCCCTACGCCTGTGCATACTCCTGTTGAGGCTATATTACTATCCGGAGCTGACCATTAATATTGCTGGGGGGGGGGGTCTTTCCGAACCTCCCTGAATACGGACTTGAGTTTGCCCCCCCAAACAAAATTTCTTAGAGCCGCCCATGGCTAAAAGTAAACTTAGTGGGGAAAATTCTACTGTCTGGGTGATATTAGAGAGCTTATATATGTTACTTTATCCGTATTTCAAAAGGTGTAATTTCAACACAAATATTAATCATGGTGACTTGAGGTTCCTTTAAAACTCGATCCTTACTTTGAAGCCTTGTAGTGTCTCCGCCAATAACTAAGACAAAAGCAACGACGTAATGTTTATATTATGCACCGTTGCTTCCTTGTAATACAGACAAGTATGAGTGGCTTCAGTGCACACCTCAGGGCCGACACCATACTCCAATGTTTTAACTTGCATTTGTGGAACTTTCAGTTTGAAATGTACGTATCACTGCAGAGTAGGTTTAATTCAAGCCTTGGAAGGGGAGTTGTTTTACAGCGCTAAGCGATCACGATTGTGGAAAAAGCCTATGACTTATAAATTACAAGTTCATGTCGAGTGACCAACCAAACTGGAAATTTAGATCAAATTTGGCGTTGTTGAAAAGCCAGACCAAATGGAAATACCGTCGATTGCTCGTGGATGAAAAATCCGCCTTACTTTGATCCGACCGGGAATTGAGCCCCAAACTCCCGATTGCAAAACTTCATCACTTCAAATGCTACCTCCTTTATCCACTCCGCGACGGCACCAGTTACGGTATAGGTTTGACTTAAACAGCAAGGAAGTCCCTCTGGCAGAACATAGGAAACGGGGCCTTTAGTTTGTAGGGCAATCAGTGATAATTCAAAGGGAATACTCCGGTCTCCCCTACTTTACTAGGAAACATAGCAAAATCTTGCAACTCTCCGATTAATCCATGGGTGGCGAACCTTTTTCCTATAAAACGCCATTTTTGTATCCATAACACTACTTGCGGGTCAATGGCGCCAGAGGGTCCGAGGAAATGGGAAGTCCATCCTGCGAAGTGTCTGCTTTTGTGTCGTTTCGCTTCTGTAAGGGTTTTGCATTGAAAACAGGGTTACCTCTCCCTCTAGCTGTACTTAATAGATGATGTGTAGGTGTTGGGTATTCATGCCTACAAGTCAATCATTTTAGTCAGATCTTAGTACACAACATGTACAACATAGCTGTTATGAAGGGACTGGATGGAAGGGGCATAGAAAAAATCAAGGGTAGTCATACCCTGTAGTGGCATTCACAAATTTCACACGCATTAAAAAATGAAACTTGTCCTCTTTCCCTTTTGTTGTTTTTTTTTTCTTTTGTATTAATTTATTTTTGAGCCCAAAAAAGAGGTAGTCAGAATCAGGCTGAGCAAGTTCCAACTTCAATAACAACTCTTTGTACAAATACAAAGATATAAAAAGACAATACTGTTAATCTTGTAATGTGACAAAATTATTAAACCAACACATACATACAACGAACTGTGCATAAATTAAATTTTAAAACAGCTCTCGGCTCTTGTAACATAGATAACCAACCCACAGAGTTACTGTAACTATACGAATATGTTTTATATGCATATCGCTAAAACATTCCAAACGAAATCTTCTCAAGGCTACCACTAGCCTACCGACAGCTCGGTGCGGACAAAAGTCGACGGCACTTTTTGACAAATTTAGTAGAACTAAGGTTTCTGAAAGTGTGTTGCATCTTGAGCTTTACTGACCACCAGTTTTGGATATTCTTATACCTCGAGAAATAGTTGCACAGGTTTCAAATCTTCCAATTTATAAAGGATGTAGACACACTGACGCTGCCATGTTTCAACTCTCTCCTATAACTACCCACATACATCTTACACATTTTACCTTGCTACTCAATATAAATATTCAAGAGTCATAAACTGATAAACTGCAGGATTGACCTGTACAACTACAAGCCACATTATGCAATACCGTGTTTTACACAAGGTTTTCAGCGCTTGATTTCGGGAGACCCCAGAATCTTCCTCTAAATATGAGGCGTTCACACATCAAATGCAAGAACAGTCAGTTTCCCTCCTTGATATATGTACTCTAAACATTGCAAACACATACTGTCACGAATGCATATGGTTTCCTTCGTGGACCCAAAATCGTTTTGTCTGTCTTTCAGTAACCATCACCCTCTCCCCGTGCTTTAATTTAATGAACAAACCTTTTAACAGAGGGGAAACCTTAAAGTATGGTACCTTAAGAATAGTGGAAGCTGGAGCTGCAAAAACTTTGCGCCCTGTTGAGAGTTTGAGTTAACATATTGTATTCCTGTATGGGTTATGCCAGTTGGCACTCAACATACATTTGTCCGTGCGTGGTGGAGAATAGCTGTACAAGTTGTGACTGATTGAATGTTTGAGATGAGATGTTGAGGATGAATATATTCTGGCTTGCCAAGTTTGTTACTGAGTTGTAAATAAGCAACTCTGCTCTCCCAATTTCATAAAGTGTTGCTCTTCTTTCATTTTGCTTTGAGCATCGTCCATTTCCACTCATCAGGGGACATTCTAAAGCCCACTAAAAGGTCACCCGAGCTATGAGGTTACCGATCGTTGGCAACACCCGGATAAAACTCAAAAAGGGTGACAAAATAGGATTGTGTCCATACTGAATGAACACTCGTGACTGACCACAAGATGACAACTCCCAAGGACCAGTTTAAAAGGGACATACAAACCACTGGCTACATGCCTGTTGAGCCCTGACCACCTGGAAATCACCGGTAGTGAGAATTCCCTTCCTGACGAAGGCCTGAACAAAGCTAATACAAAGGGTCACTCTGTGTCTACTGGGGCTAATTGACCGCCACCTCATCAAAGAAGAGTTGGAGAGTAAAATTACTAGGGCTTCCCTAAGCCGAAACAGTTGAAGGATGTCTGGACAGGGTTACTTCAAAGGAACAAGTTACCACCCAGTCAAGAAGATAGAGGGGAGGTTGGCTCTTTCCCCAACCCAGGGGTACTTAGAACTCATCCCAAACAGGTGTTCCATCCAATCATCAGCAGTATAACAAAAATGTTTCTGGCCAGATTACAGTAAACCAACAGAACGATGGTCTAGCTTAATTCCCAAAACGGCGAGGGAGGGCTAAAATTCAAATGACGAGGTGTTAAAAGCTGTGATCATGGCGACCAACCCAGTGTGAGTCTACGAGACTGCGTAGAAAGCAAGGCCGATATCACCCTGCTAAAATTAAATAAGATCTTGTTTTTCCACTATAAAGAGAAAGGAGTCGGCGAGCTCTGCGATAATCTGAGGGAATTAACCCAGCTCCGCGAGGGAACAACGCAAGAATTCCTGGTGTATGTTTCAAACATCCACAAGCGAGCTTTTACTTTGCATCCAAAGAGAGTGATACTCCACGGAGATAACATTTTAACTGATGCAAGACATTTCAGTGCAATCCTGTATATTCATCGGGTTTTTTTTTTCCAGTGATGCAATTCAGGCTGACTTAAGACCACCGCTGAGGTCCCGACCACAGACACATTCAATTTTTAACGAAGTGCTGCTACCAAAGCTCAATAGAAGTGCCAGCAGTCAGGTTAAACATTCCAAAAAGCACAGTCGCCAATAAAGGCATCAGCCCAAAAGGAAAAACTAAGCCAGCCTGACGCAACACTACGAAAGACTTCACAGAGGATTTAAATACAAACACTGAAGTACTTAATGACCTTCCATCTCAAGTAGTCAAGATATAACAAGTATGAAACAAAGCAAACTGTAGACTTGACTGCAACTCTGCACCACCAACTCCCAGGGCTGTAATCAAGTCCACCAAGCTCGAGTCCAAGTCCGAGTCCAAGTCCATGAGGTCAAGTCCGAGTCCGAGTCCAAGTCCAAGTCCGAGGGCTCGAGTCCAAGTCCAAGTCTGAGTCCAGTGTTCTCGAGTCCAAGTCCGAGTCCAAGTCCGAGTCCAAGTCCAAAATTGTGAAAAGAAGTTAAGTGCAGTATTTTCCGGTACTTGGCTTTGAAAGCTAGCAAATAGCTCAATATGCTACGACAAACTGACCAAACAAATTAGAAAAACCTCATGGCAAACTGAATGAAACTGATCGACTACATGTTCACAACTGCAGTACCATAAACACTGTAGTGTATGATATCCTTCATAGACCTAACCCAGGTAACACAATGTATATAAGTCAAATCGTTGCCCGTTTAAGAGGAGCTTGCTGTAGTAGTCCCTGCTATTTGACCCAGTCACGCCTTTGCTAAATTGAATCCATCTAATCTACGCCCCCCCCCCCCCCCAAAAAAAACAAAATTACAAAAACCAGTGTTCTCCGCAGATTTTCAAGAGAGGGGCGGCTACGTACATGCAAAGAGCTAAGGCGATGGCGAATCATGTCATGTGCTTATGTGAGGCACTCCGCTGACTAGCTTTTTGACAGATCCTATTCAGTACACATAGGTTAAGTTTTACAAATTTATGACTTCTTTTGTTTAAGAATATGTACCGATCGGCATGCATTTGCGGTAGCCTATTGTCAACTTTATTTCGGAGGCGGAGGCGGAGCTTGGTGGGGCGGTATTTGTAGGGGTCGCTATTTCAGGGGGCGGCAATTTCCACTCAGGGCCGGCCGTCCCCTAAAACCTCTCGTGGAGAACACTGAAGACATGCTACCAGATACCAGCAACCTCACCTCTCTCACCTCATTTCCACAAAAAGACAGACACATATACACAATTACACAACTAAAAGAATCAGCAACAATCCAGTTTTCTGAGCCTACCAATGTATTATCATAATGGTATGCACATGCATGCAATTTCTTCCTGATGCCGCCCCTAAATACTGTATTACAGACCAAATTAAGTGGTTTTAAAGGTGCTGATAAGGAACTGAGAAATTTTCCTAAAACTAACATCATTTCATGGTACAAGTACCCATAACCTACAGTACAATAGACCTACTACATCAAAGAAAACTATCGGCTTTATTTCAGGCACATACCATTTCTTTTGGGAGAATTATGAAATTAAAAATAATAGGATGAAGAAAAAGGCTGGACTTGATGGACTCGACTTCAAGTCCAAGCCAAAGTCCGAGTCCAGAGTGCCCGAGTCCGAGTCCAAGTCCAAGTCCAGAGAGCGCGAGTCCAAGTCAAAGTCCGAGTTCAAAAAAAGCGGACTTAAGTCCGGACTTGAGGTCGAGTCCGGACTCGAGTCCTCCAGCCCTGCCAACTCCACAGATACCAGAGTGACTCAATGGAGACGAATAAAAGTTTCATGTGACGACCAACAGGATAGTGACTGGTAACTCCCAGTTGACCTTTCTGGCAACTCCTTACCAGAGGGTACATGCAACCAGGAGGTTAGTGGAGATATCTGCGGCATTCTCCAAGTATGGGCACTGACGACTGTCCCGATTAACATATGAACATCCAGCTACAGGATATACTCTTGTCCACGGGGTGGAGTTTACAATCATATTATGACCCCCTCTACAAGAAAATTAAGGAATACTAGAAGACTGAACCAGGCGTTTTTGATTTGTGAGTCAAGCCAAAATTATTCTTTTCCAGTAGAATCTGATCGAAAGGAATGGCTCATTTCGCCTTGGCACTGATTTCCGAGCACTTACCCAGACACAGCAGATGACGGTCAACCGCCCCAAAAATTCAAGATCTTTTGGGTGGTCTGCAAGGTAACAGCTGATTCATTACTCTGGACCAGGACAAAGCCTATTACCAAGGGTACATGTCCCCAGACAGCCAGCATGCAAAGCTTTCATTACCCCTGGGAATGCACAAACAGAAGGATGAGGATCCTTGCTGAGTTGAAATATACCCACTCCTTTGCGGACTCCAAAAGGCAAATGGAAGGATGGCTGTACGATCCCTGTATCAATATTCGCTCGGTCTATCTAGACAAAATTCTTGTCTATTGATAAAATTTGATAATGAGGTTGAAACCAACGCAGAGTTAATTGAAACGGTTAACGCAATATGGTATCAAGCTTAGATCCAACAAATGTAATTCGGAAGGTAAGTGACAGTGAATGGTGCAGAATGGTCCCTGCAGTACAAGAGCCAAATACAGTGACTCATCGCCCACAATGTTGAGAAGAAATGCTAAATAAACCTTTTTATCTAGGAAGAACACTCTCCATCTTTTTATTTGGAGAGGTCATTTACATTAACTTAAGACTTGCAGTTTTCAGGTTTTGAAACAGAAAACGTTTTATGCTTGTATAAGTACCACTTTTCGACAACATGCGAAAATGGGAGGATTGAACCTTCCAGAAGCTTTGAGTTTCAGGGGAAACCTCTGTGATAATTGGAAAAAGTTCCAACAGAGATTTGAATTTTAAATGGTGGCTTCAGGACTTACTGAAAACCGCTTTACTTCATATAGTGGGAGAAGCACTTAACGTGTGCAATACCAATGAGCTTCAAGGAGAAGAAACAGATTACTTGAAAGACTCTTCAAACATTTTGCAGACCACTTCACGCCAAAGAAAAGTGTGCCTTTTGAACGCCATGTTTTTAATAACAGAACTTAGTACCCTGGTGAAAGTATTGACCAGTTTGCCACTGACTTTAAAACCAAGGCAAAAACCTGTGAGTTTGGGAGACTATGTCACAGTTTGATCAAGAATCGTATGACAGTTGGGAGTGGAAGACGACCAAATTTGAGCAAGACTGCTTTAGAGGAAGTGATCTTACTTTGCAAAAAGCAACTGACATATGCCATGCAGCAGATACAAGCAAGCACCACCTTGGTTGACTGAATTCGAAGGGAAAAACATGGATTTCAGTGGATGCAGTTACAAATGCCAAAACAGGCATAAAGCTCAAAGAAAAAAATACAAAATTGCAAATTCTTTGGTGGATTACATACTGCTGGAAATTGCCCTGCTTATGGAAAGCAGTGTTGTAAATATGGAGAGAAGAATCTTTTTGAGAAAGTATGTACATCTCAGGTGAATGAGGAAAGCAGTTAAAAAAATTGCATCACGTGGAACAGATTGATCTGATCCTGACCTCATTTTGTTTTTGTAGATTTACTCAAAAGACATGGAAGAAGCAATGGCATGCAAATTTGTCGCTCATGTCTAACGACAAGTACATCGATTGTATACATCCTGATGACTAAACAGAGACAACGAAAACGAAACTGGCACTGGGCACACAACGAAACCCATTGGAAAGGGCACGCTACTTTGTGGGTTCTAAGAAAAGTTGTACCCCTTCGAGTTTCAAGTTGTTGACTGTCATCTCACACCTTTACATACAGGTGAAGAACTGCAATTCATTAAGACAACCTGCAAGTCAATACAGCAAATGTGAAGAACAATACACGGAGAATATCAGATTAGGTTGAAAGCTGATACACAACCAGTTATACAAGCCCCGAGGAGAGTACCTGAGGCCACGCCAAAGAAAATTAAAACCGATTTGAAGAAGATGGTTAACCTTGATGTCATTGTACGAGTTAATGGACTAAAACTGTGGATCTCGACTACTGTTACAATCATCAAGCCGAGAAAAGACTGGGTCGCAATTTGCTTGGATCCTAAAGGCCTAAATGATGCTATTGAGAGGGAACGTTATCCTCTGAAAACCATTGAAGAGGCAGTAGCAAGAATGCCTAATGTCAAAGTATTGAACACTCCACATGCAAATTTCATTGGACTACCAAAGCCGTCTATTGCATACATTTCAATTAACACTTGGGCGATACTGATATAAGAGATGCCCTTTGGATTAAATCGGCTCCAGGGGAGTTTCAAAAACTGATGCATTAAATATTTGAAGATATTGATGGAATTGAGATCATCATGGATCATATTTTAGTATGGGGTGAGCCTATTGAAGAGCATAATGTAAGACTAGAACGTTTATTAAAGCGTGCAATGGAGGAGAATTTGAAATTTAACCCAGCTAAATATCGCTTTAAATAAAATGAGCTAGGTTACATTGGTCATGTTTTAGCACAAAATGCTTAAAACCTGACCCGAGAAAGCTGAAGAAATCAAAGCAAAACACCTCAAAATATGAACGAATTGCAAAATTTCTAAGCATGATCAATTACATTGGGAAATTCATACCAAATTCGGCTACGGAAACCAAACCTTAACGAAAATTAAGACAAATCGGGCGAGAGGGCTGAACAAGATAAAAGTTTCACAAATATGGAAAAGGCTTATTGCATAATCACCTATTCTTGCTTACTTTGATGTGAATAAGCCCACCACTGTTAGTACAGATACATCAAGCACTGGTGTCGGTGGAGTGCTAATCCAAGATGGCCACTCCATAGCATAAGCACCCAAGGCTTTTACAAAACCCATCAGAGTTATGTCCAATTATAAAAAGAATTGGCAAGTTGTGTTTGGGTGTCATAGATTTCACCAGTGTGTATTTGGTAAGAATTTGTTGTTGAGACAGACCATAAGTCTTTGCAAAGTATTTCAAAGAAACCACTGGAACCTACAGTGCCCCCATGATGCTGTATGGCCACCACCGTAAGCAATACATGTAGCATCATACACAATGGAGCACCCACACGCTAAAAACGAGACTCATCCATGCTGTCTTCTTTGAGATATAACTTTTACCAGCCTTTGACAGTTTGACCACTGGAGACCTCAAATTAACTTTGACCTCCACCAAATCTTACAAAAATAATGTGGGCCACCCAACTGCCATGTCTGACATTACTGTAACACAAGTTTTCCTTCTTGAGTTACCATATTTATAAGATATTCGCACTTTGACAATAGGTCGACGACCGCAAATGACCTTTGACCCCCGCACAATACAAGGGGATCATCATCTGAATATGTGACATCCATATGCCATCCATGACATCCGTCACAGTAATCCTTCTTGGGATATCATGCTTTGGCCTTTTGACCTCTGGCTTAAAACAACAGGGATCATCTAACCAATATAGGTAACAACGTGCCAACTATGAAATCAATTACAGTTGCCCTTCAAAGCGTCACATATACATACACAGGACAGTAGTAAAGGGGGTACCCATAGTAACGGACCAATCAGAATGGAGTATTTTGATGACGTCATAATATTCATGAATATTAATGAGGTAGTGATGGGTGTGAGGTGTTGACCAAAGAGAGATGAGATGACGTCTTATGAATGAATACGAATGAGATCATAGTGATATTTATAGAGAGAAGATAGGATAAGAGATCATTCTTTTGTAAGAATTCAAGCTGTTAACATAGCTAGTACAACTCATTCATCTTCGAGCGAAGATAGCGAGACGGACTGCTCGTTTATAGAGGGTAGTAGTGATGAGGAAGAAATCGAGGAGGAGAAGGAGGAGGAGATGGTGTGGGACGTGGAGGAAGTTGTATCAGAGAGACTGGGTGATCGGTTACGGGACGGGCCGTGACGAGTCTGTGCCTGACGTGGTTCGTTTGGAGAGAGAAAACGCAGCGCTGGCTGTGGAACTACAAAATGTTCAAACAAGTTTTGACAGGTACAGAGAGGAGGTGAAGTACTGGATCAGGCAGACGTTGGGACCTGGACTCCATGCAGCACTCGATTCTATGATGGGGGTACTGGACGAGAGGGCTCATCGCCTCATGGATGACAGGGACCCTACGAACGATTGGGGCCCTATGGAGATGGATTTACTAGAAGGGTTGGATGATGGATTAGATGTGAATTTATTTCCGGATTTTCCTCCCGTTGAGAGGCCCGAAGATGCCCCGCCACCGTATTCGGAACATCCCCCTAGTCATTTTTGAAGCAGCCGATGAGGAGGAAGAGGTGTAGGAGTCACTGGCTTCCGGGTCAACAGGTCTTGTTTTAACGAGAGACTCGTGACATTTTTCTCTTAAATTTTATCTGAATGTAGGATGTTTTCAAATGTTTAAATACGATATTTTTACCCATTTTGTTTCATTTATATCGAGGTTTCGTAGTCGTGAACATCAATTCTACCGACTTATTATTTTTACACAATGTACAAAGTGACCTTATCGGAGAAGGAAATCAAAGATGGATGGGAAATTCATTGGAGCCAAAGAGGACAGAAGCCTAATTTTTACAATAAACTTACACGCGAATCTAAATGGATTCCACTAGTACGGTGACCTCTTTCCCCTCGACGTCAAGCAGAGGCGGATCGAAGAAGAGCGAATGTATTAGACAGTGAATCACTGGATATGTTGGAAAGATGGGGAAACCTTTCTAAGGAGCCCGAATGGGCTCGGCCGCCCCCGCCGAAGCGTAGATGAGAAGAAATCGCACAACAACGACAGCCAGAGATACCGGTACACAGTCTAAACACCCAGACGAGTCCCGTAGTCACAAACAACGCAGACGAAACCAAGACGTCAAAATGCATCCGTGCAGGTTGAACCCGTCGAGGAGGAAGAAGACATTGACTTGGATTACAGCTGAAAGCATTCGAGAAATAAACGAACCCGAATACAGCTCGGACGATGACGACAACGAGCCAATGGATGATACCACACGACCTTTTCAGCCTGTGATGGAAGAACGACAACCAGAGATACCGGTACACATTGTAAACACCCAGACGAGTCCCGTAGTCACAGAACAAACAATGCAGACGGAGCCAAAACGTCAAAATGCATCCGTGCAGGTTGAACCCATCGAGGAAGAAGAAGGCATATTGGCTCGGAGTATAGCTGAAACCATTCCGGAAATAAACGAACCCGAAAACAGCTCGGGCGAGGATGACAACGAGCCAATGGATGATAGCACACGACCTTTTGCGCCTGTGATGGAAGAAGAAGAATTAGAACATTTTATACCACCTATTCAACCCGAAGTACCAGATGAGTACATTATCCCCCATACTCAACCAATCGAGGAGGAGGAGAGGAGGAGAGGAAAGAGATACAGAGAATGATAACGAGCATGATGATGAAAATGAGGATTTAGGAGATGATGAAGAACAGGATGTTCTTGGACCCAGGGATTGTTGGAGGATATGAAACGAAAGGAGAAGGATCAGATTTCAAGCCGATGTTGACGAATGGGTTTTAGAATTTTTAGACGATCCCATAGCAAATTTGATTCGACAGAGAGGTGATGTCATTACTGCCGTATACGACATCATTCAAAATATCATCGACAAGCTCATGAATGGTTTTACACCCGGCGATATGGTAGGCGTTCAAATTCAACATCCTGCACTGCGAGAGGATATATACGCACCAGTGATGCGTCGTGACCAATTGAATGCCAATCGCATTTTGCCATCATCGAAATAGTCATACAATCAAACGACGAGTTTAGTTTCAATCGACAAATGACGTTTCACATTATACTGATCCAAGACATGGCCGATGCAAATGATGACGTCATTGGATAAAATCGAAGAGAAGCGTGATACGCATCCAAAACAGAAACGACGACGTGTGTCTGGCACGAGCCATGGTCACGGCAGAAGCACATAAGAAGAAAACGGACGCGCCAAGGCAAATCGGAACAGACGGAACTCGCCAAAACCATTCACGCACGTGTGGGCGTCCTAATTGGTACTTGCGGCCTGTAGGACATCGCTCGATTCGAAAAAGTTTTACCGGAGTAAAGATTCGTCGTCGTCACCAGAGACCAAACGGAACCCATCATCCACAAAGGTTCGAATGAAAAAGGAATGACCATCTTCTTTTATTACCATGACCATCATTTTGACACCATCACCAGCATGTGCGGATTCCTCAACAGATAAGCGTTCTGCACAAAATCTCTCAAAGCCTACTGTACAAGGATCCGAAAAGGCACAAATGTTTGGTCAAGTGTCAGGCCTGTCGAACACCGAACAGGCACTCTTGTGTGGAAGATGAAGACGTTCGGTGGTACTCTGACGACTATCTTCGATTCAAGAACGAGACGGTCACCGACCTGTGACACCATGCGCCGGTGTAAGAATTGCAGCTTTACGTACTCGGAGGGCAAAAAGAAACACGTGTATGGTATGATATATTTTCAAACGTGTCAAAAAGATCAACCGAAAGGCCATTTATGTTACATGCAGCCGATTCAACTGAGCGAAGCTCTGGAGACGTGTCCAGATTACATCTTTTTCAATTTCGAATCGAGAGTGGACGAGTTGAACGGACGACACATTCTCAATTACGCCGTGAACCATAAAGTGTGTGAACTATGCATCGACGTGGAAGAAATCGGGACACCGTGCGAACACGAAAGACAGGTCATCTTCAGCGACGACGACACCATCGAAGATTTTTGCAAGTGGGCTCAAACTCGATTTTCATGGCACACAACCTAAAATGATACGACAGTCACTTTGTCGTGTCGTGTTTCTCGAAGATGGGGATGACACCGACTCCCATCATTACCAACGGATCGAAGATTACTTACATGGAATACGATCTGCCGAGAACAGCCCGTAAGAAAAAGGTGGAGAAGATCGTGTTCAAGGATTCAATTTCATCCCCATGGCACTCTCGAAGTTTTCCAAACTTTCGGTTTGTCGGAAGAGAAAGGATATTTTCCATATCTGTTAATACCAGAGAACACGAAGCCTACGTGGGACCGTGGCCCGACGCATCATTTTACCACCCGGAAAACATGAATGCAAAGCAAACGAGGGATTTCGATGCGTGGTACGCTAAACAAGGAAAGATTTTCCACATGAAGAAAGAAATGAAAAAGTATTGCGTCGCCGACATGGACCTGTTGAGGAAGGGGTGTTTGACATTTCGCCGCATTTTTAAACCATGAATGACATGGATCCATTCGCAGAAGCCATGACCATAGCGCAAGCCTGTCAAAAACTGTTCCGAAAATGTTTCTTGGAAGAAAAAAACATTGCAGCAGTACCTTACCTCGGATACGATAACCATTTCTTTAAAAGCCTTAAAATGGTTGGCATGTATCAGTCACTGAGACGAAATTCGCATTAGACATGCACGCAACGACCACGGTGTCAGGATACAAAGTAGACGGTTCGTGTGGCACATTGACCATGGAAGATGCTTACAAGAAAACCTTGTGGAAGATCAGAGACTTACAACGTTCCGGTATGGACATCGTGGAGATGTGGGAATGCGAATACGATCGAATGCTATTCAAGGACGAAAAGATGAAGGAATTCGTTGATGCCCTCGACTACAAGCCGCCTCTCAATTCGAGAGATGCTTTCTTCCGAGGAAGAACCAATGCGACCTGTTTGAAGTACGACGCCAAACCAGGAGAAGAAATAAAGTATATCGACGTATGTTCTCTCTACCTGTGGGTCAACGAGTATCCTTTCACGCATGGATAGACTCCTTTTCGACCAGTGCCATCCCAGCACCTCGCTAATGAACCACCTGATGCAATTGAGAAACAATACAGGGATATATAGCTCTGGTTTTTTTTTTAACATGTACAAATAGGCTTAAATGGACTTTGACAGTTCTCAGCAGAAAAACTGCAAACATTTGGGGAAATCTGTTTTTACATTTGCGTAGTAGAGACCTAGTTTTACCTCCCATAGCTTAACGAAAGTTATTCAGTTGTTGCTTCTATATGCAATCTTTGCCCAAATGTTAACGGAATTTTGTCAACCTACAAGGGTACCACATTTGTTCAGTCTGAAAAAAAGAGGAACAGCTATTAATCTTCATATTTGTTTTGGTGACCAAGCACAAGTACAAGACTGCCAAAAAATAGGTGATGAAAATATTTCACCTAGTTCAAAAGTAACATGGATCTGAAAATGTTGTTTCGGATGTTACATCTTCCATTAACAATTACGCCTGACTTTGACAAGAGGAGAAAAATACATTCATCATTATTATCAATTGAAATTATTATGTTGGATCACGGTTTGGAGTTTACACAATATGATTTATCTTGAAAAGATTAATCATCATAGCATTATCAAGTTCATGTATGAGTTTTAAATTGGAAGGGATGAATGGGATAAAATCAACACTTGGGAAAACTGTACTGTCAAACAATTCTGATCAGGTATGGTACTCATGATGGAATGAGTTAATACTTGAATGAACCTGCACACCTCCTTGACAAATTTTATGACCAAAGACTTATTCTGACCATTCTCATAGCTTACATGGCTAGATATTGGGGATTGCACAGGCCGCAAAAGTGGAATTACAGGACTGTTATGCAATATTCCAGTCATAATAATTTTATTTCAGCATGTGAAATACAAAATTAAGAAAAAATTGTGGAACTCCCAAGTTAATGTTACTTTCATAAAACTGATGTATCAACATCCTCAGAATGTTAACAGTGTAACGTCCGAGACAGCATATTAATTTACTTTTTTGATAAATAACCCCCGCTAAAAGTGATGTGAGTTGGGTCAATTATGTTTTTCATTTTGCTACTATGGGTAGCTATAAACTCTGTGAGTTTCCTGGTAGGTGTTCGAGTGTAAATGTGCTAATTTATCATTTCCATACTGAATTTGCACTTTGAGAAGCCGAATAATAATGAGTAAATATGAATATTCTAATCAGGTTGAATTTATTCCTGGGAAAATGAGTATTTTTGGTCAAATTCCATGCTGATCTCTCAAAATAAATAATTGTTGGAAGCCAGCTGTATAGAGAATTCTGTGGAGCCAAGAAAGCAGAAAGTTAACAGAATGTAACGTCCGAAACACATGCACACAGAGCCAAAAGTAGATATCACAAGTACAACCATTCTTTTCCAAAATTACATCATGTATGCAACTGGCAACAAGTAATTTTTACAGGCATAAACCAACTGGAAAAGTTAGTTGCTTTATTTCCTAGTTCGATTTCAGGATGAAAATTTCTCTATTTTAAGTAATTTTTCGACAAAAAAATATTAGCTGTCAGTTGTAAGTGCATGATACCTGTACTGAATTTTCTTCAGAATGTTCACTTGGTATATTCCTTTAGACACTTTTGGATGTCACTAAAAACCATCAACACGCATCTATTTGGAACCTAATTTCTACAAAAAATTAATGCCTTCGCTCTCAGTTTCATATATGTAGCATAAAAAACTCCACAATTAAGCTCCAACTTTTATGTTTCTATTAAATATAAAAGTTGTACGTGTCAAAACAATGGTTTCCATTTTTTGCACCTCTGGTTGACAAATTTGGTACATGCTGAAAAAAAAAACCAGAGCCATATTGTTTTATCCACGGTGTGAAGACAAAGAGACATTCCCAAGTGGTATCCCTTTAGATACTGTTGAATTCTGGTCAGGTGTTCTGCAGTACCAGAATGTAGCTGAAGAACATGCATTCCAACAGTTAGCAGAGTATGCCCTGTCTTATTTAACAACACCAGTGAGCAACCAGTGAACGCATATTTTCACATGTCACTATCATCAAAGACAAGGTTAGGAATAGGATGTTAGTCTCTACGCTGAATGCCATAACACACAACCGGACTACCCTGTTCAATGGACAATAATGTTGCAAGGATTACAGTGCATCCCAGAGAATGTTTGGCAAGTTTGACGCATACATGTACACTGAGTCTGATGAGTCAGCAGAAACAGACCACGAACTAGATGCATTTGACCTGTAATTCATTTTTATCTGTCATATTTTACTGTGTTGTGTGTATCTACTGATCAACAATTCTTTATCAACCATCTTATACTGAAAGCAAACAGAAGTTTTATGTATATAGCTTTATAAATCAACCAGTGCCATTTGTAAATACGCTAAAGTGGTTGCATTAAAGGTTTGTCGTTGTTTTTGCGTCAAAACGTTTGTTGCTTTCACTTGAAGGATCAAATTTGCACTTTCCATAATGTATTATAAATTTTCACTGTTCTAGGACATAGTCCATTTAAAATAGCCTTCTTGAGTTGTTGTTTATCAGTAAAATCCTTTTCCTGTTTTTGGTGTGTTTACATATAAATGCATGTAACAGGCGTTAACTAGGAAAAAAAAGTTTCATTGTATTTACATTTTTCTGCGCATGAGCAAAACACAAAAATAAACTGTAAAACTTGATCAATCTCTTAGTTTTGAAAGTCAGGTTCTTTTCAATTTCACCCATTTTTCAACTTTTTAGTATTTGGCATCCGAAAGTGAAAATTTGGTATTTTTCACCCAACTTTAGGCAACCATGAAAACTTTGAATCTGGCAACCCTGTTTTGCATAGATAGGCAGATGATATGCTATTTCTGACATACACAGGCTAATCCTTATCAATAACTTCAAAACTGACTTACGTTGAGAACTTCCCAGGCCTATCTATGAACATTTGCAAGAAACAAATTGAGCACACATACAGTATAGAAAGCATCTCCACCACTGGACATGTGAATGTATCAGGTAATCATAACGGAAAATGCAGTTTCCCTAAAGTTGTCTTGATGAAGGGAGGTACCTGTATTGTAATCCTGCATTAGTTGGATACAATTGGTGATCTTGTCTACAGCTGAACTGGACAAGTTTTCCATGTACTAACTGTATGACAAGATGAAGATCTTAAGATTTGGGGCAAAAATCATTGGACTGTCAGTCCCCTAGAAAAGTGGCAGATTTTGTAGCAGAGAAAAAACTGATGAAGATGGCATCCCTGGTGTTATTGAAAATCACAACCCCTGTACCATATCATATCCTTATGAAAGCAGTTGAAGATCAACTCACGAACATGGAGGCATACAACATTATTTCTAAAGGAGATCAAACTTTTAAGTTTGTTTGCAAATGCAGTGAGTACAAAGTACTCTTAACCTGTGCTTGGATGAACAATCTTGCACCCTACCCTTTACCACATTGAGATTTTTTGTGAAATAAACTTGGGTAAACACTTTAGTACACTCGACCCTTCACAAGGAGACCAACAGTCGATTTCAAAGGAGAATTGTAAGATGTATATGATAGCTAATACACACAAGTGATTACAGTTAATACACACAAGTGATTACTTCGCTCTTAAAGTTGCCACTCCAATTCAAAGTTTCTTCGGCACTGGCTATTTTCAAGGGGTCATAAAACATTTACCTGATAGAGTAGCATGCTATTATGCTGCTGAAGAATAACATATTTCAGATGGGGAATTAACAAAACCAGAGAAGTATGGTTTGAGAATCATGAAAGAATTTCAAGTTCATGCAAGACAGTTTGCATACTAAGGACATAGAAAAGATTCAGAAGGGCTGTGCCCAACTGATGAGAAGGTTGAGGCTACAGTAAGTACTTTGAAAGCCCCAGAACTTTAAAGTTTGACTGTAAGTTGAGATCCTGTCCAAGGCTAAAGTAGTAAAGTGGTATAGAAGATTTGTACAGTATTACAACCCCTAAATGAGTTACTACAAAAGGGTAAAGTTTAGTCTTTGGGAAGAGCTTATGAAGTAGCATTTAACAAGTGTAAGGAAAGCTTAGTGGCTAGAATAGTGCTTGTGCATTTTGACTGGTGGCCTGTGAGCTAGTTTTTCACTGCAGTGTTTGCAGGTATGCTTCAACGTCTCCCCCATGAAGTCTACAGTACTAACTACAAGGTTCCTCATAAACTGATATCATTTGAAACCAGTACGTCCTTTACGGTACTGCACTATGTCCATGTATGCCATTTTCTTCCAGTATTTGTATAGCAAAAATAACTTTTCACAAAACTGACAAAAACTGACAGTTGATTTGCTTCTGAAAGGGATTATGGATTTCATGTTTTGTTTCAGGATGAATGACTTCTGGCAAAGCTGGCCCTTCAGGGGAGATAGAGTATTCTGTGTTTTTTCTGATGTGTGTCATTTCATGTGTTTGGCAATTCTGTTTCCTAGAAAATGGCTTCTCACAAAACCCACACTTGAATGGTTTCTCACCTGTATGAGTTAGTTCATGTATTTTTAGGTACCGTTTCGCACAAAATGTTTTATTACAAAACTGACACTGGAAGGGCTTTGCACCCGTATGACCCATTTCATGTGTTTTACAGTTTTCCTTTCGATTAAATGACTTTTCACAAAATGTACATTTGAAAGGCTTCTCAGTTGAATGAGTTAGTTGATGTCTTTTACAGTCTTCTTTCTGGGTAAATGACTTCCCACAAAATTTACACATGAAGGGTCTCTCACTGGTGTGTATCATTTCGTGTCTTTCACAGTTCTGTTTCCTGGCAAATGATTTATCACAAATCCTACACTTGAAAGGTTGTCCACCTGTGTGAGTCATTTCATGAGTTTTACAGTTCCGCTTTTCACGAAAGTATTTTTCACAAAACTGACACTTGAAAGGTTTCTCACCTGTATGGGTCATTTCATGTTTCCTAACATCCTGTTTTCGGATAAATGATTTCCCACAAAACTGACACCTGAATGGCTTCAGAATCATATGTGTCTTTTCATGTGTTTTGCGGTTTCGTTTCCCACTAAATGATTTCTCACAAAACCCACATTTAAACAGTTTCTCATCCTTATGAGATATTTGGTGTGTTCTTGACTGACATCCCTCACAAAATGATTTCTCACAGAACTGACATTTAAAAGATTCCTCCTCACCAGTTTGAGTCATTTCATGTGTTTTACAATGCTCCTTCTGGCAAAATGACTTCTCACAAAATATACATGTAAAAGGCTTCTCAGTTGAATGAGTTGGTTCATGTCTCTTACAATCTTGTTTCTGAGAAAAGGACTTCTCAGAAATCAAACAACTAAAGAACCTATGAGTCAATTCGTGAGTTTTACAATACCGTTTCTCACGAAATGCTCTAACACAAAACTGACATTGAAAGGGTTTCTCACCAGTATGAGTCATTTCATGTTTTCTTACATCAAACTTTCTGACAAATGATTTCTCACAATACATACAGGGGAAAGGTCTGTCGGTTGAATGAGTGAGCTCATGTCTGTTGCAATCTTGCTTCTGGATGAATGACTTCCCACAAATATTACACTTAAAGGGCCTCTCACTACTGTGTATTTTTTCATGTCTTTCACAATTCTGCTTCCTGGCAAATGGCTTCTGACAGAACCTACATGAGAATGGTTTCTCACCTGTATGTGTCATTTCATGACTTCTACAATTCCGGTTATCACGAAAGGATTTATCACAAAAATAACACTTGAAGGGCTTCTCACCTGTATGAGTCATTTCATGTTTCCTAACATCTTGCTTTCTGATGAATGACTTCTCACAAAACATACAACTGAAAGGCTTCTCAGTTGAGTGAATCAGTTCATGTCTCTTACAGTCCTGTTTTCGGATAAAAGACTTCTCACAAAACTTGCAAATAAATGGCCATTTACCACCATGGGTCATTTCATGTTTTTCATAATTCTCCTTCCTGACAAATGGCTTCTCACAAAACTGACTCTTTAATGATTTCTCTTCTGCATGTATCATAAAATGTTGCTTCAACGATTTTTCTGACATGAATAATTTCTGACACATACCACACGGAAAAAATTTTGCAAAAGGCAAAATGCCTCTTGATTTGTCATATGGTCCTAACAAATTCTCAGGCAACTGACAATGGTCTTCCCCATAGCCAACAGCATGCTCAGTTGCACTGTCCATTTCCTTTGATGCCTGAAAAACACCCGTCACATGTCTGTCACTTGTAATACCTTCCAATTGTTGATGAGAACTATTCAACTGTAAACTAGAATCTTCCTTTACACTTGATTCAGAGGGACATGCTTGTGGACCACTATCAGCTGATGATGAAGTTTCTGCAAGAACCATAGGATGAGAAACAGAGAGTTGCATCTGACTGTCTTTCCACTGAGGTATGGTCAAAGACTCTTTGCCCCTTTACATGAAAGTAAATTCACAAAACATGAAATTTGTTCAAAATGTGTTGCAACAACTTGTACATTTGCACACAGATCATGTGGCAATTTCCGACAGCATTATATGTAAGAAGTTATCAAATTTATGATGCCGTACAGTTTAAGCCTACAGTACAGTGCCTCCTTCAACCAGCTCACTGCAAATTGTACGCATTAAAGGGGCACATTGAGTTGGTTCACATAATTCATGAGGTTGAGGTTTACTCACATCTTGATAGTAAATGGTCAAACTAAGAGATTCTGCACATCTGACACACAACTGAAATGGTAATGATAGGGTAATAAATGATTAAAACCATTTCTTACAAATTCATGACCAGACACTTTTTACAGTTAGGTATCTATCATACACAACCCCTGTCCAAAGACAACCAATGAGTGAGGCTCATCCCAACTGCATTGACAGGCTTACAACTCCTATAACCAATAGCTGCTGTGATTGAAGGTCACTGGTCACAACTGTTTAAAAGTGTTGTTTATTCAAGAGAGGCTGGTCTATCATGGGCTTGGACATGCCTGGTGAACTGCAAGCACTAAAACCCATATAAACTACAATTTTCACATTTTTGGTCACTATAGGAAGTGAAACATGAGCAATGAGGCTAATTAGAAGCATTGCCATACAATGATTCCCTTTCAAACTTGTCACAAAATAATCCATATCAACTCAATGAGCCCCTTTAAAGATTAACAGAATATTGACAAATACTACTTATCTATGAAATCGTTGTACGGTAAAAGACTGATTGATTGAGGTGTCTCCGTACATACAGTTTGCATTCTGCTGCAAAAGTTATAGCTTAGTTTATCTGTTTTTTGAAAGATTAGGAGTAATTTTCACAACAGAAACAAGTCATGGTGCCTCAAGTATTTCGTTTTATACTCCTAACTTGAAAACTTTTAGTTTCTTTGCCAGTACCTGGGGCAAAAGCAATGACATGATATTTGTATTACACGCAGGTGCTCTGTTACCGTACAGCCCACAGGCGTTCGAAAGTACATATACTACACACACACTATATATAATAAGACAAGGTAGGTCATTTCTCACGACGAAGCACCAACCTTGGCCTATTTTTACACTCTTACTGCAAACCTCAAAAGACTTGATCGATCACACCGTCTGTTCCAGCATAATATCCAACACCTCTTCGGATGCAACTTTGTGCATAAGATAAATTCTAAACAGTAAAAAAGGTGAAAAAATGAAACTAAGAAAAACTATGACCATGGCCTTAGGCCCGGTTGAACTTAACTGCCAGCCAGTACTTCCACACTCTAAATCCATTTTTCCTGAAATGAATTTTAAAATTACTTGAAATTGGCTTGGTATTTTCTCTCTGATATTTAAAAAGGAATAAAAGATGCTTCTTAATTGCTGATCCAGGATTTCATCCTGTCAAGCCATGCGTAATTTCAAAACGCCATACGGCATTTCCAGATTTCCTGAAATAATCCCTTCCAAAAAAGCATCCAGATATCCCAAATTTCGAGTAATTTCGGAAAGAGTGGAAGCACTGTTGCACGCGACACTGATGATAGCAGCCTGCGCAGCTATCCGTGCTATCTTTTTCACAGAAACACGTAATACAAGGTGAAGTGAAGCAAAAGAACCAAAGTTCGCCATGCAGTTACGGCATATTTTTCAGGATCTGCTACCAGCACATGTAACGTGCGCTGTGATTGGCCAACAGTAATGAACTAACAGGGCGAAGTTTTCAAACCGGACAGAAACGTTGAAATGAATAAGCGAATGAAACCATAGGGATCTGTAGAATTGACCTTGATTGTGCAAGTGTATCTTAAACACTTTTCGTTTGACCACTTCTGTACGCACAAATTGTCAGCAGTTAGCACGGAAAACGAAGACTGTTAGTTCATTTACTCTTGGCCAATCACAGCGCACGTTACATGTGCTGGTAGCAGATAGTGAAAATATGCCGAAACTGCATGGCGAACTTTGGTTCTTTTGCTTCGTTTCACCTTGTATTACGTGTTTCTGTGAAAAGATGGCACGGATAGCTGCGCAGGCTGCTATCATCAGTGTCGCGTGCAACAGTGCTTCCACTCTTTCCGAAATTACTCGAAATTTGGGATATCTGGATGCTTTTTTGGAAGGGATTATTTCAGGAAATCTGGAAATGCCGTATGGCGTTTTGAAATTACGCATGGCTTGACAGGATGAAATCCTGGATCAGCAATTAAGAAGCGCCTTTTATTCCTTTTTAAATATCAGAGAGAAAATACCAAGCCAATTTCAAGTAATTTTAAAATTCATTTCAGGAAAAATGGATTTAGAGTGTGGAAGTACTGGCTGGCAGTTAAGTTCAACCGGGCCTAAGGCCATGGTCATAGTAATTCTTAGTTTCATTTTCTCACCTTTTTTACTGTTTAGAATTTATCTTATGCACAAAGTTGCATCCAAAGAGTTGGATACAGATGGAAGGTGTGATCAAGTCTTTTGAGGTTTGCAGTAAGAGTACGAGTGTAAAAATAGGCCAAGGTTGGTGCTTCGTCGTGAGAAATGACCTACCTTGTCTCATTATATATAGTGTGTGTGTAGTATATGTACTTTCGAATGCCTGTGGTACAGCCTAGCTAAATCAATGGCTTTAGTCCAGATCGAAAAACGTCATTCTCCCTTACTTTAATTTCTATGGGTAAGGACTGATTGGTCCACGAAATTCCAGTACTTCAGATTCAACTTTTCATTGAGTAGTATCTAACAGTCATTACTGTACAAACAAAGCCATCATCAATGTGAACTTTCTACACTTAAACATAACTTGCAACTTACTATACTTGACTGCACATTTACAAAATTCGAATACTTAATGTAATGTTACAGAATGAGAAAAGAACCTGCTTGAAACCTACAGTGAATGGACTACTGTACACAGTACAATGTAATTAAATATCAATCAGAAAACCATCATTTAATTATCCCTTCTCTACACCAAGCTTTTCTCTGCAATGATTTTCCAAAAACTTCCTTGACCTCACATGTCCTTAAAAGTAACTTCATTGAACACCATTACTCGCTTTTCTTTACATGGAGATCTATACACTTTTTCCAATGATGTATTGCAATGTATAAGAAGACCATTCAGACACAAATTGTACCGTACAGCCTCTGTCTACAGCATACATTTCAAGGTATTTAATGAGAAATGTTCAAATTCCTGATGAATAAATTTATTCCCAGAATTTACACTCCCACTACTTTTCTCAAGTAATGAAGCAATTAATCACCTTGGGAAAAAACACTTCTGGGGGAGTACATCCAGAATAGACTTGTTCCAGGAATATGTTGTTTTCTTAACACAAATTTTGAAACTGCACAAAAATGTGAAGTGCAATTGAAATTGACTTGAGACCACTGACATTCCTACTTTCCCTCTCTTATTGTTATGTGGCATCTGGGTCATTCCATGCCAAATCAAATGGTCCCCAGGTGACCATCTCTGATTTTGATGATTTTACCTCAGAATGTTGCTGCATAGACAAACGAAGGCACTGAAATTCTGAGGCAAATACTGCACAGTAGCTCATGCAATTTCAATGTTACTGCCTTCTAAAAAGTATTGCACAATGCCATATTTTCATGCCAAATGTTGCTAATTGTGACTTTCCATGACTTTGGATGCTGACAACTTTTTACGGGGAAAAGGTGTAAGGCCCAACTTTAATATGTGTGGTACCTGGAGAAGTCATAATTCGGTATCAGCTCAGGAGTAGGTGACTAACTTTGGGAAATGTGGGCCCCTCAAAATGGAATTTTTCAATTCCATAAGCAATTTTGTTATTTTGGGGGCCACCTGGTCTAACTACCAATGGTCCAGAGGACCTTCATACTATACCTCAGTATTATCTGAACACTTGGCTATAAGCAAAAGTAAGCATTACCAGATTGACAGACAAATAAAGATTTGGCAGAAGTCTGAACTTGGTCCCAGGGAAAATTTTCAAAAAAGGGGTCCTCCTTCAGTGAGGCTGTTGACCCAGTGGACAGTTATTAACAGACTGGAAATTTTCAAAATGGATGGAGAAAGCTTTGATGTTAATATTCACAAAATTTCATATGGTGTACCTTATGTACAGTATCTCCTTCACGGTCTGGTATTAAAGAGGATGAGTGTGATTCATTTGGTCCACTGGGAGGAGGTACTGTGGGCCCTTTGGCATATCACAAGAGGAAACATTCAATTACTGTAGGCCTTAAGAACCTTATTTGTGTAATGGAGTATTTAGCTTTTTCAGCATGTTTTTCAAGTATGCACTTTTTCATTTAGGCGTGGAAATCTCAGGGGGAGAGGGAGCAACAGCCCTTTTTGCCCCCTCCCCCCCCCCCCGCATGATAACGCCCTGGTGCTCAAACTTTCTCTGAATGCCTTGCTTCCCTTGGGAAATAGTGCATATAAGGTGTAGCAAGGGCTAAGTCTTTGTGTGTGATGTGTATGGGATACACAGTATTTATGCCTCCAAATGCCTTAGATGATCTTAACTTTCATCAAAACAGAAGGCAACATTTGATCAAAGACATACTACAAACACAATGTTACCCTTCTCGTAATAGCCTTTTCACAAGGCTTGTGCACTTCTGATCTTGACTAAAACCAGATGACCTTCCCCAAATAACATGGTTCCTTTTCTACTTACACTATTTCATTTGTACACATATACTATACCAGGTATGAGATCAGAAGGAGTTACCTTTCTTCACGTACAGTACTGTATTGTGTTTACAAGTAAAGTATACCAAACACATGTGCAGGACAACCTTAAACTGAAACCAAAATTATAGCTGTTGCTCATTCCAATACAAACCCACACCAAATATGAAACAAATCAAACCATCTGACAGATACCTGTATCAGCATTCTTAGATTTTAAATGACATGAAAACTACATTTTTTTCATCACTTTTATGTACCCCCTTACCTGTTTCCTGAGATAGATCACTAGATCCTTTCTTGACATCATTCTCAAGTCTTTCCTCCAAACACAAAGAAAGAGCATCTGGTGTTGCTATGACACAGATTCCTGCATAAAATAATCATATAAATCTTTGCAATTTAATGTTCAGTCTTACTGTAGTTACCCTACATGTAACTATTTATGAGTAACCAGTGCTGTAGCAGAGTGGATAAAGGTGGTGGCATTTGAAGGGATGAAACTTTGCAGCCAGAAGGTTTGGGGTTCAATCCCTGGCTGAGTCAAAGTAAGGTGGGTTTTTATCCAAGAGCAATCTAGTTTTTCCACCTGAACTGGCCTTTCAAAAGAAATCAAATTTGATCTAAATTATTGAGTTAGTTAACCACCAGACGTGAAGTTGTAATTTGTAATTCAAAGGCTTCTCCCACTTTCATGGTCGCTTAGCATCATCAAACAACTGCCCTTCAAGGCCTGCATTAACTACAGTAGCACATTTATTGCAGGTACGGTATCTTCATAAAACCAGTGGAACCAAGTGGATGTTGAATGTGTGCAGCAGAAACATGCATAAACACACAGTACAGAAATATCTCTATTGAGAGTAATGTACATACTACACAAACACATCTGACTGGTCTCTCAGTCAAATCTTGCATTGTACATTCCCCACATTTATACCCATACTTACCCACATTTATGCCCACATTTATCACACTGGAATACAGGGACATGCTGTACAGTACAGTACATGTTATATTATGTAACACCCACCTACTTAATGTACAGTAAGTCACTGCATATATATATATTGCCCATGTGTCACCACGCTGCAACCTACAAAATGTTAAAAATGGAACCTGAGCACTGCCATTGTGCTTGGTGCTCAGGGAAAACAAGCCAGTGAGCCACAACTGGAAAAAGGCCGTGGTCAGCTCGACTTTAACCAATTGGTTAGAAACTGAGCCGTAAAATCTCATCTAACCCTAACACTCTACATGTACTTGTTGTTCAGTCGAATTTTGCAATTCAACTACTGTACTGTACCAAAGTTGAGCCATGCACTCTCCATAGATTTTCACGTTTTTTTTTCTTAATTTACATAAATATATGTCCTGTACTTACAGCTGCTAAACATCATTTCATCAAATTTGCAAAGTTCCTTTACCTCACTTCTTTTTACACTAGAAATATGTGGAACCTTATACTGTAAGTACTACAATTGTAATGTGTGTTTGCTCCAAACAAGTGCTTTTCATTTCCCTAAATCCTCCAAATTCATTTTGCTTCTTGAACAATGCTGTATCTGCAGCCAGAGGCGTATATTCTTCTTCATGTCTGAACTGGCTTTGAATGCGACCTTTTTGGAGCTCAGGGGCCCACTTTTCATTTTCACGGAAGGGTGGGGGGTCACACACACACCCATATTTACGCCCCTGTCTGCAGCCACACCACAATGTTACTTACTACACCCAAAAAGCATCTTGAATATTGAATTTAGACCTGCCATTAAAGCTTGTATGACACCAATTGTTGCTGCCTGTGCAGCATTTCTGAGGGAGCTGCAGAGGTTCCCCTTTCACATGGCATCTTACAATAATATTACTGTATCAACCAACTTGTGCCTACAGTACAGTAGCTCTTGAACATGAAAGTGGTAAAATTAAAGCCTGAGAGCTTACTGCACTAACCTTTATAGATATCTGAAATGCATAACCTTGTGTACAAATTCTTTATTAGTTTTTCCTACATACCTGGTGCTGTATTTTCTGGAGTTGACATATCTGTACATTGTTCTAAGATGTTTGTCTTGTCTGGGACATTGCTTCTTTTCTCCCAGACTAGAGTATCCTCAGGCTCTACTTTGATGGACAACATCTCCTGTTGGGAATCACACATTAGGAAAACAATGGTCAAGCCCAGCATAATCAGCATTTCAAACATGTACAACAATTATGAGAACTTTCAGTTTTCTTTCTTGAGATGCCTTGTTAACATGAAACATCACAAACACACACAAAAAGTACATACACACATGTATGGTAAAACATACAGTAAAGTACAGGGCAGGGTTCACTACATCAAAGGTTCACTTGATCAAAGATTCTAACTCCAAACTTAATCCTAACCCTTATCATAATGCTAAACCAAGCCCCAATCCTGCCTGAGGCTAATCTTTAGCCTAAACCCAAACCTTCTTAGACTGCATAAATTACCCAAATCCTATCCCTCATTCTAACCCACAGAAAATGTTTGATCAAGCAGATTGTGGGTATATAGCGAACCTTGGATGTGAACCTTCAATCCAGTGGGTATCCCCGTATACATACAGTACACACTGTACACATGCCACCATGGATGCATACAGGACTAGTTTCTCTCTTTAGTCATTACTGTAGTAAGAAAAATAATACATGACAACATACTGTAGTCAGTCGGCAACAAATGGGCACTGTTCAGTAGCCTTCTACCCCACCTGTGAAAACTACGGACCCTAATGGCTACAAACTAAGACCTACAGTATAAAACTAAGGCCCGAGCTCAGGGGTGGGAAACCTCCGGTCTGCGGGCCGGATACAGCCCACAAGACAATTTTATCCGGCCCGCAAGGCAATCCATAAATGTAAATTCAGAATCACATGAAATGTAATTGAAAATAATCTTTTAGCCCATGGTGCCTATCATTTTTTCCTGCTTCTACCACTGTCAGCACATTTTACGTAAAACTGCTGCGAAACACTACCAGTGCATTACTAAAAAACCTTAGCATCCACAATGTAACATCCCCACTGTTTCGTTAGACACAAGCTACCCGTAGGTGCAGAATCCTTTTCCATTTGGTGGTATTGGAAGTTTTGCGTGGAAGGCTACATACTGTAGCAATGGACAGAAGTGCACTAACAGGTGTATAGCCTACCTATTACACTGGGTACTGAACTCAGACACTGTACAGTATTATTCCAGTAGATGGGGGGGGGGGGGGTTAAGAACTGTCCCTACGAAGGGTAAATTAAACGTTAAAAAGTGGAATAAAGTTGGTTTCAAGCTACTCGCTTTTTTCAGCGCGCTTTGCGCACACTTTTCGTATATGCTCAGTCATTATTACTACTAAGTCAAATGGTCATATTGTGATACTTCTGGTCTGCATAGCCTTTGGGATTCAATGTCATTTAATTTAAAAGATAGTGGATGAACATTCTATTGCCTAAAAATTTGTATAAACTCCAGAACCCCTAGGGGCTTCGGCCCACCAGGGTCTGTTTACAGTAGGGCCACTCAGACTGCACCCCATGGGAAAAACTTGTATTGCCCTCACTTCTGCGGCCCACGAGCGGCTTATGACTATCGAAGCGGCCCCCGGAGGAAAAAGGTTCCCCAGTTACCAGCTGTAAAACACTGTAAGACCTTCAACAACTGTAAGACCCTGCTAGCTACTGTACAGTATAAAACTATTGTAAGACTAACAGTATAAAACTATGTATGACTGCAAGACCCTACTACTGTACAGGTACTGTGACCATAAAACTGAGACCAGTATCCCAGTCAAAGCTGCCAGCTGTTACAACATTGCAACTTCTATATATATTTTCTCTGTGCTGTTAATATGTTTATTCATGTGATGATTCCAACTTACTGTAGTCTGACAATCATGATTTTTTTTTATTTTTGCTGAAACAACATTTTCAGTACACTGTACTGTAAGGCTGGGGGGTGGGAAAAAAATTCCAATCTTCTTCTTTGGCAATAAACTGATTACTTTTCTGACAAAAACAGTCCCATTGATAAAAAGAGTAAGAGTCAGATGAGGTTTTACGGCTCAGTTTCTAACCAATTCCACTAGTTTTGTAGCAATTTGTTTTCTTAGGTCAAAAAGTGCAAAAATTTGTGTGCCCTTTCAATCTGACAGTATATATATCACATCTTTGGTTGTGCAGTCCCCCTGATTTGAACTAGTGTACCCCATCCAGTGGCGTAGCTAGATATTTTTTGTGGGGGGGGGGTAAAAGCAAAAAATTTCCGACAGATCACTATCTTGAAGTAATGATGCACTATCTAAGCGTAGCCCCACCATCATCTGGCGTGTTGCGCGCGGAAAAATTACATTAAAATATCTGTGAGATTGCCTTAAATGACACTTCCAGGCCTTGTCAGTAACCATTTCGATATGTAATCCTGCTTAAAAACATAAGAGGTGTTGTCTTTCAAATGAATTGTTTTTATTTATTTCCAACAGCGACTAGAAATTTCCGACAGAGACCTTCGGAGGCTTTGTGGGGGGTACTGCCCCCTTCCCCCTCTAGCTACAGTATGCCACTGACCCCATCATCCTAATTCAGGAATGGCTCCTACCTGTATTAATCATGTGACAATATTTTTGTTACTTACTTCTTAAATTCTTGCAGACTTACTCTTACAGTACCTTCAATATTCAATGTTTTTACAGTATACAGAAACATAATGCAAGATACTGTAGTTGTGAGCGAAATATAGGGAAATGTGTACTGTAGGATTAAGCAGATTTTTGAATATAAACTTGAAGCAACTGCTTTCTCCCTTTAACTTTGCACACAAGAAGTTACAAACCTAAAACAGTGTGTCATATTTCAGTAGTCCTGATATAATCATCCTTGTCCAAGACAAAGTACACATAAACTAGGTGGATTTTGTGTGGTGTAAACCTTTTCAGCTGTACGTGGTTCTGACTTGGCCTGTAGTACAGCCTACTGTACTTTGAAGTACAGAATATCACTTTTTTAGCAGTGGATGCTGGCCAATGGGATCTTTCCCAAATGTTGGGAATTTGGTACTGGTCTGGAAATGGAACTGATAATCTTGAGAAAACCTGTGTCCTGGCATGCCCTTAAAGGCCCTCTAAGGTCACTCCAGACAGTACAGTAACAATTCTCCCAAGTAAAGTTAACTTCTACAGTAGCTCCTCCACCGATTTAAACCATGCCTCCCGTGTAGTATACCTCCAAGACAGAGCCACAGTAGCCTGCACTGAGCTGAACTGCATCCTGAAGGCAATGTTGTCACAGAAGTAGGTGTCAGCTTAACTGGGAACACAATAGACTGTACAAGTCATTGTTGACCAACGAAACTGTATCGTTTGAATGAATGTCAATCAAAGTGCAGTTTTCAACTGTATGCAGAACTCTGGGGATATTCCTAAATATGTTTGGGCAGAGAGTTGCTACTGTAGCAACTCCCTGGTTTTAGGGGATGCCATATCCCCTTTAAATTAGTCATACAGTTAGCAGTAAGTTAATGGCATGCTATGCAACCATGCTCACCACACTACCACTCCAATGGAGACCAGCAGGTCTTATAAGAGAGAATGGAAAATCTCCCTTCCAGTAAAGTTTTGGCTAAATTCAGAGTGGGGGTTGTTTTGACCAAGCCAATTGATTTTTCTTTCTTTGTGTCTTTGTTTGATGGAACTGACACTGCATATTTAAAGTGGATGTGGTTGCTACAGTAAATCACATCAGAGCAAATCACATCATGCGTGAATACTGAAAATTTTCTTCCATCCTGAATGCATCACCAGTACTCCTATGTGGGAGCTTCATGAAAAGGGTTTCTCCATCATGATGACTTTTTTTTCTCCAAACCCATGATGCTGTGTCCACTCCTGTCCATTAGGTTGGAGTACGGTCTCTTGGGGGATCACTATTTTGTAATTGTTTATCTTTTTAAGTACTGAACTATGACACTTAACTTACTGTAATGCCATTCTCTTCGGTGTGAACAAAAATTACTGTAGACATACAAACAGTATATGAATGCCTAAGGAATGAGTTGCCCACATGATACTACAGTATACCTGTTGCATAGTAGTGTTTGCACCGGGTACCCGGGTACCCCGGTACCCAACTGACGATGTCAGGACCTGGTTCTGAAATTGCTACCCAGATCCAAAGTTTCACTAACATAGATTGCACGTGTGACAGAACACCTAACATGTTACTTTTTCCTGGCAAAATTTATCACGCATATGCCTACGAACACTTGTCATGCCCATACGTAAGATACGTTGGTGTTTAATATATTATATCAACGTGCAAAGCAAAATTTCTTATTACGACTTTACAACAAACTTGTAGCCTAACAGGCTACCCGGGTACCCGGCCGACCATTGACTTCGGGTACCTGGTTCCGAATTTTGGACCCGGTGCAAACACTATTGTATAGGTGAACATGCTTTGCCACTGACTACAATACGAAGCCTGATTTGTAGCTTCAAATCACATAGATTCTGAAAAAGTTTGCCACGGTAAGAGTTACAGGTACAGTGTATATCTGCATACATGTGTGAAGTGTAATGAGAGTGGATTGACAAAATTTGATGAAAAAATATTACTTGAGAGTGTGAGAGGTTCCTGGTGGACACTATGGCCAGAGGATGGGAAAAACTGAAAAAAAAACTGTACACTCTGCACAAGGGCTGTGTAGGAAGAGAGCAACACAAACACACAGCCCTGTTCAAGGGCTATGACTTAGAGGGACTGGACTTCATTCACCCTAGTAGGTAACATTTAGGTGTCTTCCTCCAACCATGCAAAAACTGAAATCCTGCCATGATTTTGTGATGGTTGTACATTGAGCAAACACAGCCTTGTACAGTTTCAACAATCTTACAGGAAAAGGGATTGAATTGAAGTGATTGGTTGAAATCCAGACAAGAAATTTTGCAGGTACAGTAGTCTGCAATCCATTCACTGTGACTGCATTGTGCATACCGTATATGAAACATCATTCCTTAGAAAAATCTCCAATGGATTTTAAAACTTAGCATAACCTAACAACTTCTCAACTGAGACAAGAAACATAACATATTCTTTGAGCTACAGTATACAGGGGTGGCCCATGGACTACTGAGTACTGACTATGGTAGTTTACCAGCTGTGATTGAAAGGCTATGTACAGATCAAAGAACAGGGGGCCTTTTCCTTCTGTATGTCTGGGGTAAATTGTGTCCTCCTACTAATTTTATGCATGTTTTGAACAGTAGCATGTTTCCAATCCAGATTGGAAAGCTTGCAAAGTGCAAAGATGATTTTGATAATGGCCAACAGAATTTTGCGGCAATACTATCTAAGCAGTGCGCCACCATCAATTGGTGCATACTGTAGCATAGTGAGAAAAGTTTTGCCAAAAATACCTCCTAGATTGTAGGAAATCACCTTTCCCAGGTATTGTGCTTACTGTAAACTTCTTCTGCCAGGGCTCCATCCTTAGAAGTTTTTAAGCAGCTAAAGTCTGAAGACATGCAATAAAAGCCCTGCCTACAGTAGACTTGTATGCACTGTACAGTACATGAGTTAATTCTGATTAAATACAAATGTACAGGTACATGGATAGTCACGGAGGCAGGGCAACTGTTTGGTACGTACAGTAGCAGACATTGGTTTGGGAAGGCATCAGAGTGGGCCAGATTAAACTGAATCCACTCTGCAGGGAAGGCAACTGCTGACTTACATACAGTATGTGTATGGATAGTCTATGTTCATGCCTTCTACGTACAGTAGGGCTGTGAACATTTAGTAAAATTACTAAACATTTAATTGCAAAATTTTGCGATCGTTTAGCGATTAATTGCAAGTACCTATGATCAACAAAGAGACTTTAAATGTGCTCTTGAACATGATGAATATGTAAAATACTTCAGTGACGTCCAGGGGACATCGTTTCCATGAACCTCAAACAAGGAGAGTCCTCACAGAAGCTCAACTTTGATGTTGTATGTTTACGTGTGTGCCATTTGTAAAATTACTTATTTCACTTTTTCAAAAAGAGTTAAAGTGAACACCTAATTTTCTGTAATGACTGCAGATTGTTTTTTTATTTCGTACGGAAAAACGAGTTTTGCAATTAATCACTGGTAGCTTTGAACTAAACGTTTATTACACGTGCGATCGTTTAGCGATTAATCACGAAACAGTCACAGCCCTACTTCTACGCTCATAAGAGTCAGTGTAGTACTGTATACTGTACATGTGTCTTGCCAACAACAAGTACAGTACAACTGCAGGGGATCCAGAATGCAGTGTTCTCCACTAGCTGTTTTGGCCAGGTGCTCTGCCCATACAAAATCTGCCACACTACTTTAGCACCCACATAAAACTTTGCCACCCGCACAGAAAATTGACCCGCCCGGTCAAGAAGCTGTCTCCACCCTCGATCACAAACACCACAACTTACTGTTGTCATTTGACTGCCTTTTATATTTGATTTCAAATACTCATGACAAGCAATGTATTTAAAACATCCGAGATGCAAACCCAGCTCACTTGCACCTGAGCTCTTATATCATTCAATATGCACTTAGGCTACTGCATTTCTTTTATGTTTCCACAGTAGGAATCCATTACTATCAAACTCATACACTAAACAAAACTATTCAATTGAACTGTCGGGACCCTAGGTTTCCTGATTTTCACCCGAAATTTCCATTAAAGTGAATTACTTCATTCTTGAATTCGTCCAAGTGGAAACCAGTTGGAGCTTCAGATCTGCAAGTAAAGTCAAAGATAAATGAAATTTGCAAAAAAAAAAAAAATGACCACAAAATGCCCAGATTTGAACACATAGGAAAGGCTTTAGAAGTACAAGGCTGTAGATTGCATCACCTGCGATCTAAGCCCTCCTAAGTTGTCAAAATTTTCACGAAGGGGAGGGGGGCACCCAGGACGGCGATCACAAGAGCCCCCGGACTGAAAACAGACCAGTGGAGAATCCTGAGAATGTGCAGTTTGAACTTCTCTGGGGTGCGGCAAGACTTTCTGGTGAGGTAACTTTTGTGTGGTTGAATTGCAAATGTTTTATCAAACTTGCATGGCTGCTGCCAATAAGTTTGCGTGGCAGCAGAACTAAATTTACACTGTTAAAAATGTAAATTGTAAAATGTAAATTTACAGAAAATAAATTAAAGAAATACAAAAGGAATACAGAAATGTTCTGGTAATTAATTACCAGAAAACTGTATTTCTTACTTATTTCTTTGTTTTATTTTCTGTAAATTAACAGACATTTTTTACAGTGTACACGGATGGCACCTCGAGATTCATATCTTTGCGCGGTGGATATGTCCCCCACACAGCAAACTTTCCAATCTGGTTTCCACTTTGCATGGGTGTTTTGTGAACTGCATGTGTGATTCTAAACAAACATATCAAATGAACAATTTCTGGGTTACTGCCGAATTAGGGTCCCCCTATTTTACAAGTCTTGCAAGACTAGGCCTACTGTAGGCCTACAGGTACACAGAAAATAATCTAAACACTTTGTTCACAGCCTTGGCCTGCATAATATTTTAAAAGTGTCGAGTAGGCCTTGGCTTACCTTGGCCCTATTGGCTTACCAGTTAAAACGTCCCTTTACCAAATTGTCCCCGCTATTGGTCAAAAATACTAAGAGCAATTTACTTTACAACTTACCGCCGCAATACTTGAAATACTTCAGGGCCTACTGTACGTGTTGTGCATAAACTACATGCAGGTACAGTATTGCAGTGTGCAGTGAAAGTAGGTACTGTACAGCAGTTACTGCGTTGTGCTAAGTAGTTTTTCATGTCGTGATATTACTGTTCCAAACCAAAAAACTAATAAGGATTTCCAAAGTACCTGCAATTTATTAATACAATTAAAACTTCTCTTTGTTTAAGTTAAAAGAGGTTGTATCATACGTTTCATTCACAGGCGGGGACATTTTGTATTAGGCCTACATATGAAATAACACGGGGACGTTATGGTAAAAAGCGGGAATGTTTTGGTAGCTGAAAAGCAGGGACGTTTTGGTAAAGGGACGTTTTGGTAAAGGGACGATTTGACTGGATATCCCCTATTTATATTTAAGTTAAAGGAACATTAGAGAATATTTTAGGAGTATTTAAGTATATTGTCCATCATAATTAAAGTGTCCATTAAAAGGGTCCAACATATGTACTATAGTGTTCATCACTATTACAGTGTCCATCAGTATTATAGTGTCCACCATATGTACTATATTGGTATATTTGTTAAATGATACCTTTGTTGATGATTGTTGTACATATGAGAAATAATTTGAATTGAATTGAATAGTGTGGAAGTGCTGAATGCTCTCCTTTCTGTAGCTACCATCCTCAGACTGTTACTCCATCGAAATTTCATCCTTCAGACAACGCCACGTGAAATTATTCGGGAAAAAGGGCTGCCTTGAGGTACCTTATGACCAAATGTCTTGATATAGACAAATTTGGCGGGAAATGTGCAGTAATTATGAAAGAAACTTAAGTTGTTTGTTCGAGCTAGGAGATTTGTGACATAGCCTACCTTTCCGTCTATAATACATAGTAGGCCTAGGCCTATATGGTATACTATAGAGGCTTTTCATATGACGTCATAATACTCCCTGGTGCCATGTTGGAGTACATGTACCAGTAGTACACCACCCTCGACGCGCTTGCTCAAAGCCAGATTGCATAGTTTGTTAATTGCGCGTGGAATGTAATTGTAAAGTTCCAAAATTGCGCGCCAATGCCGCTACAAACTGAATACACACAATACATTTAAGTATATGTGTACGTATACATATACGCATATGTATACTATATTTACGTATACTACATACTATAATTATGTCGTATACTGTACTTACGTACGCTACACTTATACATATCATACTACTGCCAAAGTTTATGTACATTTTTCCTATTTGGCAGGAAATAATCATATTTTGTGTGGTACTCAGTGGGAATTAAGTGGAGGCACATTACAACACAAAATTGCATGGCTGCCGTGTGCGTATTGGATAAGGTTAGTTTGCATTGCACAGTACGCCGACAGACCAAGGTACTGTAACCGTTTCGCCACCGCTATGCCGGGATGGAGTCTTGCTCTGCGCGCCGCACACCAAACTGAATTATTGCGCGCCAAATTCGTGGTAAAATCAGTATGTAAATTGAAAATGCGCGCGGAACTTCTTCCGCGCGACTGACAAATTATGCAGTCTGGGCTCAAACTTCAAAGAATGTGTACAAACCGCATATACCACAGGGCACACTGTGCAGCGCGTTCAGCATACTACTCGTGTTCTTGGCATGGGTGTCCTCCAGCATGGCGAACCCGTGACGTAATTGCAAAGCCTCAGATACAAACACTGGCGTTCGAAACATTGTACATACTGTACTGTACATATAGGCCTACCAGGCCCTACATGTACACACCACAAACATATATTTATACTATAGTGTGTAGTATATGCGGGCCTAGGCCTATGTAATGTTTCGAACGCCTGTGGATCCAAAATGGGCGGCCTAAGGTAAGGGTTTCATTAGTTACTGTAGGCCTAACGTTACAGATAGCCTAGATTTGTTAGTTACAGCAGGGATTGATTTTACAAACCGTTGGCTGCGTGTACTGTCTGATGTAGGCTAAGTCCTTAGGCCTAATAAGTCCATCTACCACAAATTGCACTTGATTTAGGCCTAAGTTAGGCCTAGGCCTAGGCCACAGGCGTATTACGTTGCATTCTCCCACTTCTCACTTTGCGCAACATGGCTAAGCCATAGAAAAAAAAAAGACCATCGTCTTCTTTTACATCTTGTCAGTTCCTTACTTTTATTTCTATGGGCTAAGCTAGCTTGACACTCAGTTTACTGCATTTCTCTATGGTGCGTTTCCGCTGTACACCAAACATTGTACAGTTACGAAAATGCTAGGACTATGAGTTGTAGTGGCACACACGAAATCAGTTATCTCATGCGTAGTATTTTGATAGATGGCGCTAGTCTTATTTCCCCAAAGATGGGTGTCCTCCCCAATCACCATCTTGTCAGTTCCGATAGATGAACATCACGGTAGCTGGGTCAGTGGCGGATGTGAGGCGCACACCCCCTTTTCGATGATCAACAATTTTTTTGACTCCGAAAAAAAGAACAAATAGATATGGAAAATATGCTTCCCAGATGCTGGAAAATCGCATCTACAAATCAAATTTTCTTGGGAGAGGACCCCCAACCCACCGTGGCTTCGCGCCTTCGGCGCTTTCTCAAAATCCTGGATCCGCGCCTGGGGGAGCAGTGGCGTCGTCACACTTTTCGGAGTGTGGGGGGAACTTAAATGGGGGAGTCCACCGGAGGGGCACACCAAAATGAAAGACTGCAGAGTCGATGGAGGGGCGTCGTACGTGGTGACGTGAAAGTGTACCTTGTAGTCGCTAATTGGGCCCAGTGGACCACCGTCGATAGGTCAAATTGTATGGTCCAGTGACAACGCTCCGGGTAAATAAGACGTTGGGGTATTTGTAGTGTATTACTTTAAGTAAGCATCTCATTTACATTTTCATTTGAATACTATGTTGAATACAGGTGTTTTTTGTGTTACGTTGCTTTTTATAGTTTACTGAGAAAAGACGCACAATATACATTCAGACACATGCAGGCCTGTCAATATGTTCTTCTTTTTCATCTCTTGAGTTGTGTGTATTACTTTTTGTGCCCGGGGACCGACACAGCAGTATTTACAAAAGTTTGACCATTAAAATGAAGCATGAACCTCTCCAAATGGCTTTGGATTCGCAGTAAGCAGACCACAAAAAATAATTACCATAATTTGACCATCATAGCACCAACGATCTTAAGATCCGGGAGGGGGCAGGGCCGTCGAGAGGGGTGTGACATCCCCTCATTCAGGGATCCAGTGGGCAAAATTTTGTACCGGTCGGCAAAATGAAAGGCAGGGGAGGAAGAAAAGAGGAAAGGAAAAAGGAAGAAGAGAGGAAATGAGGAAGAGGAAGAAGCTAGGGAAAGAGATAATGAGAAAGAAGGAACGAAGAGGAGAGAGAGGAAAAAGGAAAGATGAATGAAAGAAGCACGCGCGTGCGTACTGTGTGTGTGAAAGGTGGATGGGGGGGGGGGCTCAGGGAGGAGAAATTTGAGTATATGCAGGCTTTAGACAACTCGTGTTGTAGTACTGGAGAAAGCCGTTAAAAATACATGAAACGTAAACATATCCATTCGGCGGAACTGCGCAACACTAAGCTACTCAGACATGCCAAAAGATGAGTGTTCATGGCAGTGTGATATCAGTCGGCAAGATGAAGGAAAGAAGGAAATAGGGCGAAGAAAAAGAGAAGCACGGAAGGAAAAACAAATTAAATGGCAGCCGAGCATAGTTTGAGGCCCCAGGGGATTTTAGGTACCACTTTTCACCCTATTGGTGTCTAGGATTGTAGAGACGCCCCATTTGAGCTGGAATCAGCAATCATTGAATCCTATAGAAATGCCTGCATGAGTTAACTGGATAGAGGGAGATAGTCACTCGAGTCATGACTTGACTTGCTACAATCCCGCTGTCTTTCCGTCGGTGCTGATAGAAGCTGAATCGCAGTACAGTGACAAACTGGGTTTTAGAGTGGAATTTCAATTATGCAGTGTTCAAAATTGGGATTAGGGTTGGCGCCATGTGGGGAGCAGGGACAGTAGGCCTAGTGCCTACAGTAGTGTAGAGAATAATTAAAGAGCTCCACTCAAAGGCTAATGTCCGTTAATTTTAAATATAGGTGCCTTGAAATTTCCAAGAGGGGAACTTGATCTCCCGAAACCTCGCCGAGGCGCAGCCTCCAAGCACCATGGCACACCACTGATTAAAGTGATGATACCTCCGAAAGGAGTACAAGAATTTGCACGAAATTTGCATGGATGCTCAATACCAGAATTTTCTGGTCACTTCGCGCGTACACCAGGGATAGTCTCGGAGGGCGCTAGCCACCCTTTATTGCCGAAGAAAATGCAGGAAATACATACATGATCGTGCTTATAATGTTAAGGTACCCCAAACCCATTGAACTATGTTCAAAGGCTCGGGATTCTTTTTTCCAAATTTTCACCCCTCGGCCCGGATCTGCAGCCGTAGATGCATCTTCGATGCTCTAATGTGAAGGCTTTTTCTCAGCGGCACACCTGGAAGGTAGTTGTCTCAATCTAAATTCCTTTGGGTAGCATAAGTGGACATATTTTTAAAGCTCAATGTACACTTCAACATAATCCGTCATCCCCACCCACTCCCTCCACCCCTCCTATCATTAAATCGCTAGTGTGAGTAAAGCTAACAAAAAAATCGCCCAATTTTGATTTCTATCGGTCCACTTTTGTGGCTTTTTTAGTGCGCATTTAATGCCATAATTTGGCATAAATTAAAATTTGCGATAGATCTCCAGCTATTTACACCTCCCTGATCTACCCTCCTGCTTTTCTACCCCGTTCGCATCAACTTGACTCGATTGACCGTTGAGTTTTTATTTTAAAGGTGATAAATTATCTTTGCGGTCTGTTCATTGCCAAGACCATTTCCAGACATTTGGTCACTTCATTTTACTATTAACAATTTCACAAATACCCGAAATTTTGCTGGCCTTCACCAATGAACCTCATCAAACCCGTTGACATAGACCTTACAACTATATAAGATGTACCTTGGATAACTTGCCGTCAGGGGAGCGCCTTTGCAAACTGAAATGAAAAAAATCGGCCGGCTTCTAATTTGCAACTATCGTCAGCCAATGTAAGGGGAGGAATTTGGTGTCTGAAAGTGTGGGGCAAACCTGGGTGGAATACCAAACGGCGCCGGAGCTCGAAGTGCTCCCTATACAAACCGTGAGGTCCAGAGGCCGGTCTTGGGCCCCTGGAGGGTCCAGGGTCAACGCCCTGGTGGGTCCAAGAGTAACGCCCTGGAAGCCCTGAGGTATTTGAAACCATTAGCATGCAGCATTTGGCTATCTTAAAACTCATCGGATGTGCATCAAACAGATCAGAAGAATCACATTTTGTCCATTTAATAATAGTTCTTACAGATAGATGGTCAAGCACGTCCGCAGTAAAAATGCCAATGAAGGAAGCAAGTTTGATTGGAGACTGCAATTTCGTAAGGTGTGGCTGGCGAAGCCTTTAACAACGAGTACCGAACGCCCGAAACCAGGGGCTACGGACTCACTGAGGGTCCTTCCGAGAATTTTTCTTAAATTTGAGGGCTTTTACCGCCATTCTAGACCACTTCTAGAGAAACTACCCGGTCCCCAGGTATAACTTGAAATGCTAATGAAATAATTTTTTTACCATTGTTTCAAATTTCAGAGACTAACCGCAGGAACCGCGGAACCAATTTTGAAGGGGGGTGGGTGGGCTAATCATCGAAGCGGCCCAATATGTTAAGGAAAATAAAAGCCTTTTAAGGCGCCCCCAAATCACACGGCAAAAAAGTGCGGGGATACATCCCCCGCAACCCCCCCCCCCGTCTCTGAAACGTCGGTTTATTTTATGCATGGGCGGCTCTTAGAAATTTTGTTTGGGGGGGGGGGGGACTCAAGTCCGTATTCAGGGAGGTTCGAAAGACCCCGGCGCAATATTAATGGTCAGCTCGGGATAGTACAATAGGAGTATATGGTTATCAATTATCTATTAGAGTGATGCCCCACGTAGTTTTCAAAAGCTCTTCAAAAACCATTTCAGACTGTCAGTCATGAGCTGACTACTTTAAAATATAAATACAACCATATCAACCGATCGCTACTCTATAGGGGTGGAGTAAGAGGCAGGTAAAATGGTCAAAGCAGCTTGATCCATTTGTATAAAATAAGCCCCACCTTTAAATATTTTGTTGTTTCTTTCATTGCGTCACAACATGTTTCAGCTTTGCCAAGAAGCCATAAAATGTTGGTTTTCTGGATTGTTTTCTTAAACTAACGAAAATTTCGAGCATGAAGACATTTGAAAACGAGGAAATGATAGCACTATTTTGGATCTCAGTACCGTTCCGAAACGAGATTTTTTAAAGGGGGAGGGGAATTCCCCTAACTCAGAACGACGTAGCATTCCATACACAAATAGCTAGTCCACTAGTCAAAAGTCTCACTACACTGAGCTAAGATTGACTGTTTGGTGTGTTTATTTTAAATTAATTGAAACGGTATACTTGAGCACAGAGGTGGAGAACCTTTTGCTTAAAACAGGCCATTTGACAGGCATAAGACCACTCGTGGGCCAACGGCGCTGTCGATTTGGACAAGGGAAGGGAACCTCTCCTTTAATGAGAAACACTCAATACGTTTAGGTTACATGTCCGTTACTGTTTGTAGACCTATGCTAACCTGGCCAGGTGACACCCGGGCAAAACTGCTTTTAGTCGTGGATGATAATCAACACGGCCAATGGGTTGTGTATCTTATGAGCCCGAGAGCTCTGAAGTGTCTGCAAAACTATGGGCACTCCGCAAAATTTCATAGCAAAATCGACGCACAAGTTACACCTTAAAATTTGTGTACGGTAAAGGGGGTTGGGTCAGCCTGAGGAGGGTACACTTTGGCAATACACCTTTTCTTGACATGCTATGAGCCAACTTGAGGTGGTCCACCACAAAGCCAGTGCCACCCAAGTCCCTTTGAGTCCACGGTGACCAGACGTCCCGTAAAATACGGGATTGTCCCGTATTTTGTTCATTTGTCCCGCGTCCCGTATTGAACCTCCCCGGGACGAGTATTTGTCCCGTATTTCCATGTTTCTGAAGGGGGTTCCTTACAAAACAGACACAAAAAAGGAGACACAACTCTGGTAGAATGGACGGATATACTAGGCTTATCATGAGTCGATCACTTAAGGAACATTGTTACCATAAAAATATTAAAACATTTACAAAAATCAATAAAACTTTGCAGTAACATTTTGTTGTATGTCTTCCTCATTGTGCTATATTTTGGTGTTGTTCGGATTACGTAATCCACAGAAAATGAAGTTTGAAATGTAGTTGGCAGTACATGCAACAATGCTTATGAAGGAATCTTAAGTCAATCTCTACAAAAAACAAGCAAATAAAATGCTACAAATTTCCTTATTTAAGAACAGTTATACAAATAATCATACAATGTCTTTTCTAACGTTTTAATCAAAGCTTCATCAAAGACATTTTGGTCACCATTTTTTGTAATTATTGCATTATTTCTAGTTCATACTTATGCCGAAACTTGAAAATATGGCCGTGAGTAACAGTTTAGGTTTGGACATCAAAAATAATCGGGCAAATAATTGTTTTTAATGTTGTTTGAAGAAAATGCAGTGCAGGTCATGCTTACATTGCAATCGCATGGCGCCTTCACGCTGTACTGGCGTTTAGAATGCAGTGATCGACTCATGATACTGATCGACTCATGATTACTTACTATACAACTACTGCAAGGAACATTGAAATCTACTGTAGAGTGCGTTAGCAGCTTTTCAAAACCTGGCCACCCCCACGTGTTTATGTATTACAATTGTGGGCCAACGTAGAAGTGTCGAGGTTCGTAGTCAGTTCCGCAGCTTAGTCCCGCATAACACTGGTGAGTCGTATATGTAGCCTGCAGGAATAGTTGTAGTGTCTCCCTGATCCAATCAGAACTGCAAATTGTAACTTTTATGTGACATGTTCTGAGTTTGTTACATATGCCCAATCTTACAGGCAATTACTCAAAGCAGTGTCATCAAAAAGAAATATAACTAGTCTAGTAATTAATTGACATTTTCAACACATTTTGCGGCCTTGTGATTTATAACTTGGACCACCCTATGTACGACTTTCTGGTGCTTTGAATGCACTCAAATCCAGAAGCTTCCGCGAGCATTGCCCCTGCACCAGGGGCCCCTAAGGCGGGCCCCTCGACCCCACCTGATGGGGGCTTTGCGCTACGCGTGCACACAACCCACCTTCCAACCATGCAGTGTCCCGTATTTTACTTTTCAAAATCTGGTCACCCTGTTTGAGTCCCCTCCAGAAGAATCGATCCTGGATCAGCCCCTAGCTTCTATCGATAAACCCTTGCATCATCAAATAAACTGAATAAACTGGATTTTAGTCTGAGTTAGGCTGTTATGAGTTATAAGAAAGCAATTACATTCTTATATGCTTAAGCATGTATATGTGGCCATTTGGATATTTCATATACTTCATCCTAATGCTGACACTTTTTTTTAACTATGACAGAGCTTCGTGGAAGCTTAGACTCAGCCGCCTCAGCCCCCCCCCCCCCCAAGGAGTATTGTCCCCGACCACTACAGAAGCCGAGAACATCGCAGTGGCGTGAAATCTGACATGCCAGTTTTCTCACCCCTTCCTTCGGTAAATATGGGAAGGAGAAATCAAGATACGATTTCTCCTTACCATTATCCACCGATAATGTTGAGTGGACGCGCGCACATGACATGGATTGGCGCTATATAATATTATTACCAACGTGGGATGATCCCATCGTGGTACGGAGAAATCGTCGACGAGCGAGCTAGCTATGTTACTTAAATTGAAAAGAGGAACAATGGACATAGTCCATTTATGGACAGGGTGTTCAAAATAGACACTGTGTAATGGTCCTTTCTTGAAGTACCCCCTCACTAACTTTGGTTTTCTCCACTCCACATTATCAGTGGATAATGGTAAGGAGAAATCGTATCTTGATTTCTCCTTCCCATGTTTACCGAAGAAAGGGGTGAGCAAACTGGCATGTCAGATTTCACACCACCACGATGTTCTCGGCTTCCGTAGACCAAACACCCTAAGAGGTGAGGGAGAGCAGTGCCTTCACAGTTAAAATACCATGAGATGTGGACTATAACATTACTTTTCCCCACACCACCCACTACCCCATCCCCAGTTCCTAAAGTGAAGTGTCAACATAGGAATGACAAGCACTTTAAGTCCATGGGGAGTTAGACTTCCAAAACTTAAAAAATCAAAAGCCATAGGCTTCTAGGCTTACAATAGTCACATGTTATGGTCACATTTTATATTCTAATATATATATTACTATTCGGACGTGACAGAGAATACTCCAGATTCTGAGCTCTCATTGGATAATCGTTTGGCGATCAGTACGAATTGCCGAATTTGATACAAATGTGTGCTAATTCGTAGTACTATTTTTAAAATTTTATGGAAATGGGGCTCGTTTTACGGTCATACATAATGTACGAGTTTTCCTCTTTTGTCGATGTCGAAGGTGTCAAAAGGAATTTTCAGATTATGGAACCAAAATCTGATTATGAGAAGAAATGTGTAACAAAATCGAGTCAAGTGTGTGGTGTTCGACGCAAAACCTTCGACCGAAATTAGGTGACTACCATAGAAATAAAAGTAAGGCATAGAAATAAAAGTGAGGGAGAATGACGTCTGCCGATCTGGACTGAAGCTATTGAATTGGCTACGCTGTAAGGCAACAGAGCACCTGTGCGTAATACAAATATCACGTCATTTCTTTAACCCCAAGTATTGGCAAAGAAACTACAAGTTTTCAAGTTAGGAGTATAAAACAAAATACTTAAGGCACCATGTCTGATTTCTGTTGTAAAAATTACTCCTGATCTTTCGAAAAACGGATAAAATAAGCTATAACTTCTGCAGCAGAATGCACACTGTATGTACGGAGACACACCAATCAACCCGTCTTTTGCCGTACAACGAAAGCGCCCTCACAATTTTCGTGGCTTCACCGGTTAAACATGCATGGATGCATTGCTTCAGCATTCTCCCTCACTTTTATTTCTATGGTAACCACGAAGTGCCAGTTTACCGAACGGTACATTTTGTTTTGATTTTGGTCGCGATCTCCTCTATAAGTTCTTTTTTTGCATTTGTATTCACATATTGTACTGATTTGTTACTAATATGCTATGAAAAGTTGTATGAAGAGTTGCATAATTATGTACAAATAAGTACAAACTTGGTACTATTTTACGTACTGTCGTAATGTTACTATATCCTAAGGGTGTAAAGCGAGAATCCGCGATTTCTTATGTATTTTACTTTTTGATGACGTCACAGGTGTCCAAAAGGTGAATACGGCTGCATAAGCTTACAAACTATTGTAAGCTAAAAAGAAAATGGACACTAACAATGAGAGAAAAGAAGATAGGAGAAAATTGTATGTTGAACTATTCTGGATGGCAATAAATTATCTACAGTATGGACATTTCATTCAATAAAGTTCAAAGAACTCTTGTTTCTGGCAAGGTATCACAATGTACAAATAATACACAATCACACACAGCTCTTAATACAATGTTTGACTCATCAAACCTATGAATGCATACAGCCTACAGGGTTTACAAAACTACATTAATACATATCCTCTAAAACATCCCTGAAAGATGAACAGTTATCACAAAAGTATGGTTTCCCACCAATGTCTGTCCTTTCAAAATGAACTTGAAATCGCAAGATAAGGAAAACTAAAACTAAAACTGACTCCTTTAAGTTGCTGATATTTATGTATATAAGAAGATGTCTCCAATACATAAATTCTCTGATCTTAATGTTCCCAGTTACAGATACATGAAGGGATGAAAGGGTGGGGGTTACAGCTCCCCCATTAACCATGACTGGGTCCCCTCTGTTTCCCCTCCCCTGTGCTATCCAACAGTAACCCCATACTTTACACATGGCAGACAGAGAATGTATGTGACAAAATTGTGCTGAGGAGTATTTTCTGCAATTTAAGGCATTTGGATTGCCAAATTTGCCAACCCTGGTCCACCATGAGGCTGAGGTCTGCTTTGTTAGGAGTAGCTCTGCATCCTATAAACCAAAAACACAAAGGATTCTGCAGTTCAACAATGCTAAGGAGAAATATTTTAAGAACTGTGATTTCACACTAGCATATTTTCAATGTCAAGTTGACTGTGTCTACACTCAGGTATAGAATGATTTCAGATCTATGAGCATTGATTTGGCTGGCAGTTTCCTGGTCAGACAGACTGTTAATTGTAACATTGTTATAAATCAGCCTTATTCTTGCATTCAATTTTAAGCAAAAGTACAGACATTTTTCCTATTCCATATATCCTTTTGACACAGATTTTGTGATTTGACCATTGGTGACCTCCAATGACCTTTGACCTCTGCAAAAACAAGTGAGTTCCTCTACTTTATGTGAGGCATTCACATACTAAGTATTGGATCCATCATTGTTTGCCTTCTGGAGATATCATGTTTATTCAGTTTTGAGTTTGAACTCTGTTGACCTCCAATGATACCTTTGAGTGCAACCAGCAACAAGATGATTCCTTCTACTAAATATTGGAAACATACACATGTCAGGCATAGGATTTATTGAGGTCTCTCTACTTTGGGTTTTGTGTTTATAAGGTTTCAACATTTCGAGCAGTAGCTACCCCATTTAACCTTGCCCTCTTCCAAAAATGATAAGGTACTTAATTCCAGTTAGAGCATGCAATGACCAAGAACAAGATTCACCAAGATTTCCCTCCTAAAAATAACAATTTTAAAAGGCTTTCCACTGTTTGACCCATGGTGACCCAAATGACATTTGACCTCCATAAAAATAATAGGGTCCTTCTCTTCACCAAATTATTATGAAAATTCGTAAAGCACCACAACTACAAAAATATAATCTGTTGTTCTGTACAATATAAAAGAATATACAAAAAGGATAAAATAACAAGGTACAAACAAAAGCAAGAAAACTTCACGTTAAAAGCTTATCTATTAAAAAAGGTACGTCTTTAGTTCTGATTTAAAAATGTTTTAGAAGAACACAGTGGGAAGTGATTCAAAAGGTGAAAACCAACTACTGTATGAGAGGTAAGTTCCAAACGCCTGGACGAGAAGTGAGTTCATTGCAAGAGAGTTCAATGGGAAAGGAGTTCCAATGGCAAGGAACGGCAAGGAACGGCAACAGTAAAAGCTCCCCCGCTGAAAGAAGTCAAAAAGCAATGGGCAATCAAATGGCAAGATGGATTAGTGAACACCTGCTTCTTCAAACCCTCCCCACCTTGACAGTGAGCAAGACAAATAACCAGGAGCCATACAGTTAAGTAATTTTAACACCAACACAATCACTTTGAAATCAATTCTGTATGCCAACGGTAGCCAGAGCAGGTCACAAAAAATGGAGAAATGTGACAAAACTTTGGGGTGAGAGCTATCAGTATGGCTGTTTAGAAGTTTGAACCCTTAATTTCCAGTTTGTTGTTAAAGTGTACCTAAAGTCTGAAAATTCAAAAATATATATTACAGAGCATGAAAACTGAATTCCAATGGTCCAATTCCCATCTTCACAGGACTTTCTTAAGCTGAGATATAAAATGTTGAAGTTTATTCACTCGATTTAAAAAGGTAGATTGCGCAATAATTTGTGATGTCATTGTTGTACTACTCAAATTACAATCTTTGTATTTCTTTGTTTTTATGAAAGCCACCGCACCTTGTGCCAAAACGTGATCGCTTTCTTACTGCTTTGGGGTGACTTGACTATATAAGCCCTCTCTGTACAGCATGTCATGCAAGAAAACAGGAAGCGGTCAAGGTCATATAAACATTTTTAATTTTAAAAGAAAACAAAGCATTTAATGTGAGTTGTACAACAAGAATGTCAAAAATTATTGCACAATGAACTGTTTGGATTTAAGTGAATAAATTTTAACATTTAATATCTCAGCAATGGAATAAGCTATGACAATGGGAGTTGGACCAATAAGATTAATTTTGTAACCTCTAAAATATATATTTTTGAATTTTTAGACTTTAGGTCCACTTTAAGCTTGTCAGGAAGCCATCGTAACAATGCATTATGCCAGTCGAAATTGGAGGATCCAAAAGCAGGCACCAGAATCACATATGCATTCTCAAAGGCATCTCCCTTACTTGTCCAATCCTTATATACTGGGAAAATGACTTACAGCATATTTACTAACATTAAAATCAAACTGAAAATTCTTATCAAACCATGTACCAAGAACATGACCTTTGACCTCCACCAAGGCAGCCAGGACCCAAGACTCAATATGGGCCATTGGCATGCCAAATATGAGGTTCATTTAAATGTCCCTATTGACATGTTGACAAGCAAGTATCATCACACACACACACATACACTCACGCATTCACATGATATGATCACCATTTCACACACTACTCCAGCCTTTGGCAAGAAATCAAACTTGACCAATCTGCTACTGGCACTAGATGACATTCTACTCAACTATTATCATAACAATAAAAATGATGGAAATTATGATTATATTTATCAAATAACATTAATCCAGCTCTTCTTCTAAAAGAAAGCTCTAAAAATGCTTTACAAAATACAAAAGGAAAACCAAGAATAATTAGAATATCAAAATGGAATAAAGTACAGAATACCATGCAATCAGTAAATGGGTACTGGCAAGATGAGTACAGAAATTAGATTCCATTACATTTTCATTCTTTTAATGTCTTTTTCTTGCAGTTCATAAATCAAAGAACTTCACTTTACTCTTGTTATTCATCAAAAGTTTTTCTCCTGTACAGTATGTGTCACTTCTACAGTTTAATACACTATTGCTTGCTCATTCCACACAATAGTACTAAAACTTGGTAGGAGTCTCATCCATATGACACTTTTCATGTCTTTTTAAAGACAGTTTATAATTGAATGCTTTCTCACATATCTGACACCTGAAGGATTTCTCTCTTGTATGAGTCTTCTCGTGGGTTTTAAGGTTCTTTTTCCAGCCAAATGAACTCTTACAAAACTTACATTTGAAGGGTTTGTCACGGGCATGAGTCATTTCATGTTTCTTGCAGTCTTGTTTCCGAATAAATAGTTTCTGACAGAACTGACACTTGAAAGGTTTTTCTCCTGTGTGCGTCATTTCATGTGTCCTACAGTCTGCTTTTCGTGTAAATGACTTTCCACAAAACTGACACTTGAACGGTTTCTCACCTGTGTGTGTCATTTCATGTGCCCTACAATCTGCTTTCTGTATGAAAGATTTAACACAAAACTGACATTTAAAGGGTTTCTCACCTGTGTGAGTCATTTCATGTATTATGCAATTCTGTTTCCTGCTAAATAACTTATCACAAAAAAGACATTTGAAGGGCTTCTCGTCTGTATGTGTCATTTCATGTCTTTTCAAGTTTCGTTTCCAAGCAAACTCCTTTACACAAAATTGACATTTAAAGGATTTCTCATTTGTGTGTACAATTTGATGTTCATTGAGTGTATTTTTTGAAGTGAATGCTTTCTCACATAGTTCACACTTGAAAGATTTTGCACTGTTGATGATGCCTTTTGGTACATCCAGTTTTCTACCAAAATTGTGAGATGACTGACGCTGATACTCCCTAATGGCAAGCGCAAGTTGACTTGTACCATGCATGCCTGGTAATATACAAACAGTGCCTCTCTGTGCTTCACTTTTACTATCTTTTGCTAGCTGAGGAGTACCATTTAGTTGAATACATGGATCATTATTCACAGAAGACCATGGAATTCGACCTGTGTCACCTCTCGAGGATGATGTTCCAGCAGGAAATGTATGATGACTGAAGGAGGGTTGCATCTGATGGTCTTCTTCTTGAGGGAAAGGAGGAGGTTCACAACCTTGATGAACAAAAGAAAACCAGTTGATTAAGACTAACTTAAAGTTGCTCCAGCATTTAACTGTTGTACATGTGTGATGGTAGTACAGTCAATCCTTGTAACCACTGTATATATTACATGCAACTGTTTAATGCTCCTCTCTCCTGCATTGGCCTACAGTATGACTGGCCTGACTTCAAAGAGTACTGTAATTTAAGTATAGGAAATTTAGTTTCAACAAAACAACATCTTAGTACAACTAGACAACCCAGTTTGTATGTAAGATCTGTCTGCCTTATGTACTAGAACTATTCTAGACTGTGAGACAAGATATTATGACCCTGAAAATTCATTTCAGAATTGTAATCAGCAATTTGGGTCTTTTGTTACAAGAGACCCAGAGATGAATAAAATTAGCAGTGTTGTAACGAGTCACTCAATTTTGCAGCCGAGTCGAGTCATTTACTACTTTCAATGTGACTCAAGTCGAGTCAGTGACTCGAGTTACTGTATTATTTCTATGCGTAAAATTATGATACAGTCGCTCCAGTCATTTCCCTTTTGAAAATTAGTCACTTGAGTCATGACTCATTAAAACACTGAAAATTACATGGCAACACTTCAAGATTTCCTACAAAACTAGCACTTGTGGAAATATAAACTTAAGTTACAAATTAGAAGGCATTCATCAAACACTGCCTGCTAACTTTCATCAACATAAAAGATAAACACAGTTTGCAACTGCAAACCTCTTCGGTTACTCTCACCATCACAACCCTTGTTGCTTCAAAGAGGTTTCTTTCAAAGCTTTTTGTTTTTCCATCTTTAAATCCCATTTTCAATCATTCATGGGGATCTACTAATCCCTACCTCAATAAAAGTAACCACCAGCCACATGGACTCTAATTGCTATCTCCTTTAGTGTTAATACATACTGTACCTTTATCTTGTAGGTCTGTATCCCTCCCTCTCACTGCAACTGGAATTTCAGTTCCTCTTTTTTCTGCCAACAATTCATCCTTCTTCATATCTGCAGTATTTTCCATATTTATATCTTGAATCCCTTTTTATAAGTAGAATAGTAAAAAGTTTGTTGTGTTTCTTACCTAAACAAGGTTTTCAAACACTGATAAACAGACCACCTACTGTATTTAAAGAAAATTTATATGCAGGCCAGCCAGTCACTTCTGAGAAATTTGATTTATGATTTTATGCAGATGTCATCATGATTTTATGCATACTTATGCCACTGTCTATGCATTATATGACTATTTTATGCTATCATCTATACGATTATTATTGGGATACTATCCACCTTCCATTACCTATTCCCTTTGACACATGTATATTACCCACGCAAAAAGCTTCATAACAGACCCCAACACAGATTACAGTATTATTTTATGGGGCAACCTCCCCACCCTCCCTAGGTACTGTACCATACTAATAACAAAGGCACATAAAGCAGCCATCACCTTATTCATTTTTATGCACTGGAAGTTTTCCCCCTCAAAACTTGTGCTCAAGTTTTTACTCAACCTATGGTGGATTGGATAAATTGACTTTGATCACCTAAATGTGACTTAGGTGACAATCCAGCAAGATTTTTATCACTTTGAAATCTCGCATCTGGGAACGAAAACATATTTTGGGGACAGGTGCAAAGTGTCTAAAACACACACTGAAGCTCTAAGCTGTATGAGCAGAAAATGTAGCCAGGGATGTTCCTAAAAATCACAAGTGCCGCTGAGGGACAGATTGTCAGCTTTGAAACAATGGGTGTATGTCTGGCCAAAACTTTTGCTGAGCTTAGTAGGAGGCTCTCAAGGGGGTTGGTTTGGTATTGCAAGCCAATTGAAGAGTTAATGGTGAAACATCACCCTAGGAACCAAAACATTAAGAAATAAATGAAACTATACCAATATTCAGTAAAGTAAGGGTAGGTGGTGCACCATGTGACATTCCTATAAGTCAGTTAACATTGCACATTTTAGGAAAGGCCTGAAATCATCGTGCATAACTTTATGCAAAAGATAAAAGGCATTTTAAGGAGGCCAGGGTTTGAATGTACAATGCTTGGTTCTTATGACCAAGGTAGACCTGTTCCTGCCGTCATGCTCATATGTTGTATATGGCACAACTTCATCAGTAGTGAACTGTCATCAGCAAAATTCATAAAGTCTATATTACTTTCGCATGAGTCACATGATAGACTCGGGCTCTTCCTAAAATATGTGCGAGTTTGACGGCTGTCATGTGACATCAGATGGTGGTACCACCTACCCTTACTTTTCTTTTTCTGTCACTATAATAACACATGAGAGCAGAAACCAGTCTAGCTTTGATCATAAGAATCAAGCTTACAGTATTTCCTTAACCCCGTTGCCCCTATGGGAAAAAGAGCATTTGAAATTCCACCAGTCAAAGAACTATGGTGGAATTATTTTGTCTTACATATGAACCCCGGCCAAATTCATAAAGCCTATATTTCTTTCTCATGAGTCACCTGACAGACTCGGGTATTTCCTAAACAATGTGCCGTTTGATGGCTGTCACGTGACGTCAGATGGTGGCACCATACCCTGACTTTTCTTAACCTTTTATTTCTGTGAGGGGCAAATGCAAAGATTCTGCATACTGAAGGGGTTATTACACACTCTGGCTATCAATTGAACACAGTAATAACAAAGAAGGAAAAAAGTAGCACAAAACCTCAAACCAGAGAGGATTTTGTGTAGACTAAACGTAGGACTCCAAAGGTGCTAAGGCATAGTTTTGCAAGTACAGTACCATTGTTGACAGCATAGGGGTTGTATGACACTTTTTAGAAATTTGAAGCTTCAGCACATCTTTTAAGTCTAACTAGGGCTACTAACTACTCCCACATATAAGCATTTGCATGATACATGGTTTTATGCCAATCTAGGAGGCCTGGACAAATATATGCATGTTAAATCTACAGAACAATTTTGTGAAAACTACAAATGTTCAATTGAAAATCCATTGGTTTGAACATTCTTTATTATTTCTCAACATTTTCTCAAGTGGATGAGTCACTTTAAGTTTACATGTACTTATATTTCTACTTTTCTACATTTTCTACTTACATTTTTTTTCCAAAAAATTTGTCACAACATGTCAACTTGAAAGGTTTCTCACCTGAATGTATTACTTCATGTGTCGTACAATCTGCTTTCTGGGTAAACGGTTTCCCACAAATCCTGCACCTGAACAGTTTGTTAGTTCTGTGAGTCACTTGATGTGCTATGCAGTTCAATTTCCCAGTAAACCACTTCTCACAATACCTGCATTTGAAGGATCTCTCACCAGTGTGCATTATTTCATGTCTTTCACCGTTTAGTTTCTGAGTAAATGTCTTCTCACAAAAGTGACACTTAAATAAGTTTTCATCCTTGTGCACCTTTAGCTTTCGATCATACCTGTTCATAATTGAGCAAACAGGTTTCGTACAAACGCTGTATTGGCGAGATTCTTTATGGGTGCAGGTGTTATTTTCTTCATCCAATTTTCTGACAGTTTTCTCTGGCAAATTACAATGATTTACCTTGATGCCAACAGCGAGTTCATTTGTACCCTGAAATTGTTCATTTGATACTTGGTGAATACTGTTACCCTTCCTTTCAACTGCAACATCCTCCACTCCTTGAAGACTGTCTTTGGGAAGACTGGTATCATAACTTGTAACTGATTCAGAAAATGCGAATGAACCTGTGTCTTCAAATGATGCTGTTCCTGGAAGAACTGTCTTAGGAGTGAATGTCTGCATCGGATGATCTTCTGAAATTTTAATGAAATGGAATCATGTCATCATTTGGATGTAAAAGAATGCTTAAAGCTGGTTGCACACTAAATGACTTTGAGCAATGCAACTCAAGTCGGGAAAAACAAACCTTCATTTTGCATGAATGCAGTCCGCGAAAGTCGTAAGGTTGAAGCAATTTGACCAATGAGGTAACAGCAATTATGCACAAAGCAGGAAGATTGTCAAATACCTCTTCATAGCAGGCTGACCAGTTGTGTAGTGCACATTGCTGATCGTACCACTAAAAGTTGCGCCAACTATAAACAACTAGGTCATGACCATCTAGTTGAGTTGGGTCACATAAAAATGTGTTGTGTGTGGCTAGCTTTAGATTTGTGTTTTCAAGACACAGATACATGCTGACAAAAGTAAGACATAATAAGCACACATAGAAACAAATACAAGGACAAGATGCCAACCATCAATATGTACATTAAAATTAAATGTTTAGTCTAGGATATGCCCAAGCTGCACACATTTGCATGCCAACCTTTATTACGAGTTTATCAACTGAGAGGGTTAACTCACTTTTAATGCTGCATCAAATGATGGCTATTCACAAACAGCAATGTGACCCCTATTTTGCTTGGTCCACTTCCGGCCATTTCATCCCGCCCTCCAGGCAATTTATAAATTTACATTCAGAATCACTTGAAAAGTAATTGATAATATTTTAGCCCATGGTGCCCATGGTTTATCCTGTTTATACCACTTCCTGGGTATTTCACATAGAACTTTGGGAAACACTACTAGCATATCACTATAAAAACCCTTTGCACAAAAACATGCCCATAAGACAAAAACCTAGGTGCAGAATCCTTGTACTTATGGTGGTGATGGAAGCTTTGCGTGGGAGGTTACAAACCATTGAACAGAATTGCACTATCACACGTATAGGTCTATTACAGTGATACGCAGTGGACAGTGTATTTATTGCCGTAGATTTGGGCGGGGGGAGGAGGGCTGTTCCTTTGAAGAGAGAATCAAATGTTAAAAGTGGATAATTTTGCAATGTAAAGTGAAGACAAAGAGGAAGTCGGTTTCAAAATATGTGTGTTTTCCCGCCGCCTCACATGCAATTTTCATATACATGTGCTCATCCATTAGTACTCCATGCCTAAAAAAGAAACAAATGGTCACTATAGTGTGATACTTCTGGTCTTTGCAGCCTTGCACATTCATTGTCATAACAGTGAATGAACATTTCATTGCCGGCAAATTTCTACGAATTCCGGGGCTTGGTCCATGTTTCTTACCTGGGCTTTTCCCCTAAACCCAGGGTGTGAATTTAAGGAATTTTTACTGGTAGTCCGAAGGACTACTTACTTGTGAACATTTCATACAATTTGATCGTCCTTCATCCTTGTTGATCGTCCTTCAAAACTCAATACAAAACAGAAAAACAAGTGTTGTATAAATCTTACACTTACTCGACTCATCGGCCCCTCTTCTCTGATCGGATCAATCTGATAAAAACTATACATCACAATGCTTTACTAAAGTTACTTCATTTGTGCCATTGGTTCTTACAATCGTGAGTTTGAAAATCAGAAGTGCAATTAATGAGATGTGCAATCAGACACATTTTAAACAAGTCCTACCATTACCTACTGTGGCTTTGGGTCCAGTGTGCCGTAAGGTGTGCATCGTAACAAAAAATAACGTAAGTTTGTCACTGCAACTTCTGTACTGTAAAGTACCTCAACCATGTGTTCAAATTTCTACTTGACTGCTTTCTTGCTCTTATCAAAAATCCACTCTCTACTGTACACACTGTTCCTTCGTGATAATGACATTAAAATTTTTCTGATGCATCTCCTGGCCTGAGATTTCACCCTTACAGTACCGGTAACTATGTACGGTACGATACAGCACACACTGTGCATGTCGTTATCACATACGAATGTTCATTCGTAGCCTGGGTGTTCCCCACGATAATGTTGTGCCGAGCAGTGCACATGACCTTGGCATGCTCCACTTTAGCACATGGGGTATACCAAAAAAATGAGGATAATATTTTGCTCTTTTTGCCATATGTTTGGAAACTTTGGAGGCAAAAAAATTTGCAAGTAGTTTCAATAGCAATAAAAAATTATGAACAACATAGAGATAGGTATCATTTTAATATTAAAGGGAGTAAAAGGATAGAAGTAACTGGACGGAAAATTTTTTCCTGTGCACATGGCGCAAGGTACCCCTTGAAAAAATGTGTACCATGCTACAGTTGACAAAGTGAATTTTGTTTCCAAAAAAAGTTTCTCCACTAAGCATAAAAAGTTTTAGCGATTGATTTGATACAATAGAATGTTATTTTGGTTAAATATGTGCATAGCTTATGTATACATAACTATATTACCAAAATTTACTTCTGTTGATAATGGAAGCATGTCATCTTACAGTAATTTAAGTGGTAAGTATGAAATCTAGCAAAAGTCAAACCAATTGACACATATCTATCATGTGTATGTATTGTACGGCAACGAAATATACGGTCAAAGCTTTCCAGCACTTTCTTTCACGCTACTTCTCGGCCTTAAGTTTCCAAACGTTCCCCATCCACACGCACTGCATGCAAATTGTTTATGAGCTGTCTTCTGTTTTTTAGGGTTCATATCCTGATTCCGCGAATTTCGCAGAATTTCCGCCTAGGCCTAAACTAGGCTTACTGTGTTAGGACTAATAATTTTGGTCGCCCGCAGGATGACCATGCAAACGTGTTTTGGTGCATTTCAGTGGTCCGACAGAAATGTTAGTCGCCTCGGACGATCGGACGACCGCTAATTTTGCACCCTGCCTAAACCCCACCCATAGCTTGTCTCGGGCCCCTTGGCCTGCATCCTATGGGGGAAAGCTCATAGAGCCCTCTCTGTCTGCGGCCCGAGAGTGGACTATGACTATCAAAATGGCCCGTCTGAGGTAAAAGGTTCCCCACCCCTGACTTATACTGTCAGTCACCCAAGGAGCTAAGGTTTGAGTCACTTCACCTCAAACGTTTTTAATATAATTTTGTTAAACCCATGAGAGACATATTGTGGGTCAATAATTATACTGATTATCATAGTGATCTTACCTACAGTCACGTCTGTGACTCAGATGTGTCTACTACAATCTGTGCTACTTCTGTGACTGAGGGAAGGGTCATTTTACACAAGACCACAGGCATGGAACTGACTGAAAGGTGTGATGATATACATGCTTGCAAAGGCACTGGTAAGTAATACCTCACTTTGAATGGGGTTGCATGTGGGTATTGGATGGGGGTGGGGGGCAGGGCTGGTCATATGACCCGGGCGATCGCCCGTGCCCGCCTAAACGCCCGCCTTGGAAGCAAAAACACTTGCCAAGGTGTGCAACAAAATGCCCTCCTTAAATTGTGTGCCGGGCAACAAACAGCCCACCTTGAGAAAATATGATCGCCCGTGTGAAAATACAATGATAAAACCATCAAAATACATGCAAATTAGTACATTTAAAGACCCAAATTTAATGACTTTCCACGCCAAAATATTCGGCAACTTCCCTAGCGAAAACGGCCAGCCGTACAATCTGACAACACCGCACAAACTAGCATGCCGCACAGCTTGATTTTACATGGTTCAGTTGCACAAGTAAGCTACAGCTTGCTGCATGCATCTTGTACTGCAGAGAGTACAATTTCAAAATACATCGTTTTTGAGTGTCAATTCACTGTCAAACATTACTAAATTTGTCAGAAATGACAAAACCATTGTCCTGACATGTTCAAAAGACTCTCAAGCAAGTATCTGCATAATACTGACAATTTTTGATTGGAAGGTTTTCACCACGAGGCAAATTTCTCTAGGGGGGGGCTTTGCAATTTTGCTGTTGCCTAACGTGTAAAATAGATGGATAGGCCTACTAGGATGCTGCAATATGCCGAAGTAGTGTCTGCTTACTCGTAGAGCTACAGGGTCTAAAATTTACCAATCATTTTTGTTTGAAAGTGTTATCAAATGTTGTCTGAGATGTTGGTATGAGAGTTCAGACATATTTGTGGCCAGAATAGTTCTTTGCTTGTCAAACCAACTTGAATGTTTTCTAAGCCTTTTGCCATACATATTACTGTTACGAGAAGCAAATAGTTTTAGTCTCTTGAAGTCCTTAAAGTGATATGAACATAACACTCTAAATCCTCATTTTGTTGCTATGTGGGGGTGGAGGATTCATCAGTTACCACCAGACGAAAACATTGTGGCCCGGCCATGGCCCCAACCTAGCGCCCCCACTCCTGTCGGAAGGTAATGGTCAAAGTATATACCCATTGCATTAAAGGGGAACAAGTGTGATTTTTGTGCATACTTCACTTAATTACTCACAAGAAAGACACAAAGCTTTGAGATTAGATCTAACTTGTCACTGCCATTTTCCGGACTGCAGGCCTGGGCCCGACTACAGTAGGTGCGAATCCAAGGGAAGGGGGGCTTTCCCAGCCTCAGCCCCCCCTTATTCGCCACATCAACAATAACGAAAGCGCAAAAATTAGCATGTTAATGTAGGAGAATACTGAAGGGGGCTGTTAGCCCCTCCCCCCCCCCCCCCTTTTCGAAATTTCTGGATCTGCGCCTGGACTACATTACGTACCATTGAAGAAGGAATATAGGCCCAACTGTGTGGATGTCAGATGATCTTTGGACCCTTACTGGCACCATTCATGGAGTGGCTCCGCCATATGTTACCCTGGACTTGGTCCACCCAGTGTCCACAGTGGTGCATAAGGTAGAAGGGAATAGAGCACCAACTCTACCCTGAAGGGTGCCATGATGTTGCTAATTTGGGTATTTGTGGCACGGTGAGATAAAATCAATTTTATTTTTTGACTGATTTATAACATGATTTTAGAAAACATGGCACCACTGTTTTTGTTATGAGTGTTGCATATCTAAGTTTGGATCTGGCTGGGGTGGGGGTGGGGGGGTGCTTCCCCCTAACATTTATTTTCAGAGAGTGTTATGGCCCCATGACCCCCATGATTTGTGCTCCAGGTGATTTGTGGTACATACTGCCCTTTGCTCATGTCAAAACCTCCCCATTGGTTATGGGGTGGTTGAGTCAAGCCTGAGTTTTGCGCAGTTCTTGTAATTAAACATGAAAGTGTTCATCCTCATTCTTGTTTTTATTATACAACAAGGTTTCTTTGCAGTTCAGTTTGTACAATACTGTTATGCTTTTACCTTAGAAAATTTTAAATTTAAATTTTATATTTACACAACTGCCCGCCTAAAATCTTGGGTGGGCAACTAATTGCCCGCCTTGAAGTGTAACAGCTTAAGCAAGGCGGGCAGTTGCTTGCCCTCCTGAAAAATTCTCATGACCAGCCCTGGGTGGGGGTGGGGGTTGGGTTGGGGGAAGAGTGTGTTGTTGTACAGGATTTATGATATCTTTACCTTCCATTTCTGTATCTTGCTTTCTGCTTGCAGATCCATTAACTGGTGCCTGTGCAAGGAATTCTCCATCCTTCAGATGTGTAGAACCTTGTAAAGAAGCATCATCAATACCTTTTCGTTAAAAAATAAGAAAACAAAACAATTGTAGTAACTGCTTCTAACATAAACAGCTAACCAACAGAACCATTATACAATGTAGAAGACAAAAGTATATTATACTAATTACCAATTCATGTGCTGTGGCACTGTCAATATCAATCTCAAACTTCACCAATGAAAGTATGAAGTTGCTGTATATAAATTAGATTTGTGTCTATGTTCCCTATGCAGTATTTAGCTTGGTATTTGAAAATACACTTTATGACAATGACCATTTACATGCATTTTTCAGAAGGACCTGATAATGAAGTTATGATCTTTGATGATACTGTAAGTTGGCTTGTGGTTTGGATCCTAGGACTGCATCTTTATGATGTATGCATTCACATAAGGATTTGATCACAAGCTGAAGGTGATAACTACTGTAGCTTGTGTCTAATAATGATGGGCTCATTATCCCATGTGAACATACAGTAGCATTAGTATTAAAGGCATTTTCCAGTGGCTTTTCACAAGGGTCCCATATGAAAGAGAAAAAAATTTCAGTTTATACCCTCTAAACCCCATAGCAATACTCTTTTCCTAACTCGAGATATTTAATCTTAAAGACTACTTATTTTTGTAAAAAAAAATACCTCCAGTTCTCATGAAGGTCACAGAATGTTATGTAAAGTGGGCACATTTCCTCAGATTTCTTTTGTTTTCCTTTATAATTGAATGTCCTGTTGTCCTTGAAATTTGATACTGTTGGAATGTTTGAATATCTTTCCATATAGGTTTAGCATAAATCTACACCATATGTACGGCATAAGAAACAAAGTTGCTAAATATTCCCTACAACAGTTTTAATATCATAAAGAAACTCAATGCTTTGTCAAATTAATGTGCCACAATGACATCACAGGTTTCCCATGATGCACTTCATCTTGAGAAAAAATAGCGTTTCTTTGAAAATTAGGATCTTTCAAATGCTACAAGCTATTGAGATGTGGTTTTCACCTCCTAGAAGAGAAAAATTTTCAGCATTTTTTGACGTCATTGATTTTTGTCACTGGCAAATCCCTTTAATGAAAAATAACTTTGATTCTTCCAAAACATTCTATCCTCTGCACCTGGCAAAGCATTGTGTTTTTCATGCACAGTTCCTTACTCAAGTACAGCATGCTTAAGAGGCTTGTGATCGATGTGCAGATAGATCAGGTGCAACGTGTGTATTACAGGCTGCAAATTACACGGAATATGCAAACAGTAATGCACTTGTTATTTCACAGCCTTTATTATATAAATCAGCAGGGGCACTACCACTGCTTTTACTTCTTACTCACAGATCTACTTATATCCCAGCACAACTTCCCACTGCCATTATTTACATAGTTTGTTCAATTATCATTGACAGTGCTTGTGTAATTATTTCTTGTTGCCATACTTTTGCACTTGACAGCCCCTAGGATACATCTCCTACTGTATGGCTTTGTGTCAATCTATATGCATGTAAGTTATGCTTCTGATACAGTTACAGCTCTATACAAACATTACAGTTCATCGTTATCTCTTTTCAGGACCCACATTGTGAAAGGAGGGGCACTGGACTGGTACAAGGGGGATTAACAAGCAAAGTAGAGAACAGGTATGGCATGCCACTACCTTGTTTATCTAAACAGTATACCGTACAATTTGTTATCCCTTTTTGCACCTTCACCAGAGACTGCTCTCTGTTCCAACATCTCCATATTCTGACAAGTCTTAATGAATGAAGTGTTACGTCAGGGTTAGGTCAGAGTTAGAGTATTAGGGTAACTGTTATGGGAACATAGAGATGCTGGAACATAAAGGTATAACCACCTCACCTGTTTCTTGAGATGGTTTATTTGTTTTCCCTCCCATGGGTCCATCTTCACCTTCTTGCAAACCATCTAGTACTGACTCTGTTGTTGCCATGACACGGTTACCTAAAACATCAAAAATGTAAAATTTTAGTTAAAAAATACTTGAGATATGTATTGACGTCGTCACCTACTGTACCTTGATTACTGCTATCTTTATCGAGGGTACAGTATGCTGCACTGTTGATTGTACAAAAGTGACTCCAATTAATATGCTGACTGAACCAAAATGTACAGCACAGTTTGCACTGTAGGAAGTCAGGCTTCGACAAATCCCCCGCCCGACAGTCCGGGACAAGTAAAAACTCACTCGGACAAGTGCATTGTTCAATAACATAGCCCACCGGGCAAGCATCCTTGAGAAGTCTCTCCCACAAAGGAGTTCAAAGGCATATTAAAAGTGGACAAGTAGATATTCATGCGGACAAGTAGACTAAGAGAACAGCTAGCCCGATGGACAAGTAATAAAAACGGAATTTGTCAAAGCCTGAGGAAGTATATAAATATTATTGAGCACTGTACTGTGACACACGTTTTCAACTGAAGTTGAGCTCCATCCTTGCCAATGAATGCCCTCTTGCAAACCTTGTCTGCCCCACACTACTGTTTATTGATCAAGTAGTCCACCTGCTAGTCGCAATACGCTTACAACTCATAATTTGTACTATTAAAAGGACCTTTGCCAATAATGCTGACAAAATGGAGCACTTCTTCCTATGAAGCAAGAATCTTTGGCTATGTAAGCACACTTACAGTACACTGACTGAAAATTCAACTGACAGATACCTGTACAGGTAGTACTGTATGCCTGAAAGATGGAAGATTTATAAGAATTACTGTACAGTGTACTGCACTAAAAATCACTTGGTTCTATGCACACACTTGTGCCTGAAGAAGCATTAGTTCTGCTTTTTCAATGAAAGATGTAACTGAGGGAGTTTCATGAGGCGGGGGCGTAGATCTGGTTTGGGGATTGCGGGGGCCAAAATTTTCCGACATCCCTAATTTCAATAGAAAATTTATCAATAGTTATCTGAAGTGTTGAAAAAATAGCAAATGGAATATGGGGATACAGTATGCATTATGTTGAAAGGGTTAGATGGGAGATTTACATTAATACTTAAAAAGGCTCAAATTGGCATTTTCTTGAAGTCCTACAGTCATCTGTATACCACAATGTTACAATTTTTTTACTCTGCCTGTTTTTATACTCTGCCTGAATTACTGGGGGGGGGGGGGGGGGGGAGCAAAATGGTATGTTTGCCTCCCCAATATTTTCTCTGAGGGGCTATTGCCCCCTGCTCCCTCCCCCCCACCCCCCGCCAGGATAGCTGCCCCTGTCATGAGGTTAAAAAGTCTGCTGATGTATCTTCTGCACAATTTTTGTTTCCATAGGTGAAGTAACCCATCTTGCTGTTAAAATATACTACAAAAGATCCTACTGTACAGTAGTACAGTTATAGTGTTGGGGCCACAATACAGGCTCAAGTTTGTTTACTGATTGTTTCAGTACTGTAGATCACCTTTAGGTTGCCCACATTGAGTAAGCATGAACATTCACGATTACTCTGTGCATCCATACATTGGTGTGAGCAAATGTACAGCTCAAGCTTCACTACAGTATGATAGGTCAAATGTTTGTCTACATTCATACAGAAACACCAGTATTAATCACTGTGACCTGATTATGTGCAGCAATCAACACAGGTACAGTGCTGCCATCATGATCCTATGCAAAAATGTGAAGATCTTTGCTGCATAATTCAGGGTATAATGTGACAGGCCATCTGACACAACACATATCAAAAAGAATACAAAGTGCAAGGGGCAGTTAAACACTGCCCTACAGTAGACCATGGCTAGCACTATCTAAGCAGATTGTCACCAATAGTTGGTGCCTGGCTTACCAAGAAACTTTTTTCCCTGGAAGTAAACCTCTCAGATTGCTGGAAACGGTACTTTCAAAGGATCTACAGTATACTGAACAGGTCTCTTTCACCTTCGAACTTCAACTGGTACCAAGATGCAACTGCATCTGTATGAAGTGAAAGCTTATGACTGTAAGTACTGTAGTTCCTTCTATGAACATACTGTAATGTACAGTACAGTACATACCGTACAGGTCCAGTTCAAAAGTGAACTTGAAATGAACACTACCGTGACATTGTTTTACATAGGCCCTTACTGTATGCGACAGTACTGTATGTATGTACTGTTAAGCTGGCAGTACTGTACATGTATACAGTGTACATGAATCTACAGTTCAGTAGAACAATATATACATACTGTCCCCTGTACTGTACTATACATACACTGTACATGTCTGGTCAGTGATAAGAACACTTACTGTACCACTGATTCTGAAGGTACTGTACCTGAATCAGGGCTAAAATTCCTGAAGATTTATGACTAGCTCATGGAACACTCTCCAGTGCAAACTTACCCTGTATTTCACAACTTGACAAGCCCAAAGGGCATTTGCACTGACCTACAGTACATGCTATTGGTTACAGTAGCTACACAGCTACTACAGTATACCTACAGTATTTTTACGTTTTGTAAAAGTCCATGGGGATTTTCATTGTAAACTGACACCAGCCCAAATGTGGTTTGAACATAGCCCTGGGCTTGGAGATTTACTGTACATACTAGCCCCAACCTGACTTGCTTCAATTTACACATGTTAGGCTGCTTTGTCATTACAGACAACCATTATCAAATTTCCCACTGAGTTCAAACAGAATAAATGACCAGATTTCCTTGCCCCAGCCAGCAACGCGCGCAGGGGTCGAAATAAGCCTTCGGCCTTTGAGGGCCTGCCGGGCCCCTATCCCATGGAATCTAGGGGCCACATGAGAAATCAAGGGGCCCAAAACTTACAAATAAAAAAGGACTGATAAAGTGTACGGGTGCTTTTTACCCGCTTGAAAACATGTAGTATGGGTATAGTTAAGGCAAGTTGAGGCTGAAACTAGCCTGAAACCAATCTGTCCACACCCTCTTAGACCATGTTGCATGTATAGGCTAGCAGGACTCGAAATAACCTGACGGCACCAACGGTCATGGCCGTTGGGCCCTTTCTGATGGCCGTGATGCCCCTCAGTAAATGTCCATTGAAATAACATAGACCGACCGCCATTTCCCTCATTTTGGCCGTGCCCTTTTTCAAGATTTCAAGCCCTGGGCTAATGCCACATTTTCAAAATTTTCTCGTAACTCCAGAAGTTATTGCCCGTAAAATGAAGGGCACTGTTCAATTCCCGCCAACTTTCTTCGTCAGTTGATCTTGTGAGGCCTATATTACTCATGACTGATATCGGTTTATGTCTATGTGAGTGATCTTCTGTGTTGTGACAAAGCAGATCGACTGTTGATGAGCGATGTGAACTGATTTCAAAAATAATGTATGCTTTCGCAGGTTTTCAGTGACTGTACAAGTATAGGAATACACAGGCTGTGCGAGATATAAGATCGTTGAGTTGTGGATAGAGAGGTTCACGTGCAGACTGTACAATTAGACTTGAAATATTTAGGAGCCAACCGGGCCCCTTTCCCTGTAGAAGCTATGGGCCCGAGCGAATTTCTAGGAGCATCGGGCCCACAGGCCCCCGTTATTTCGAGCCCTGGCGCGGGTTGTTATGATAGCCCTCAAGCTAAGACATTGGCTCGAAGTCATGAGCACACTAACAACAGTGCCTCGTTCTTACTAAACAGATGTGTGTACTCAATTGTACTACTGACAGAGACTCTTCACAATGACCTCACACACTGACTTGTGTGCTGTTTGAGGTCAAAGCATTGTTCGCAAATTGAGTGAATTCATGTGTGTTGAGTAGTCTAAGAAAAACCATGTTTTAATTCCCTTCCTTTGTGACTTTATGATGAGCTATTTACTGTACTGTACAACAACTTGAAGAAAAAGTATGTTGTTTATCATCTTGAAATTATAATCTTCAGTTTGTGTAAAAATGAAAGGTTTTCATTTTTGTCATTGCATTTCTACTTTAAGTGTTTGAACCTGAATGCTGTACCAAGTGAGGCCCAGTTTTCATCGTTCGGAAGAAGGGCAGTCCCAGTGAACTCACCCTTGCTTTGACTGAGCCTTTCCATCCTTTTAGTGAAGGCACAGCCGCAGTCCCAGTGAACTCACCCTTGCTTTTTCTGAATCTTCTATCCTTGAGCTGGAGGTACAGTTGCAGTCACAGTGGTAGAGCCACTCATCATGTGTCTTGTGTATGTTTTTATTGGAGACCCAGACGAGTCATAGTAACAGTACAGTATGTTTTGGAGGGACACTGGATTCTGCAGTTGTAACGAAAATTCACAGATATTGTTCAGTGTCCACTTGTGCAGGCATAAGTGACATGACTGAGTGAATGTCTCACAAGTTACAGCCTGTAGCCTAGGCAAACTGCAGTCAAGCCTACAGTAGGCCTGTAGACTGAGTGATTACAAGTGTGAGCAGGAGGACCAGTCCAAGTCACCCCCTACTAGCCCATGTGCATTTTGTGCACTATACACTGAAGATCTGCAGTGTAGACTTGCTTGGCCTGCTGGCATGAGAATTCACTAGATTTGGCGTACAGTACAACTAACCGTAGCAGCAGGAGGATTAACTCGAGTTGGCGTACAACTTACCTATTGACTATTTTTTTTTTGTATCGCAAATTAAACTAGAGCAAAACCGCAGCTACAAAATTCCCTGCCACAATGTGTTTTTTCCTGCTAAATAGGCGAGAATGTGTGAAACTTTTCACTTCAAGTATGATGAATGATCATCCTACAGCAGGCAATGTTACAGTATGTAGGCTAATGTTGTGTGGGTATAAATCACACCTTTGGTTTTGTTGGCGTACGAACACTGACACCTCGGCGTAACTTCCACATCAGCCTTACATGGAATGCACCCTGACCTACTAGTACTGGTAACCCCTACAAAGACTCCAGACTGGAAAGTTCACATTTTGCACGGGCAAGTAACTTGTTATTTCTTGTCCAATGTGTGGCCATGGCCATGGGCCAGATTCACAGACCTCTGCTCTGTCAAGTGTTGGTCAGGTCCTGCTGCCATACAAGCACTGTTGGGCAGTGAGTTTTGTGTTAGCTTTCATGCACAGTAGACCTACTTTTTGCCTCATAGTATCACGGCGGCCAATTTGCATTGCATGTGCGGCCAGATCTACAGTATGACCAGCAATTTTTTGTGCGGCCAGGTGCCAAACCGCACAGCTTGCTGCGCGGGCCAAATCTTGCGCACACAAGGCATGAAACTTTTCAGGTGGCGTCGACTGCGTGGGCCTATCGACCGCGCAGCGTGCGTCTAACCTTGTGTTCTATTTTACCGCAGTAACACATTTCAATCCTACAGTACCACTTTTTACAAATTCAAGTTCTGTGATTAGTTTGCAACCGACTTTAATCTGAAACATGCAATTTCCTGCTCATTTTTTAATATCATTGCCTACTTATCTTAAGGTATCTTTTAAAGGGGAATTTTCATGATCCCAGACAGTTCCAATTCTCCCAACTATGCATCTTCTAGCTCCTCCCATAACTGTATGAGGCTCTTCCTTGTGCAAGAATAAACCTGTTTTATTGCTTAAGGCCATGTCCTGGTGAGCATACAAGGCTATAAAATGTAATAAAAGTACTCTCTCTGCCTTGTGTGGAATGTGAGCTACTCTGCATCTTTCAAATTTTCAAACTTTGATGTCAATCAAAGAGCAGTCACCAACTGAGAATTTTCATATACATACACTAAAAATCTACTTTGGGGTGATGACTGTCTGTCTTTAAGTTAAGGTTGTATGGACTTCAGGGCATCTAATGGGGCCTTAGCCCTCCTTTGCCCTTTAACCTGTTATGTTATGTTAAGTTTAGGCTAATTTAATTTCCAACTACTGTAGGCCTAATTTTAAAATAGATTCATGAAGAACTTACTGGAAACCTTCATTGGATGATACTTCCTACCATACTTGATGATCCTATGGCAAGTTCTAACAGTAACGCTCCACAGTTTGCTATGTTCTGGTACAAAGATTAGGCTCTGTGTTATGTTCAGGAAGTGAAATTTTGAAAACAAAAATTAAATTTTGAAAAGCTTAACTCCATAGGAATTGTCATTTAATTTAAAGATCCGGCCCAAATATTCACTTTTGCACTCAAAATTCCATATCATCGATTTATGACTGTACCAAATATATTGTTGATACAGAAAATACACCTCTGAGACCATTGCTAAGATGTTTCATTCGTTAAACTTCTTGAGTGCGCAGTCAAAGGGCACCCCATCATCATATACGTACCATAGGGGGTAAGGGGGACATGACTGGCGACTGGGAGCTGTATGCTGACAATTTGTAACCTGCAGAGCCTATTGTATTTAAAAGGTGTTTAGAACACCGCATACCACAGGCGTTCTCGGCATTTATACGTATACACACTAGCCTGTACAAACACTGCATTATCTATATTGTTACTATTATAATTTACGGTAAAGTAATATGTAACGTTAGGCCTACTGTATATAGTGTATTTATGTATGCTGAAAATTAACGCCTGTGACCGCACACAATGACCGCTAGGCTAGTAATTAAAGAACTCACTTCAAGTTCAATAGCAGCCAACTAAAATACTTACAAATAACGAAATACTGTAAGACTGGGAGTAACGTATAACCACTATACACAAAAAACCTTCAACAGCCCTCCTTTACATACTGCACTTCATTTTCTTTTGTCGGTGTCGGGGGCTGAGATGTGACTGCCTCTGTCGAGTTGTGTTGTGATGAGAGACAAAAAGCTTTTCATTCACAACTTCCATAATTTTAACTATAATTTCCTGCACTTTACAGACAAGAATAACAAAAACTTTTTGTAACTTCTTAAGTGAAGTTTTTAATTAACAACTGTTATTTTTGTGAAGAAAAATTTTCATTGTTTTAAATCAAGGGTTTTTGTTTTGTTTTTTTTTTCATTCTGGTCTTGCGTTTAATTTATTTACAACTATAAAATAAAAAGTGGAAATAGTATTAACTATAAAATAAAAAGTGGAAATAGTATTTCGTCAACACGACTTCAAGTTGTCTGATCATGTGCTAGTGTAAAATCTACCTGTATTTATTGGGAGGGGGTGTGAGGGAGAGAGGAGGGAAGGGAAGGGAGAGGAGGGGAAGGTAAGGGAAAGGGAAGGGAGGGGAAAGGGAAGGGAGGGGGAGGGGAAAGGGAAGGGACGGGGAGGAGAGGAAAGAGGAGGGAGGAGGGGAGAGAAGAAAGGAGGGGAGAGACTGAAAGGAGGGGAGAGAAGAAAGGAGGGGAGAGAAGAAAGGAGGGGAGAGAAGAAAGGAGGGGAGAGGAAGGGAGGGGTGACCGGGGGCCATGCATATGTTTCGCCACAGCAGAAGGGAAGAAAGTGCCGAAAGTAAAAATGACGCAAGAAAAATGACGCACGAGGAGTGTATGCAGGGTCCAGGCCGGCCAGGGGTCTGACCCAGGGCCCCAGAAGCAACATCCAGATGGGGCCAGCAGGCGAATACCTCAGGAAGTTTTGGACTATTTTCAAAAGTAATGGTGTCAGAATGAAGCAGTTAAATATCCTCAAGGCTTTTTAGGAGCAGTGGCGTAGCTAGCCAGCAGACTTTGAAGTGGGAGACCACAAGGGGGCCAAGTTTAATTCCGCCGGAGGGGCCACCAAAATGAAGGACTGAGCATCACTGGGGGCGTAGTGATGTGCAGCACTCCCTTGTAGCTACGCCCCGTTGTAGGGTCCCTAGCTGGTGGGGCCCAGGGGAAACGCTCCATTGGATGTCCAGGATCGAAGGCTCTGGGGTATTTATAAATTGTGGCCATTAGAATGAAGCATTTGACTTTTTTTTTTGTTAGCTTTACTCACACTAGCGATTAGGAGGGGGTGAAGGGAGTGAGTAGGGACGACGGATACATGTTAAGGTGTGCAAGCTGAGCTTCAAATGTAAATCCACTCATGCTACCCAAATGAGTTAACGTTGAGACAACTACCTTCCAGGTATGCCACTTCGAGGAAACCATCACATCAGAGCATCGAAGGTGCATCTACTTCCCAGTGCAAATCCGGGGCTAGAAGGGAAAATGGGATCGATAAAAACAGGCAGATGGGATCGGTAATTTAGTCTGAGGAAGTAGGGGAGAATGGAATATTTTGAGGGTTTCCGGGGCTTTGGAACATAATTTTAGAATGGGAAGGATCTAGTACTCAGAATTGGTGCGCGCGAAGCGCGCTGAAAAAAATCGCATTTTTCATACTTTTTAGTGATATAAGTAACAGAAATGCTGAGATAGAAAAGTATCCTCAAGGAGAGGGCTCTTGCCCCCCCCCCCCGCTTTTGCTAAGGACCTGTTCCTTATTACGGTACCGAAAAAGTGACACTTTCCGTTTTGAAGGATATAGACTATGTGATACTTAAAGAAGTCAATGAAATCTTTTGTAGGTATTTTTTACATGGTCATTGTCAAGGGCATCGGCAGATAAAGTGCCGGGTAAGTAATTTTTATTGCAGGTAGCATCTTGGGAAGTTGTGGCCGGCGAGGCCTTTGACCGCGATCGCCGAAAGCGCAAAGCGGAGGCTGAGGACTGAGGGTCCTTCCCGAGAAATTTTTCTTAAATTTGACGACTTTATATTTTGCGGCCATTCTGGACCATTTGTTGAGAAAATCCTTCTTTCCCTGCAGGTATAATTTGAAATGCTAATGAAATAGTTTTCATATGATGATCGCAAATTTAAGATAGTGACCGTCAGTCAATTTGCTGAGGATGGCGGTAGTTGGTGTGGAAATTGAACAACAAGAGGTATAGCGAGTGTTTTGGAAATGGTAATTTAGTCAAGCTAGCTGTTCTACAGGAAGTGATAAAGAGGCAATTCCACCAAAGTTTTCCTCCGCACAGTAGCCCAGCAATATAATGAGGCATCAATTTATATAAGCTCATGCGAACTTTTTTTTTTCGTGAATTGCGGTTCCCTATGCATGGGTAGGGTTTGGGACTGTTTGCAAGGATGCATGGTGCATTTTATGACGTAGCCTATATAAGTACCTTCAGTGACCCTTATTCCGAGTCCCTTATTTTCAAGTCACAAGGGTAGGAAGAAAGGAATCATATACGTTGCCAGACAAAATTTTCAACTGTATTAATCATTTTCTCTGGAGGTGCGCGCGAATTTCCTAGCAGTTTTATGGTTTTTGATATTAATATCTTCCTTCATTAAACATTGCAGAATTTAATCATAATAGGCTAATGAAAATTCTCTTATAATTTCTCTGGTCTCGCTTACTTTCCATCATATTTTTTTCATTATTTTTTATTATATACATTATTTTGAAAAAAGGAAGATTGTGTGTGTGTGTGTGTCGGGGGGAGTAAGTGCCCCGCTTCCCCCCCCCCCCCGCACGTAATACCGCCCGTGGAGCCAGGGGTGTGCGGGCATTGAAATTCCCCTCAGGCAATTTCTTTACTCCTCTGGAGTTCCTGAAAAGAAGGAGTAGTTGTAAAATTGATACGGCTCGAAGGTGGATAAAAGTTTTGCGTGCTCCTCATCCGGAGGCCTTGCTGCGTCACTGGCTTTAGGTAATAGTCCCTAGGTATTCTATAAGGTTGTGAGTTATGTTATAATAAAATTAATCTAGATGCAGATTTTTCTTATGCAAGGTAATCCAGCTTAGGTTATGAGTTTGATAACTGTCCCTTCAAATTTACTAATTTACTTTAGTAGTATTCAACTTGACAAGGCTCGCGGCATTTTTGGGATCCGTTCCAATTGGCAGGCAGAAGGTTTTCAGTGTATGGGTTCCAAGCAGGTGTAGCGTACTCTTAATGAGGCCTGCCGAGACTGTTATACGCAGAAACTTTAAGTATAAGTTATTCAGAGCTGCAGTTGGAAAGGTTTTTTTTTTTTTTTTTATGAGGCCAAGTACGTACTTGGCCTCATTTTATTACCCTACTACTGGCTTTTGTAGTCTCGTGAGCAACTTGCGCATACCCCACTTCATATGTTATCTTAGAGATGAATACCAAGATAAGGCTGGGAATGGACAGTCTGACCACCCAGCTTATAACTATGTGGGATCGTAGATCTACCAGAAATATGTGCGTGACGTTATATTTGCTGAGATTAGTAAATTGCACCTTGCCACTTGTTTTGCCAAGCAAGTATTTCATCAGAACCCTGGGCAGTTGAGATAGTATTGTACAAGAAGCAATTATCGTAGATTAGCGGCGAGTGGTCAATTTTAAGGTGTCAGGTAGGTCGTTTATATATAGCAAAAATAGGAGGGGTCCTTCTGACTGTGCCCTGGGGCCAGGGGCGGGATTTGATGTCTGAAAGTGAGGGGGCAAAGCTGGGTAGACTGTCAAACGGCACCGAAGTTGCCGCGGGAGCGCGAAGCGCCCTCCCTTACTAAGTGGGGTCCAGGTGCCCGCCTCAAAGCCCCCTGGCTGGGTCCAGGGGCAGAGCCCCAGTGGGGGTCCAGCCTGGGGCCAAGCCCCCGGAAGCTCTTGGGTATCTACAAATTGTAGGCATTAAAATGATGCATTCTGGCTTCAACTTCAATGACAACGGGTGGGCACTTAACAGACCACAAAAATCACAATTTGACTCTTTTCAATTATATTCTCACTCGGTATGACTAACAGTCAGATAGGATCGATAATGCAGAGGGCTTGAGGAAGGAGGGGAGAATGGATTATTTTGAGTGCTTCCCGGGGCTTTGGAACAATAATTTTAAGATTGGGAGATCTAGTATGCAGAGTGGGTGCGCGCGAAGCGCGCTGAAAAAATCGCGTTTTCAGACTTTTTAGCGATATGAGTAATAGGAAAGCTAAGAAGGTGTCCCCAATCAGCCAGAGGGCTCTTGCCCTCCTTCTATAAGCGCCTGTCCCTTATTATGTAACCGAAAATGTCACTTTCCGTGCCTTACAACTTGCATCTAAACAATCTTTAAAGAGTCGGTAAGTTTACACAGACTGATGGTGATAAAAATTTTGATTTGAAAATTTCTGGGGAGGGAAACTTCCCCCTCTGCTGCGTATGACCATGGGGGCATTGGTGGTTTCACTGATAATAAAAGAAGTGTGTGCAGAGCTATGAGAAGCAAGATGTTCTACAGGAAGTAACCCGAATCCTGAAACAATATAAAACGGGTGCGCGCGAAGCGCGCCGAAAAAAAGAGCCTTGAGACAGCGTTTGAGACTATTATTTGTAGCCTATATTTTTCTTTAGTTTTAAATGCGGTATTTTCGTTGCATAATTTTTTTCCTATTTCCGGGGTGCCTGTTCTTTCCATAAAGCAGGGTCTAGGAACCTATATCTTGCTCTATGGTTATTTCTGTCATGTTTCATTTTGTCGATGGTCTTGGAAAGGTCCCCCTCAAAGTTTGCCCGCTTGGAGGACGTGTATTACTTCTGACCCTATATCGGCTGCTTCCTTACAGCTCCCTGGTAATACCAACGCCCGCAAGCTAGCTAGAGTATTAGACTATGTACGTCAAAAGAGGGGTACATATTCGACACCTGCTATGAAGATAACCCCCAACTTTGTTAGTGTGAAAAATAAGTTAGTGTCGATTTTGAGGGTTGTAGACCATTTGATACTTTCATAATGAAATGTTTTATGAGGAGTTTTTACATGGACATGGACATGGTCAGTCAATTTGCTGATGATGGTGGTAGTTGGTGAGGAAAGTGAACAGCAAGAGATGAAGTGAGGATTTTGGAAATAGTAGCTACCCTACAGAAAGTAATAACGAGGCAATTCCACCTAAGTTTTCCTACGCGCACAGCAGTACAGCAATACTAATGAGACATCAATTTATATAAGGAGTATGCGAAGCACGCCGAATTTTTTTTTCGACAATTGCGACTCCCTTCACATGGGTAGGGTTTGGGACTTTTTGTAAGGACCATGGTTCATTTTGTGACGTACTGAGCTTTAATTAGTCACAATAGTGTGGCGCGTAGGAGAAAAGAAATTTTAAGGCTCCAGACAAAATTTTCAATTGCATTAGTCAGTTTTCTCTAGAGGTGCGTGCGAAGCGCGCCGAAAAAAATCTTTCTAGCATCTTAATGGTTTTTGAGATTAATGTTTTCCTTTATTTAACATTGAAAAAATTTAATCATGATAGGCCATTAAAGCTTCTCTTATAATTCCTCTGGTCTCGCTTCCTTTCGCTCATTTCTTATTATTTTTAATTTTTAAGCTCTGGAAAAAAGTGTGTGTGTGTGGGGGGGGGGGGGGCAAGTGCCCCCGTGCACCCCGTAATCCCGCCTATGCCTGGGGCACACCAGAGTCCACAGGGAGATATGAAGATCATATGGGAATGGCCTTCAAGGACGCCGGACCTTTTGCCCCCTCCAGATAAAGATAGCGTTAATTCAGCAGACAAGCTCTTTGTTTATACCAAAGCAGGCGCGTAACCAAAAGGGGTTACGTACAGAGGGTTCGGGCGAACCCCTTCCAGCAAAACCTCCATTTGTCTTAAGAGATCCCTCTTCCCTCCTTATATAGGATCGACCTAGCACCTAACTATGTCAGAACTGAGCGTTGTATTCGTAAGGATGTGTGTATCGGTTATCATCTAAAATGGGAGCAGATGAATTGTTAACAAGAAGATAAAATGAGGTAAAAAGCTTGTATAATAGGCTCCTGCTGAAGCAAGGCGCAATCAACTGCCACACTTAGTAAAAGTGAACACAATAAGCGAAAAGAGAAATTATACTTATTCCCCCAAAGGCAGGCATTTTAAATCTTAAGTCAAGACAGAACCTCTTTCTAGTCTTAAAAACAGTGGCGCCGGAACGGGGGGCATGGGAGGCGCGTGCCCCCCCCCCAATCGATTTCAGAAATTTTTTTTTGAAAATTTTAAAACGATCCCAAAAGGCGTTTAAGTTATAGATTTTTGTATGGGGTAGGGTGAGGTGTGTTTTAAACCAAGTGATAGATCTATTGTAACCATTTTCCATCACAAATGGTTCTCAAACTACCAGAATTATCGCAAATCTTTTCGCAACCTTTCAAAATTTTCGCGCGCTCCGCGCGCTTCACACTTACCTCAATATTTTTCTAATTATCAACAATTTCCGAAAGTAACTCCCAAAGAAGCACAGCAACAGAAGCTGAAAGCTGTTTACGAATTCTCAGGTAAACTTGGACTGGCTTTGTGACTGGCAAATAGGTTTGTTGGGGAATTGAAAGTGTCTCGATGCAGAGCATAAATGCAGGTTTTTGTCAAGGTTATCTTATTTAATGAAAAATTTCGGCGCGTTTCACGCCCAGTCATCACTGTTTTCACTCCAAATCATGACCATTATTAAGGTTATAACACATGCAACTGTTCTGATCACAACACTTTTCCGGAAAACAGAAGTTCATCCCCAACATCTGTAGGGGCCTATGGGATCTTTCAGTCTAATTTGTAGCATGATGTGGAAGGTTGAAAGTGCGTATTTGCCGTTATACATTTTTCAATATACATATAATTTTATATAATTAATCCAGAGCTTCCAGGAGGCACTATACAGGTGTCTGTCAGTATTAGATACCCTTTTATAATGCACAATGAGACAAAGGAAAATTTTCGTAATAGTCCAAAAAATTTCTGTGGACTCCACCCACGTATTTTGTCGTAAAAAAACTTTACCCGAGTAGAAGGCATTAAAGCCTTGCCAAAAGGGGGGCTTGGCGAGGTTTGTTGACAACATACCTCCTCTGCAGCTAAGACAACACACTCTCCTTTTCACCTAACCAAAAATTAGAATTCACAAATAATGGATATTTTCCAGCCATGCAAAAATATCCTAAAGATAGCACCATTTTGCATCTAAGCAACCTTAAATTAACAAAAATTTCTCAAAGGGGAGGGGGACACCCCCTCCCCTAAGACCCCTCCCCCAGGACAGCACCTATATGTAGTGCCAAAAAGGACTCCACATTGCTGTGTACATTCGCAGGGACACACAAAATGGTACAATTTATGCAGACTTGGGGGAAAACTGAGGTGGCATTATGACATCATCTGTTGTGCCCCCCCCCCTCCCCAATCACCAAAACCTTGCGGCGCCACTGTTAATAGACGAGTTGGGAAACTTCGACATACAATGCATGCTGGGAAGGAAAGTGTACCACAACAGAGACTGCATGTGCAAGACAGACATTTTGTATAATCAGGTTCAATTTTCGAGTTCAAAACTACTGTATAGTTTTCTATAGACATCAATCACGGGTCAAAGAGAATTTTCTTCAGAAGAATAGTTCTTTTTGAAGTTAAGCTTTTTAACTTGGACAGAAAAAGTTGGACAGTGTGACGGTAAATTGTGAAAGACAAAAAAGCAGTCGCTTATGGCAAGCGAAATGTCCAATAATTAGAAAAACCAAGTTTATCGGTTGAAAAACCAGGTTTATCGGTCGAAAAACCAAGTTTATCGGTCGAAAAACCAAGTTTATCGGTCGAAAAACCAAGTTTATCGGTCGAAAAACCAAGTTTATCTATCAAAAACCATGTTTTTCGCAGATAAACTCGGTCTTTCGACCGAAAATCTTGGTTTTTCGACCGATAAACTTGGTTTTTCGACCGATAAACTTGGTTTTTCGACCGATAAACTTGGTTTTTCGACCGATAAACTTGGTTTTTCGATCGATAAACTTGGTTTTTCGAATTACTGGACAAACGGTCGTAAAACCAAGTTTATCGATCGAAAAACCAAGTTTATCGGTCGAAAAACCAAGTTTATCGGTCGAAAAACCAAGTTTATCGGTCGAAAAACCAAGTTTATCGTCGAAAAACCAAGATTTTCGACAGACTTGTGATTTATCTGTCTTACCAACCGAATACAATTTTTGAAAACGTAGCTAACGTTAAGGCGTGGCAATTTTTTTTTTTATGTCTTTTGCGGATGAATGCTATCAGTTTGTGACACATAAGGTGCTGAGTATGCGTGCGGTCGCTTGTTATGTGCATACATGGGAATACTAGGCCTAGGCTTATATAACACGTGATGATTTGGGTCGCTCGTAGTTAACTTAGATCCTGGTAGTGGTACAGCTAGCTAGCACCAGCGCGGGCCCGTACAGTACTACTGTACTACTAGCACTACTAGCCCAGTTGGACGCATACTGTCTTGTCAAAGGTCATTTGCGGTCACGAGAGGTTTAACTGTGAAAACCTTGCAAATGGCTTGTAATCATGACAAACTAAACCCCATAGCAATAATGGATGTGTCCAAGTCAAAAGGGGTGTATCCAAAAACTTGTGGACAGGTGACTAAAACAAGTATCTATGAAGACTTTTTGCTGCTTTGTCTGACAAATGTTGTAACAAAAAAAAAAAAACTGACAAACATTGGTTTATTGTAAACGATCGTATTTGGAAATTTATTAAAATCTGCACTAATTACAGAAAAATTACATGTTTACTTAAACTTGAGTCCCTTGAAATAATTGAATAATCCACCTCATGGTAATAATGGATGTGTCCAAGTCAAAAGGGGGTGTTCCCAAAAACTTGTTGACAGGTGACTATAACAAATATCTATGAAGACTTTTTGTTGCTTTGTCTGACAAATGTTGTAACAAAAAAAAAAAAAAAAAAACTGACAAACATTGATTTATTGTAAACGATCGTATTTGGAAATTTATTAAAATCTGCACTAATTACAGAAAAATTACATGTTTACTTAAACTTGAGTCCCTTGAAATAATTGAATAATCCACCTCATGGTAATAATGGATGTGTCCAAGTCAAAAGGGGGTGTTCCCAAAAACTTGTTGACAGGTGACTATAACAAATATCTATGAAGACTTTGTGTTGCTTTGTCTGACAAATGTTGTAACAAAAAAAAAGCATTGACCAACATTGATTTGTTGTAAATGTTGTTACATAATACATATAGGCCCATCAATTTAGCCGCCATCTAGCATGTCGTGGTCGCGGAAAGTAGTACCGGCAAATCACCATGGCAATCGAAAAACCAAGTTTTTCGAAATAATCGATAAACTTGGTTTTTTGACCGAAAAACTTGGTTTTTCTACCGATAAACTTGGTTTTTCTAGTTATTGGACGTTTGGCGTTGAAAGCTTGGTTTTTCGACCGATAAACTTGGTTTTTCGACCGATAAACTTGGTTTTTCGACCGATAAACTTGGTTTTTCGATCGATAAACTTGGATTTTCTAATTATTGGACATTCTGTTAAGAAAAACCAAGTTTATCTTTCGATATACCAGATAAATCGAAAACCTTGGATTTTCGACTGAAAATCTAAGTTTTTCGACCGATAAGCCAAGTTATTTTGAAAATCTAGGTTTTTCAACCGATATACCAAGATTTGGAGATAAACTTGGTTTTTCGATCGATAAACCTGGTTTTTCGACCGATAAACTTGGTTTTTCGACCGATAATCTTGGTTTTTCGACCGATAAACTTGGTTTTTCGACCGATAAACTTGGTTTTTCGACCGATAAACTTGGTTTTTCGACCGATAAACTTGGTTTTTCGATCGATAAACTTGGATTTTCTAATTAGTGGACATTCCGTTAAGAAAAACCAAGTTTATCTTTCGATATACCAGATAAATCGAAAAACTTGGATTTTCGACTGAAAATCTAAGTTTTTCGACCGATAAGCCAAGTTATTTTGAAAATCTAGGTTTTTCAACCGATATACCAAGATTTGGAGATAAACTTGGTTTTTCGATCGATAAACCTGGTTTTTCGACCGATAAACTTGGTTTTTCGACCGATAAACTTGGTTTTTCGATCGATAAACTTGGTTTTTCTAATTATTGGACATTTCGCTTGCCATAGTCGCTCCCAGCCTTCGTATCCGTGCGCAAATGTCCGTGGACTTGATCTGTGGTAGTACAATGGTACAGGAAAATCTAATTTCCGAACTCATCTATTGGCCCTCCACGATTTTTGGTTGGGAAGTGACTTTCTTCTCGTTTTGCTCCCTGAAAGCACATTACCTCAAACAGGGTTAACCTGACTAGAAATCCGTGCTGTGCAAAGTTTGCCTCGTCCATGGAATCTGCACATAAGCTTAATGTATAGCATGTTCCTACAGGGCTACATACGTACGTACTGTACATGTATTATATTGTGTATATTAGGTGGATTACATATATCGGTAGGACCTGGCGAAAACCTTGAAACTTTATTGCAAGATTTATAGTAAGTTCTTCTTGTATATCAAAGCAATAAAGTTACGGTGAAGAGACAAACGTGTTGTATGTATTGTGGTCAACTGGGTCTTGAAGATTTATCTCTTGGCTGACATCTCAGAAACTGTAGATAGTACCAGCAGTAGCCGTTCAATTTGGTTATCTCACCTTCACACTAAGTTTTGGCGCAGGCACTGTGTGTGGTCTAGTTACGCGAAGTAATAAATTAGGCTTGGCGGATGGCGTAATTTTTTCCCAGGACGAATGAGGGCAAATCATGCCAATGGACGAATCAGCTTTTCGGAAATAGGCCACACCCCTAATTCCAAAATGACAGCTTTTCGAACCTTTTTTGAAATTCTGAAAGCATATTAGGCCTAGGCTAGCCTATGAGTATGAAAGAACAGGCCAAATAACCCTTGTCCACATAGCCTAACCTATAGGCTTAGGCTAGCCTAAACATAACCTAACAGTTACTGTAGGCCTAGGCCCAGGGTTGTTCCCGTTACGCTTTGAAAGTAACTCGTTATAGTTACAGTTAATTCCGTAAAATTGTAACTCGTTACAGTCACTAGTTACAATGTTGAAAAAGTAACTAGTTACAGTTACTTTTGACTAAAAAGTAACTAGCTACATTTCAAAAGTAACTCGTTACTTCAAGGTGAATATACGGTACCTCGGTACCTGAAATGGAGGGGGGGGCATAATTAGATAGTAAGACGGGGGCACATGAGACGACCGACACCTCATTTGTGCCGGTTATCCTTAGGTGTTCCCCAAAGAAAGTCAATGAAGCTAGCTGATCTTCAATGGGCATTGTCGCAGAGGCTCCTAATGCTCAGCATGAAGCAGCGAATCATGATACTGTGTCGGAGCTTACGCAAACTATTTGTTAGAGGAATATGGTTATAACCAAAACTTTTCCAGTTACCAAAGTACTTCTTTGAGGGTTGAAATCTTTATACTCCCATCACACAGTCGGCTAATTTAGAGAGGTTAGCGGCTATGCTGGAAAGGGGAAGAGCGTTGTTTCAGCAGTAAAGTCTTCACCCCTCAAGAGCATAAATATGGTATAATAAGAGGATGAATACATTTGTTAGCAGTAAAATTTTAAAACCTCACCGCTAAGGTTGGGCTAAGTGATATTTCCCCATAAATTTCAAGTTTCACATTGTGTCGATATAAAACAGTGCATAGAAATGGTGATACTATGCAGTTTATACATGCAGATCATGTGCACATAATTCACTTTCCCTTTACAATAGGTAAAGCTTTAAGTCGGACACTTCTCTTTCCAATTAGCTTTGTTAGGATACTTTTAACGCCATTGACCATTTCAATATTCTGCTGTTTTTTTATATTAACCGTACTATTATTCCAGTGTAAGGAGTTACGGACATTGAAAAGAATATGATATAGCCTAAATTCATACGTTTGATTCATCACATAAAGATACCATACATGTTAAATTAGATGCATAAATGGATGCACGGTGTTTACCAACGCTTGGCACCGTATAGATTTACTGGGCTCCAATGCAAGAGTCCGGATTCGGTTAGCTTAATGCCGGTCTCAAGAGCGTTTTTCTAGATTAGGAATTTGCCCGGGATAGAAGGTTCCGGAATCGAAATTTTTACGGAATGTGATGTAACTGGACTCGGACTCGGAGTTCATTCCAGCCGAGTTCTCAAATATGAAAGTTACATTAAAAGTGTTTAAAGTTCCATTTGTGCACAATGTACAGATCTAAGGTATTGTCACATACAATCAACTAAATTACTCAGGAGGCCAGGCTATGGAAGTGAGTACAAACGATGACTTTGTTAATTAATGGTGGACATGTACGATAGAATTAAAACATCTGTATGTGTGATATGATATACATTGGCAAAAAGACTGGTCTCGGAATTGGTGCCATTGGAATCAAAACTGGCAGAAATTTGAGGATCCTGAGTAGTACCATGCTCGGAAAGATTCGGGAATCTAGAATCGCAGTTAGCTCCGACTCGGATAGGGTGAACACGGGTCCAGCCCTAACGTCTCAAGAGGCAATGATTAAACTTTCAAAGTAAGCTGGTATTTGAATGCCCATGGGCCAACCCGTTTCTCACGGTACACTGTCTCCACTGTGTCCTCTAAAGGACAATATGAGTAAACCAAGGCCCAGCTGACTTTACTTAGAATACATAAAGTCAGCTGAGCCTTAGAGGACCGTTCAGTATTTTTCAAATAATCGCACAAATCGGTCTCATGGATAATAAGCATTGATCTGTCTAATAAGTATTTTGACATACAGATCAATTTTAAACTTATTTCAATCAGGGAGTTGCTATTTGACAACTCCCTGGTTCAATAGACAATCAAGTGGCCCGGCCTGTAAGCCTGCAGCGTGTGCATCTAATATCAACTTCTGATTCTAATCGTGAATAAAATTTGATGTCGGTGAGGGCGACGTCGATAATAGCGATGAATGATAAATAGCCTATATCGAAAATAATTTTACATTTTACTACCAAAGTGTCATCAATTTGAAAATTTTCTGTTATTCTGTTATTAGCTCAAAGAAAATGCAATTTGTGGTCATTTTGACTATTTGTAACGGGAAAGTAACGGGACCCAAATGTAACGCCGTTACAGTTACTTTTACACAGAATTGTAACTAGTTACTTGCTCCGTTACTGAAATGCAAATGTAACTCGTTACAGGGTTCCGTTACACAAAATGTAACTCGTTACAGTAACGGCGTTACTTGTAACTCGTTACTTCCCAACCCTGCCTAGGCCTAAGTTAGATCATAGGCCTAGACCTTATGCCAAATAGCAGATCGTGAAGCTCCAAAATGACGAGCTTGAGTAATGTGACAATCAACCATCACCATGGTGACAATCTACTTCGGTTGTCTGTTCATGGAATAATCCTTCCCAGAGTGCAGTTTTAAAGCGCCCTCTTTCTGGGCGTTATTTGGCATAAAGTCTACGAACCTGACCTTGATTTAGAAACAAATTTAAACTAGGCCTATTTTGAAAAATCGATTTGCCTTCATTCGTCGTGGAAAAAAAATTATGCTGGTGGGTGTGGCCAATCAGTTCGCACGTCGACTACTGTAGCAGCTGTGTGGACATGTGGACATTTGTCCACACGGCGGACGTGCGGGCAAGCAATCGTCAACTGTTTGTCCTCACATCAACTGTTTCAGTGGATATTAGGCCTAATACTATACTGTACTTATTAGAGAACCAATACAATAGCAGCAAAATCCTCTAGAAAATTATTTGAAAAGCACACTCAGAGTCACAATTATGCTGGAATACCAAGTTACTGAACTTGGAATGAACCATATAAATTATGTAATCCGCTCATTCAAGTTGATTCTTACTAGGCTACAGTACATGTACTTACAGTCCAGATTGGAAAGCTTGAAAAGTGCACGGGAGATTTTAATAATGGCCAAGAGAATTGCACGTCCGATACTACCAAGGCTAAGCGGAGTGTCACCATGGGTTGGCAGATAGCATATGAAGAATTCCCAAGATTGTTATATAGGATCACCAGAGGTCAAAAAGCAAAATTGCCCAAGAATTCCCAAGACTGTCATCTGGGGTCACTAAAGGTTGAAAAGCAAAATTTCCTAAGAATTCCCAAGATAGTTATCAGGAGTCACCAGAGGTCAAACAGCAAAATATCCCAAGTATTCCCAAGATCATCATCTGGGGTCAGCAGAGGTCAAAAAGCAAAATTTCCCAAGAATTTTCAAGATCCAAGATACATTGGAGTTGAATCTCTTTCAGGACACTTGAGAGTTTCTTTTTTGTTATATTTGGTGGGGTTCAAAGATCATGTGAGGTCAGCAGAGGTTAAATTGTTAAAACATCGAAAGTGATGTAGTCAAGAAACATAAATTTGAGGGATAAACCTCAGTGCAACAAAGCATCCCCATTTGGCAAGGAATCACTAAGCCTTTGGGCTTTCTGGTGTATACTGCAGTACTGTCAGAAGGGTGACTGAGCTTTCTTCCTATTTGGTTTGGTCCCAAGCTTGTTGGTAAGGTTACAGGCTAGAATCAAGTTAACTTGGTCAGTCCCCAGTCTTTTGCACTGGACCCCATCAGAACCCTTTGGGATACAGTACTGTACTTGGGTGCATGTGCACACAAGGGAAGCTTGGAACTTGCTCTTGCAGAATATGGCCCATGAGTGGTATCATGAGTGGTATCATGAGTATTAAAATGGCCCTTTAAAGGGAAAAGATTCTACACCTGCCTTACTTTTCAGGGTAAGGGATGTTACTTACAGATTTTAATGGCAGTATAAACAGGCTTTGTAATTCAATTCAATTCAAATTCATTTCTTATGCTAGGCAAGATTGATGATTTCAAAATTAGTGTTGCCCAGTCTGGACTGCCCAGTGCTGCCCAGTATGGGCTCATCCATGCTTTTAACTTGAGAAATTTGTGCAAAAAAATAGGGATCAGTAAAATCAGTGACTAGTACGAAGTTTCATAATTTTCTTTTCATCATGTTGCAGTTTTGCCTGAAATGTTGCAAATTTATCATAAAATAGACATACTGTGCACAGATGGCAGTAACACGAATGGTATGTATGTGTATATATGTGTAGCATGTATGTATGGTAACCTGAGTGCCTTCCATACACAAAATTTTGATGATCTTCGGTGTAGATGAACGATCTTCGTCACTGTGACAATTTGGAGGGTCAATTAGAGTTGGCATACCCCTAACATAATTGCATACAGTACCAGGATACTGTACATGTCGATGTACATACTCTGTTCTGCGAACTACTCTAGGCCCATTGTAAGGTAGAACTGTAGGTCGACGTTGACAATTGCTTGCCACAAAGTATGCAGGGATTGTAGGCTTTCAGCAGTGAATCCTACCACAAGCAGTACTTTTGGTAGTTAATATATTTATATCAAGTGACATATTATTACTCCTCCAGTTAATTTCAGGACTGTTCTTCAGTACTTAAATGTGGGTGCCCGACATTGAGTAGATGGTTCCTACAATGTTTGGTGGAGGTCAAAGTTCGTTTGAGGTCAATAGAATTCAAATTGTGAAACCTTGTAAACATGGTATCTCAAGAAAAGAATCACATACATGCCATTCATGTGCTTAATATTAAGTGCACAATTTGTATTACTGTATATTTGTGGATAAAGGTCAAGGTCATTTGAGGTCACTGGAGGTCAAATTTTAAAATGTCTTGTCAACGTGATTGTCAAGTATGAAGCATGTTTGGATCATACTTCTGGTATGTAATATGTAAATTAGAAAGAAGCTGATTTATGAGCTTGATCACATGATATATCTGTTTGATCTTGGTCCACAGACTTTTAACTTTTTCCTTCCTAATCTAAGAACAGGAACTTCACAATGAAATGTCAGTACTTACAGAAACTTACTGTATACTATCAAAGAGGCGAGGAATCAAGAGCTGTGTAGCATTTTGGCTTTCTGTATTCTTTGAGATACAGTACTGTATTTAAAGATGGATTTGCATCACCCCAAGTACAGTATGACTTTTAGATGGGGGCAAGCAAAAGTCTCAATTGGTGACTACTCATTGATTGACATCCTAGTTACAAAATTCAAAAGATGCAGAGCATCTCATATTACACGGCGTGCACAGAGAATGTTTTGATGTATGGGGTCTTTTATGCTCACCAGGATGTGGCCTTGAGCAGTGAACTATGTTTGTGTCTGCACAAGGAGAAGCAGTAAAGATAATTATGGGCGGGGCTTACCACAAAGTAAAAGTCATACTTGGGGTGATGCAGATCCCTCTTTAAGGTGTTTGCAACTAATTTGTTACCCTGTTGCCTTGCAGTTTCCTACTTGTGATTTGATAATTTCTAATTGTAGTCCTACTGTACATTTTCACTACAGGCTGTCAGAAAGATAGATGATTCTCCCTCAGAGCCAAACATGTTGTCCATCAAAACAGAGCCTGAAGATACTCCTTCCTGGGAGGAGAGAGGTGATGGAAGAACAGTCCCAGAAGGACATGCAATAATTTCAAGAGATACAGGTTGGAAAAATAATGTGGTACTGTAGTATCAAGCAAATATCCTGTGATTATAATACATGTATATATATATGAACAGTAATTAGCAGTGTAGGATTGCCTACTATTGTAAAGTTAAAGGTAGTAGGTATGTCATCCTGTTGCCCCACTGTACCTAGAGAAATAGTTTTATTATAGTTACTGTACTTACCTAAATAACAATGAGTTCACAGATCAGTTGGCTGGGAAGTACAAAAGTCAGACAGTGATGTTGCTTTTTGGCATCAGCTTCAATGTCTAATCCTGAAGCAGTGAAAATGACAATCTATCAGTCCTGCAGTCCACTGGTTCCCCAGGCTATTGGTCATACTACAGCACAGGACTACAGCCCATTAGTCATACAGTGCAATGCACTTTTATGCAAACTGTCATTGACTGTAGGGACATTGGGGCCTGTAGGGCAACTGGTCTGACTGACCAATATATTTTAATACAGTACCAGCAGTACCATGTGTCCACCTTAACTTACATAGATTGAATTTAAAAAATGGGGCTTTTCTAGGTGGCTTCTCATTTACATGGGGTCTGTACAGTATGTAGGTCTTCCAGTAGACTTTCTTTCCCAGGGGTCCTCAAACCCATGCATATTGTTTTGTGGGGTTCCAGTCTAAAATTAGGGGTCCTCACTGTAAAACTCAGTCATTTCAGTATCAACATCATGTTTCGATTGTGTTACATTTGCATATAAAAAAACGAGGATACGTATGTGTTTTGATACTGGAGTCAAATGCAGCTCAAGAAAATGGAACACAATCACTTTTATTAATACTTCCTACCGTAGTCAATCTTTTGGGGGCTCAGAAAAGTTGTGTTGTGATTACATTAAGTCAATTTAAGTGTTACTGAAGGCCAAATGAAAATATTCAACTTGACCCGTAGTAAGGTGTCTGACAGTTCAGGTTTTTCAAGTTTCAAGACTTTGGCAGACTCACTGAGAAAAATTGTGATAACTAATACAACAGTCAAGAATTTAAAGAAGTCTTTCATGAATGAATGAACTTTCTCGTTGGTTGCTACTGTACTTGCAATCATCATAAGTGTTCGTATTGGGTAGGAGCAACTACTGTACCAACTGTACAGTATGCAAACAGTTTGTCATAATGTTTATTGGCAGGACCAGTGGGATGTCTGTATTGTCAATAATAAATGGCTTGTCAAAATAATATAAACTATTAATATCCATTCATCCAGAGATAATTCTTTTACATTCTAACATACATCCGAAAATTTCTAACTTCTGAAAAGGCAGGATTTTTGTCCCAAAAGTCAAGACACAATCACACAAGAAAGCCGTACTCCTATGTACAGGCATTGTATTACAAAAGCACCCCTCACTTCAAGATGAAACGTCAGTCATTGAAAGACCTAAAAATACTGTAATTCAAACAGTTAAGAACTTAAAATCTAATTTTGTGGCAATCACAAAAATCCCTCATTATACAAACATTCATGGTAGCTTTACTACAAAGATTTTCCCAGAGGTGAGGGGGGGGGGGGGGGGGGTTTTCCCCTTTTCCCCTGTCCAGGAGTTTCTTACTCATAGTGTTCACAACATGTACACACACAGACTATACACTGCAAATGTGTCAGTGTCATGCTGCCTTTAGTTTTTGAGTTCCTTGGGTGGCTGTGATTGGGTGATTTTGCTACTGTAAATGTTCTGCAACATACAGTATCATTCATGCACAAGCCAATTGCTGTGTGCTATGCTGTATGGTTAGTAGCTTGTGTCCTTTAAATACATACAGTGGTCATACCCTCTATATTTTGCTACACAATACGGACAAATTGCTACACAAATGCAAATTGTGTAGCAGATTTTGTACATACAACATTAGGGTTTTTAATGATTTTGTGATAGAGAAGCCCAGACACCTCATAATTGCTATGCAAAATATGAACACTAAATTTTTCCCTGTTATTGTGTCCCTAGTATGGCATACAGGACTCACAAGAAATAAATGGCATAATACTTATACTGAAAAACAACACAGGATTTTTCACTTAGCATACAGTATGCCAAATACAGGTACTGTACAAGCTATATTGGCAATTTGTCATTATGCCACAAAGAGGGCAAAATACTATACAGACAATCTAAAGGCTATAACCTGACTGTTTTAATAGTTAATGTACAGTAGAAGAACAGTAGTGCTTGTTAGTGGTCTAAATTGCTTAAATTTTGTGCTATTTTTGTAGGGAATGCTGCCATGGCAACAACAAATTTGGTGACTTCTGACTTGGAAAAGAGATGGATGAATAGACATCATGAAGAAGAGGCAAGTGATTTATCTCAGGAAGCAGGTGAGAGGGATGAGTAATGATGAATTTCTCTATCGCTTGGTATTATTTGAGAAATAGTACAGTACACTTAATGATAAGTTGATACCACGGACTTCTCATATCATGGACGGAGGATCACGTAAACAATAAAGTCGCCACCGTTTGAACAAATTTAGACTTACCAAGATGGCCGCCGGGCTACCACAATTTGCCCAATTTGACGATGAATCTGCAACATTTCAGACAAAATATAAGGATGAATGGAAGAACATTATCACAGTCCTCCATTATGTTTGTTGAATTTGACCTGAGCTTGCAATTTTTTTCGAAAATATTACAAGTTTCTAACACAATCTGTGGTTACTAAGCCACTTGAGCAAGTCCAGACTTTTACACACAAGGCAGTAGCAGGCAGCCGTATTGGTAAGCTTACTCGTGTACGTACGTTGGCGACAATTTACGCATAGGACGTTAGTGCAATATGCTCTGTCCATGTATAAGAAGTCTGTGGTTGATACATAAAGGTAAAATGTTGTTGAAATGGTCAGCCTCCCCTAACCTGTCCCCCGTCCCCCCCCCCCCCCCATCCTCAAATTTCCTCTCTGCCAGTTGCATGGTTGTTGTCAAGTACTGGAAGGTAATGTAGGTTTATTAGTGGTACTGGATATTCCATTGAATATATACAGTATGACTAAGTTGTGAACATTAGTACTAATATTAATGGTAATGGTAAAGTAAATGTTTATGTTACTTTTAATATGTAGGTCAATGAAACAAATGCCATAAGCTGGTAAGTTTGTTTGGTCATATCGCATGAGATGGTATCCATCAAACCTGGCTCAGATTCAAACTAAAAATTTTTTGCACATGAATAATGATGTATTAAGATGTACTGTTCTGTATTTGGAAGGCTGTAAAGGATAGGACATTGCTATACTGAATACAGTACCATGCTACAAAACTGTTTTTCAAATAAATGCCCTGAAGATTCTGGATACAGTATTTAATTTCTCATTAAACAGAAACAGTTGATGGGGTAACAGTGCAAGTGACTGTTAATATGGAGGATGATGATTGCTTGGAACAGAAAACAGAAAATAGAATTGGTGTTCCTGTCAAGAGGGAAGATTCAGACTTGAATGTTGAAGGTGTGTATATTGATGGAGTGTAATGTCAGTCAAAGTCCAAACAATTTATCTTGGGCAGTAAGGTCTGTAAAATGAGTGAAATAAGTTATATATAAATGACCTGCTGAAATAACCTGCTGGAAAAGAGAGTTTGTGTAAGAAAGTAACTGCAGTGTTGCTCTAAATTATTTTCTTTCCACATTAGTTGATACTTGTACCAGTTTAGTGCCTGTAGATTAACAGTGTTATTCTTCTTTGCTAATTCTGTCACAAGATTCAGCAGTTATAACCTATTCAAAATTTGCGCTTGTTGTCTTGTACTCTCATTCTTTTGTAGGTATTTTAGTTTGAAAATGAGTACAACTCGTAATTATCAATTTACTCAAACCAGCAAAGAGAGCTGTTAAAGCCACTGTGATCCATCACCTTCATTGTATGTATCTTTATGTTAGTCTGTCTGTCTTTCTTTCTGCTTGTTTGTCTCTGTCTGTCTGCCTGTCTGTCTTCATGTCTGCCTGCCTGTCTCTCTGTCTGTCTATCTGTCTGTATTTCTGTTCACAATTGTGTAAGTGCTTTCTAGTGCTCATTCATCTAAAGATTCAATTGGTGAATTTGAGACAATGATTGGATGTGGGCTGCTCTGGACCACCAGGAATGAAGGCCACAGGCTATTTTAGGGGGTCATGACAGGCCATTATTTGAAAAACTTGCAAAGGTGCCTCCTCTAGCCTAGATTCTCCATGTTCTGGATAGTTGATGGTGATATTCTTTCAGTATTCCTTACACTGGGGGGCTAAAAGTATTTTGGATCCAAGGTCATTTTAGCTCACACCAGAAAAACTGATGTGAGCTTGTATTCTTGTGGGGCCTCCTCCTCCTCTATGTCACTGTGCCTGTCTATCTCTCTGTCGCTCAGTTTGTCTATACATATGTCTGTCTACAGTTGCAAAACTCTCACACAGGCATTGGTAGACAGATTGTGATGAGATTTGACATAGTGATTTGATGGATGTGGGTCTACTTTTGACCAACAGGAAGTGGAGGTCAAAGGTCATTTAGGGTTCAGTACTGGATATTATGTGAAAATCTTAAAAATGTATCTCAACTCCTTTACAGAGCATCTTTTGTTTTTTAAAGTTGTTCACAATGTTTTTCAAGTAGTGTTTCTTTCCTTTCACAGATTTTGAATATCCAGGTCCTTTAAAAGGGGATGTGTCATCCCCCCCCCCCCAAACCAAGGAGTTGTTAGCAACTCTCTGCCCAAACATATGTGGGAATAGCCCTAGAGTTCTCAATGCAGTTGATAACTGCACTTTGATCGACATTCAAACAATACAGTTTCACTCTGGTTGGTTAACAACAACTTGTATGGTCAATTGTGTTCCCAATTAAGCTCACACATGCTGTGTTTGACAACATTGCCTTGAGCAATTTAAACTTGTGCAGGCTACTGTGGCTCTTAGAGCTGTACTAGACAGGTTTGGTTTAAATTGGAGGAAGGGGTAGAAGTAAAGGAGGGAGAATTGTTACTGTCTGGTGTGAGATAAGAGACCCTTTAATGTCATTAGAGGACCAAAGGAGAAAATTTTTGATTTGGCATAACTTTGTTTTTTTGAATGTCAGATGGTGTCCAAACTCATGGTGTGTGAACACCATTTAATACCAAAATTGTGAAGGTCATCCATCTGTCCGTATACCTATCCCACCTACCTGTCTGACTGGTTCCACCAGTGTGTCCACAATGACATATTAAAATGCTCTCAAATGCACATATTCATCAACAGATTGTGATGAAACTTGGACACAGTGGTTGATGGGTGTTTGACAGCTTGTGACCAACAGGAAGTTGAGTTTAAAGGTGATTCAGGGACCAGTACTGGCTATTATGTAAAAATTTCAAAATTGTAGCTCCTCCATCACAAAGCATGCCCATCTTGTTCTTGAGAGTTGGTCATTAAGTTCTTCTTGTGCCTTATTTGGGCAGTACACAGATTTGGGATTCAGGGTTATTTTAGGTCATTATAAGTCAAATGGTAAAATTTTTGTTGTGGTTTGTTTTGAAACCAAGTGGTGGATGGTATCCAAACTTAATGTGTGTAATCAGCATTTGGTACCAAAAAAGTGAAGGTCATTAGGGGTCATTTGAGGTAAAAATCATTGATTACAAATATTTTGTAATCTAAATTAGGACTGCACCCAAACTTGGTAGATGTTATTACCGTTTAGTTCTGAAAAGTGTAAAGGTCATTTTGAAGTCATCAGCAGCCATTTGAGGTCAAATTTGCAAACATTGTTGATTACTTGCCAAAGGCAGGCAAGTAATCTATGCGATGGTGATGTCATGTGTATGGGTGTGTGTGTATGTGACACTTGGCTTGTAAACATGATAGACACATTATCTCAGGATATCAATGACCAACACTTTTCATGTTTAGTATATAGATTTACCATGGCAGGAGGAAAAACCCTATTGTTTTTGTGGAGGTCAGAGGTCATTTGAGGTCAACAGAGGTCAAAACTGAAAACCTTGTAAACACAATTTCTCAAGGTAGCAATGACGGACACTTTTCATATGTGGTATGTACATTTGTCATGTTGAGAGGAAGAACGCTATTGTTTTTGGTGGAGTTCAAAGGTCATTTTAGGTCACGAGAGGTTAAACTGTGAAAACCTTATAAATGACTTGTAAACAAGATATCTCAATGTAGCAATGACAGACACTTTTCATATTTGGTATATAGATTTGTCATGTTGAGAGGAAGAAACCTATTGTTTTTGGTGGAGATCAAAGGTCGAGGTCACCAAAGGTAAAAAGCCAAAAAACCTTATAAACATGATATCTCAAGACAGCAATAACTGACAATTTTCATATGTGGTATATAGATTTGTCATGTTGAGACGAAGAACCTATTGTTTTTTGGTGGAGGTCAAAGGTCATTTGAGGTCACCAGAGTTAAACTACAAAAACCTTGTAAATGGCTTGTAAACATGGTATCTTGAGATATACAATGAAGGACACTTTTGATATTTGGTATATAGATTTGTCATGTTGAGAGGAAGAACCCTTTTGCTTTTTGGTGGAGGTCAAAGGTCATTTGAGGTCACCAGAGGTTAAACTGCAAAAATCTTGTGAATGGCTCATAAATATGATATCTCAAGGTAGTAGTGACAAACACTTTTCATATTTAGTATGTAGCTTTGTCATGTTGAGAGGAAGAACCCTTTAGTGTTTGGTGGAGGTCAAAGGTTATCTGGTGTCACGTGGGTCAAACACTGAAACTTTGTTAACACAATATCTTAAGGTAGGAAGCTTGGATAGATGTCATACTTAGTATGAGGATGCATTATGGTGAGAAGAAGCCTGTTCTTTTTGTAGAAGTCAAAAGTCATCTGGGGTCACCAGAGGTTAAACACTGAAAACTTTGTTAACACGATACCTCCAGATAGGAAGCTTGGATAGATTTCATACGTGGTATATGGGTGCCTTATGGTCCGAGAAAGAACCGTTTTGTTTTTGGTGGAGGTCAAAGGTCATGTGGGTCACCAAAGGTCAAACACCAAAAACCTTGTTAACATGATATCTCAAGGTAGAAAGCTTGGATAGATTTCATACTTTCTATGTACATGTCTTATGGTGAGAAAAAGAACCAATTGTCTTTGGTTGAGGTCAAAGGTCATCTGAGGTCACCATGGGTCAAACTCTGAGAACGTTCTTAACACAATTTTTCAAGGTAGAAAGCTTGGATAGATTTCATACGTGGTACGTGGATGCCTTATGGTATGAGGAAGAACCCTTTTTTGGGTGGAGGTCAAAAGTTACCAGGGGTCACCAGAGGTCACAAAGCAAAACTTCTCAACAATTCCCAAGATCATCATGTGGGGTCACCAGGGGTCAAAAGCAAAATTTGCCAAAAACTTTCAAGATCCAAGATCCATTGAAGGTTGAATCCCTTTCAAGACACTACCTTTTTTCATTTTTGTTATATTTGGTGGGATTCAAAGGTCACATGCGGTCAGCAGAGGTGAAATTGTTAAAACATCGTAAAATGATTTAGTCAAGAAAGATAGATTAGAGGTATAAACCTCAGTGCAACAAAGCATTACCATTCGGCAAGGAATCACTAAGCCTTTTGGCTTTCTTGTTTAAATTACACAAAACTTACAAGATGTAGTCAATACAGGGTTCGTACGGGGCCTGGAAAAGCTGGAAAAGCATGGAATTAGGGTATTTCATTTTCCAGGCCTTAAAATCCTGGAATTTTGACCTCATAGCCTTGAAATTGGTAAAAACGGCCTGGAAAATGTGAATTATGCTTTCTTACAAATACAGTATGGACGATCATTTTTTAATGTTGGACAGAAATATTTCAAATAACAACATAAAATTTCTGACAACTCTGAGCTGTCTAAGCCACATGGTATAATTCACCGACAAAATGTAACACACAAACAAGGGGGCACTTTTGGCAAAACATGGCCCCTTGTTCAGAATTTAAAGTTGCTCATAAAGTGTGTATCAAAAATTAATAGGCTTACTCCTTTTTTGTCATGTATAAACCAGGTTACAGTTCTGTGAGTGGTAAGTTTCAGTAGCACATCAGGTTTTAGCATTATTTAATGACATACCTTGAAGTAGTCTTTTGTCAAGAATAGCCTGGAAAGCCCAGCCACACAGACTTGAAAAGCCTGCCTGGAAATGGCATGGAATTTACTCAGTCAAGAAGTGTATGAACCCTGTCAATACTAATAGTGCCTGCACCCCTCACAGTCAACTTGGGATTAGTCCGCAGTTTACCAGTAGACCACGATCAACTCAGGGCTGAACATTAACGATTGCCCGATTGCCCGGGGCAAGTAAAAATTATGTCGGGCAAGTCATTTCTTACCTCTGCTTGCCCGACTGGGCAAGTCCCAGATCGTGGGTAGGCCTAGTTCACATGCACACACCTGTACAAGAAAGTGTAACACACTGAAAACACAACAGACCACTGTTAAATATTATCACATTGCCACAGATTGATTTAGCCAGCCCCGTTTCTAAATGCGACAGAAAATAAACCACGACAGTTAAAAAAGTTTAAAACTATTACTGAACGAAAAAGGTTTCATTTTGCAACTCCGAAAACAATCGCACTGTTGATTTAGCTTTAGTGCACCGGTTCCACGAAACTCGGTGAAATCATTCGAAGAACGTTACTTCGACGATCGTTTTTCACTATTGCATACAAGTCAATTACATGATATGTGTGTGCATATACGGAGCTTTATTGTACTGTACATGCTAAATATACAGTGTAGTAAGGATTAGTTACGCACTACATCTGAGAACTTTCTACTTCGCTACTGCGTAATGACCCATCTACACGTGTGTACATATTACTGTGAGGGAGAACGAACTGCGTACCGGAATAGACGGATTGAATGATACAGTAGCATCAAAGCGTAATTGTGCACTGCATGTACAACTCAATGATATATCAACCGCACATGACCTCGTGTTCAAAATGAAAACTAAGCTCCGCCGCGCCAGCTAGTTACGCTGCAATTGTACTAGCATGTTACAGTTACAGGAGAAAAGATAAAAAAAAATACATGCAGAAAACATTTAAGTCTGGGTTGTCTACGATAGGTACAGAGAGCCCAAGTAATGCAGATATCATGATAGTGGCTACCTTATCCAGGGCCTTAGGTTTACTTCATCTCTTGATAACTTGATTAAAAGATTTAGAAAAGTACGCCGAAGGGCATAGTGTTAGACATAAACAAATGAAAGAAACACAAGAAAAAAGATGTTGAGTTCAATCGTTTAGCTTTTTCTTGTCACTGTTTTATTTTAATCAGTACATAATCATTCTTCCTGTTACAATTGTTTTGAACAGCTACAGTATGTCATATATGATTACTTCAAAATTATAATCATAAAATCAAACTGTAAAGGTATGTTACAATAAAAATCTATGATGATCGTTACCAGTGAAATTTGAGTTTCTTGTTTTTTTTTTGTCTGCCGTTTCAGGGCAAGTGAAAATTTATCAGGGCAAGTGAATCCTGGGTGCTACTTGCCCGACTGGGCAAGTTGTTTTAAAAGTTAATGTTCAGCCCTGCAACTGGTTGGGCACTGCTGATATAAAGCATGCCAACTTGAAGAATGGTATCAAAGATTGAGCCCTACTACCATATGGTTTTATGGGCTTCATGGAATAACAAATACCAGAATGCTACCAGAGATTTTACTTTTGTAGAACAAATATTGGCTTGATTCAATTGAACAGGTGTGAGCATCTGCACAGTTGATGCTCTGGTCAGCCATAGGGGTAGAAAACTGTAAATATATGACAGGTAACCACTCATTTTTTGATGCTGTTCAGTGCCCATTCATCAGTTGATTTTGGTATCACCTTAACACAATTATTTGGGGTTTGAGACTGCTTTTGATCTATTGGAAATAAAGGTTAGCGTTCATCCTAGGTCACTAAAGGCACAAGCCAGAAAGTATGCATGATGTAAATATTTTGTAGTGAATAGAAGAAGCCTTTGAGTCAGTTGAAGGCAGTTGAAGTCAAATGTAGTCTGTACAAAGTCATACAGAAGACAAAGCAAAAATCTTGTAAACACAGTATCTCAGTTTAGTGAGCATAGGTGCTTCACCCATACGGCCTGACATTAAATCATATTGCAATAAAGGTGTTGTGGTTTTCCTCGCAGGTCAAAGGTCATCTGAGGTCAAAAACTGAAAATCTTGTAAGACTGATAGTTGAGATGATATACCATGTTGAAAAGTTAAAGTATATGTGATATAGTTTAAGAAAGATGTGGGACTACAAAAATAACACCTTTATGACATGTATGTTACTGTTTATAACTTGAGGTTGTGACTGGATTACTGTAATACAAATGGCAGAACAGACTTTTTAATCCCTTCAATTTCCTCTTTCGTTTAGCTTGCAGTGAGTCGTCCCTCCTACAAAACAGTCGTCAGATGCAATGGAATGTTACACATCCCATGTGTCTTGCTGGAACATCAGCAGGTGCGACTAGTTCATGTGGCCTTACCTCGCCAGCTGTTGTGAATGGGGATTCTCACATTCACTTGAACAGTCAAGGATTGGAAAGTTTTATAAGTGGAGGGCAGAGACAGTGTGCTAATGAGATACCATTTGGAGGAGGAATACAAGTACACAACCAGCTTGCTGTTAACACAACAGAACACCAATGCCAATTTTGTTTGAAGACATTTAGCAGGAAACAGGACTGTAAAGTACATGAAAAAGCTCATACAGGTGAATCACTTTTCAAGTGTAAGTTTTGCGAGAAGTCTTTTCGTAGGAATCAGGACTGTGCAATACATGAAATGTCTCACACAGGTGAAAAACCCTTTAAATGTCAATTTTGTGACAAGTCATTTAGTCAGAAACATAACTGTAAAAATCATGAAATGACTCATACAGGTGAGAGACCTTTCAAGTGTCAGTTTTGTGAGAAACCATTTTGCAAGAAACAGGAATGCAAAATTCATGAAATGATTCATACAGGTGAGAAACCTTTTAAGTGTCAATTTTGTAAAAAGTCCTTTACCCAGAAGTATAACTGTAAGATACATGAAATGACTCACACAGGTGAGAAACCTTTCAGCTGCCGTTTTTGTGAGAAGACATTTAGTAGAAAACAGGACCGTAAAACACATGAAATTACTCATACAGGTGAGAAACCTTTCAAGTGTCAGTTTTGTGAGAAGTCTTTTAGCCAGAGACATAACTGGAAAACTCATGAAATGACTCATACAGGTGAGAAACCCTTTAAGTGTCAGTGTTGTGAGAAGTCATTTAGCAAGAAACAGGACTGTAAAAATCATGAAATGAAACCCTTTAAGTGCCAGTTTTGTGAGAAGCCATTTAGCAAGAAACAGGACTGTAAACTGCATGAAATGATCCATACCGGTGAGAAGCCTTTCAATTGCCAGTTTTGTGAGAAAGCATTTAGGAGGAAACAGGACTGTAAAACACATGAAATGTCTCATACAGGTGAGAGACCCTTTAAATGCCAGTTTTGTGAGAGGTCATTCATATGGAAGCAGCACTGTAAAACACATGAAATGACCCATACAGGTGAGAAACCCTACAAGTGCAAGTTTTGTGGGAAATCATTTTGCAGGACACAGGATTGTAAGAATCATGAAATGACTCATACAGGTGAGAAGCCCTTCAAGTGCCGGTTTTGTGAGAGGGTATTTAGTCAGAGAAACAATTGTAAATACCATGAAATGACTCATACAGGGGAGAAACCCTTCAAGTGCCGGTTTTGTGAGAAGTCCTTCATTCATAATGTACACTGCAAAACACATGAAATGATACACACTGGTGAAAGACCCTTCGAATGTCAAATTTGTAAAAAGTCTTTTACCACTAAACAGCACTGTGTAACACATGAAATGATTCATTTCAAAGCTGTTAATAGACTTGATTCTGTTCAAAGTGTTCAACTCTACCCCCAGGATATGATATCTAGTCCAAATGCAAATTTGATCTAGATGGTACCTCACAATTGCTACCCTGTGATGCACCATGATCAACAGGTGATCAATATTGTCAAGAACGATGTACAACCTTTAGTGTTATCACTGAATGTAAAATTGACCCCACAAAAATGCTGGCTCCTTCCTATCCTACTTATTTGTAAATGGTAGCCAGAAGGCCCCATCTGGCTTCTGAGGTAATTCTGTTTGACTTACCAAGTGATCTGGAATCCAAAAAAAATGAAGGACTGGAAAAGCAAATATGTCAGCAATCATCAGTATTAAATCTGAGACAATTAATTGTGCTAATGGATAACTTATACTCTGCAAAATGAAGAAAAACATTTCTTACAAGTCTTCAATATGCCATTTTTATCAGCAGGTCTCACATGCACTGGTACCCATTTTAATAAATCCATTGTAATAAATAACGACTGTAATTCCTATATGACAATTCCTATAGGGCAGTTATTGTTTCAAAGCTCTTTATAACCTACTATGATCCAACATACCGTGATGGTGACACCATTCCTCCTTCTAAAAGCCAGCGAGTGTACTGTATCATTAATTCAACTAGCTTAGTCTAATGTAGGCAGGCCAGATCAGAGGGGAATACAGTTGGTATGAGCTAGCAATTGTTGAGTTACTATTCCCTTTTGGTAGGCATCAAGTAAGATGTGGGCTTAACAATTTTTGTTTTCTAATATATGCATAGGCCCTATTATTTAAAGTGTGGATTCCTAAACCATTAAATTTCAAAATAAGGAACTGTTTCAGTGCAACTCAAAAGCCCTGTGTCATTTCTGGCAATCTGGGAGGCATTGTGGCTACGAGCTCCTGGATACCTGTTCCAACTGATTGTGGTGTGCTGCTTAGAAAGTGCCTTGAAAAGATTACTCCCCCAACAGATACAATTCGTAACGTGTCTATGCTCTCAGTTGAACCTGGTGGAGTTTTGCTTGGTACTGGGTTGAATGTTGTTTTCAAAATTATTTTCAAACTGCTGCAGTTGTGATCATTTGTCAGTGCTCTTCCATTGCCATTTGAAGGTAACTGACTGCTTCGTTTCAATGTCCACAGTATTGTACATATCCTAGGTCCTTTGGCAGTTTTGACACATGACCTTTTATGGAGGAGCCCCTGAACCCTAATAGGGGCTAAAGATGGGCCCATGGGCCCTATGCACTTAGATCAAGTGGACCCAGGCTCACACAGCCCATCTGTATATGATCAGTAAAATTCTCCCAATGGAAAATGTGGACTGCCCTCTTACATTATGAAAACAGTCTCCTCTATGCAATGCCTGCAACATGTTCAGATTTTCAGCATTATCTTCATGTAGCAATAAACAGACTTCCTGTTTCCACTTTGAGCATGAGTTACTGAAGATTGTGAACATACAGTGTAGGGTATTTAAAACACGTGATCTTAGAGTTAAACAGTGGAGAGGATTACTGTACATATCAAGTGTGAATGCCAAGTATGCTAAAAATGGGTAATATCTGTTTTGTAAAGAAAGCATAAAACCATTAGGGTGTATGAAATGAGTCGTCATGATGAGACACATTTCAAATCCATTGTTTTTAACATTTTTGTAGCCACTTTACTCTGAATTGGCACCATAAGAAGCATAATGAAAGGTATGTTTGGAAACCCACTCAAGTGTGATCTTAGCCAAGAGTCTGTGAGACAGACTGATCAGGGAGCTGAAAGTTTTACAGCATATTATTTTCCATATATTAGCATAAGTCATGTCAATTGCTAAGAATTTTTCATTTATTTCTTTAAGTAGTGAATAGTAGAAATGTGCTACAGTACTCTCCCCTCCAGTGTGCTGTGGGATAACAGATTCATATTATTCATTTGTTTAATGGTATGTTGTACAATGTCGTTGTAGTTCGTAGAATTAATTTGCCAAATTTAATGTCTTGAATGACAAGTTTGTGTGCTAAAATCTTGCCCTGCCCAGTGGTACGGATAATTTTGGTACTTTCATTGTAAAGAATATAGATACTGTATGTGCTGCTGCTAAGTGTGTTACATCATTACCATATGTAGGTCAGAGCTGGTCACAATGTAAAGTAGTTGGGTATAGATCTCATGCATTGATGTTAAGCAACTTCATTTTGGAGGCTAAATATTGAAGTACAGTGTAGGCATGACATAGACTGTGCATGCGCATGTAGTAGGCTTACATGCATATCCCACCAGAACATAGATCGGCTGTCTGCGCTTCTTGGTTTAGGTTGCAATGATATGCCCTTGCCTCCATTAGAGGGCGCACTTTCTGCTCTGTGAAGTCATATGTATAAAGTCTATTCACCTCATGAGACCTATTTTGCAGATTAGCATTTATTGATAGTTGAAAATTCTACAATAAATAATCAGAGGTTTTATTTTCTGCAGGGATTGCAAAAGATGAGATGAATAGATAATATGTAATAATGGTGATGTCATAAATTTTGTGACAATGTAAAAAGAATGTGTGTCCCCTTTAATAGATATTTGAGTAGGCTGCATTAACATTCTTTTCACATATTTTCAAATAATATGTTATGTAGATTAATACCTGATATAGAGCATTTACTGTATTTTTTCTTAATGACCTAGGTATGAAATAAGAAATGTGTGTGTATTCCAAAATACTTGGATTTTTGTTTTACAATCAATTCAGATATGGACCATTTTCCTTGATAAAAATATATTTTTCTACTTTTTTATTTTTAACTAAAGCTCATGCATTAAATTGTTCTGAAGAGGTGAAAAATTGTGATATCAAAATATATGTTTGTATGAGGTCTGCTGGACAACGTATATGATTATGTCACCAAATTTGACTCCGTACATAAACAGCATCAAAATAGGTTCTATTACTTACTGTAGTATCATTATCTTTAATTTCAACACATGCTGGAACCAATACACTGAAGGTTTTCTACAATTACTGAACGAAAGTAAATATATCTATGCATTGCTATCCTTGTTTTATAGATGCATAATAACATGCATTTGTTTTTTGTATTTTGACTTTTTAAACTCCACAATCCAGAGAGATTCGGTTACATGTGCTTCCACTGTTTGTGTTTTTTATTTTATTATTTTTATTTATTTATTTTTTTTTCCCGCCCGTATGCATGATCACAATAATTGTTCACAGGTATTAAAGGCTTTGAGGTATACTTGAAAGTAGAGCATGTTGTCTGACTTTATCATAAAAAGGGAGATTCTGTACTTCAGGTATTTGCCAAGTGACTGTCCTCTGAGCTTGTTTTAAAGAAACTTGTCCTTTCCTGAAAGGGACTCCAAGTTTACACAGCATAGTCAAGATGGGTTCAATTTTTGCAGTTTCTTTACTTAAACTATTGAAATTCCTCTTGATCAATCCAAGTACCATTTTGACTGTCTCATTTTACCAGAATGGATCAAGCAGTTGTTCTTGTAGCATACCCCCTCCCCTCCCCTCACCTCCCTGTTATTTACACCCAAGAAGTAGCAGATATTGCCTGTGGTTTGTGGTTCTCTTCCTCTATAAAAGATCGTACAGCTCATCACATGACTTCCTAGCATGGTTTTTGAAGGTGTGTCTTATATCAAGCATTATCAAAACTCAATTCAGATGTCTCACCATGCTTATCCTTTTACTATCTGGAGCGAACCGTGGACATTACAGGTTGGAGATGGGTTCAGAAGAACACCCTGGGTATGGGTCTGAGGAGGCTGTGAGGGGGATTTGTTGTTTTTTCTTTTTTTTAAATTTCCTCGGGAAGTTAAGTACAATAAAGTGTGGCAATGCTCAATTAACAGCGGTCAGTAGTTGATGTTTTTCTCAAGGTGGGCAGATTTTTTATTCCTTGATGTAGTCATAGGAATCTATGCGATGGTCCTGAGTGTGTGTTTGTGTATGTGTGTATGTGATGCTTTGCTTGTAAACACTCTGTCTCAAGAAAGGTAACCTCTAGGGATCTCACACTTGGCATGTAGATACCCCTTATTGAGTAGATGAGCCCTATTGTTTTTGGTGAAGGCCAAAGGTCATTTGGGGTCACCAGAGGTCAAATGGTAAATACCTTGGAAATTGCTTGTAAACACTCTATCTCAAGTAGGATAAATGTATGGGATCGCATACTTACCATGTGGATTTCCCATATTGAGTAGATGATCCCTATTGTTTTTGGCGAAGGTCAAAGGTCATTTGGGGTCACCACAGGTCAAAAGGTCAGAATCTTGTAAACACTATATCTCAAGAAGGGTACGTGTAAGAGATCTCATACATAGCATGTGGATTGCCCATATTAAGTAGATGATCCCTATTGTTTTTGGTGGAGGTCAAAGGTCATTTGGGGTCACCACAGGTCAAAATCTTGTAAACACTATATCTCAAGAAGGGTAAGTGTGGGAGATCTCATACGTACCATGTGGATTGCCCATATTGAGTAGATGGTCCCTGTTGTTTTTTGGTGGAGGTCAAATGTCATTTGGGGTCACGATAGGTGAAAAGGTCAAAACCTTGTAAACACCATATCTCATGAAGGGTAACTGTGAGGGATCTCAAACTTGGCATGTGGATTGCCCATATTGAGTAGGTGATTCCTATTGTTTATGGGTGGAGGTCAACGGTAATTTGGGGTCACCAGAGGCCAAAGGTCAAAACCTTGTAAACACTATCATCTCAAGAAGGACACCTGTGAGAGATTTCATACTTACCATGTGGATTACTCATATTGAGTAGATGATCCCTATAGTTTTTGGTGGAGGTCAAACGTCATTTGGGGTCACCAGAGGTCAAAAGGTCAAAACCTTGTAAACACTATATCTCAAGAAGAACCACTGTGAGGGATTTTGCACTTGACATGTGGATTGTTCAAGTTGAGGAGATGCTTGCTATTGGTTTTGGTGGGGTCAAACGTCATTTGGGGACACAAGAGTTGAATAGGTCAAAATCTTGTAAACACAACATCTCAAGGATAACTGTGAGGAATCTCATCTGTAGCATATGGATTTCAATATTGAGTACCTGATCCCTATCATTTTTGTGGAGGTCAAAAGGTCATTTGGGGTCACAAAAGGTCAAAACCTTCTAAACATGATATTTTAAGGAGGATAATTGTAGGGATCTCATTCTTCGCTTGTGGATTGTCCATATATTGTTCATGTTTTTCATTTTTGAAATTTAAGGTTTTATTGAGGACTCTTGCCTTTCTTGGGCGGAAAATTGATAAATCCGACGTGGCTGCTGGTCGCCGCTGGGATGCCATGCTTTATCGAACTCATTAAAGGGGCTGTTGTATTCCCCCATGACCTATTTGGAACTAACCCTATATCCCATTAGCAGCTGGTGGTTTAACGCTTTGATTGACAAACTCGAACAATGCAGCATCACTCTGAATGATCAATGTTTCAAAATTTCCAGGTCTCAGTTTACTTGATGAAAGCAGCTGTTGTATTGCATCAACCGGGGACAACTCTCTGTTCCGACATGTCTTTGCTCCGATTCTGTACAGTTTGACTAATTCTGACACAAAAACAAGTTTGTGCATATAAAGTACATTTTCCATGTGGCCAGCTTCGTGTACTCCTGCGACCCCGAGAAAGTCGCATAGTGGGAGAGCATTTGCTTCGAACTGGTCACAAGCGCTCACAATAGGTCCATGATTGCAAGAGCTCACCAGCTTTTAACATGTTTAAAAAAAAATCTTGCGACCTTCGCAAGAGGTCGCAAGTTGTCGTAAGTTGACAGCATAGTGTGAGAGGGTGATCGCAAGAAGCCGCAGCCCAAAGATCTGTAAAAGTGCAGTAACGTGTGAATGACCAAGGAGGTGAAGAGTACACATAACCAGTGGCGTAGCCAGCGGGGGGGCAGGGGGGCAGAGTGCCCCCCCCCCACAGAAATTTTGGGGACGCGATGGGTGGTGTCGAAAAAAATAGAGGAGAGCAAAAAAAAAAAAACGACGAGAGGAGGGAGGTATGATAAGTTGACGGAGTTGGGGATGGGGGGGGGGGAGGGGGGAATGTAACAGGGAAACATGGCTTCACAAGTGTGATCCTTTTATGATATTGAAAACTAATACGAAACAGATTAACAGCACAATTGAGGCAAGGTGTGAAACTGATTCGAGGTTTCGATTGGCCATGCATGCCCCTGTTGCTTATACGTAGTGCCTAAACGAGTATGCGGCTAGGGGATGGAATCCTCAGCAAAACGGTCGGAATATTTATTTTCATGCAGGATGCATTGGCAAAACTCTTCCCCGAAGAGTCAATCAAAACCTTGGATATTAATGATGCCATAGATTCCAGAAACAGTGTTCCTGTGTTTTTTCCAACCCTAACGCTCAATTAAAAAAAAACTAAATCCCCAAACTGTCAAAAAGTATTGGTTGTCGTTGTCACTTCCAAAAACTATTGCCAACAGACTAGAATATATGTGGACAGACGCGAGGTCTATGGCTCTCCGTTGTCTTAGTATCTACAACGCTGGATAGGTCTACTAAATCGGATTTACGTCAAATTTCCTACTCGTCTCCTAATGATGTCTCAAAATATCCGAAATATGGACTGAGCAGTTCTTTGCAAAACACCTAGTGTGCTGCTGCAACCTAATTGTACAAATGGGTTTTCATCACAAAGTTTTCCAAGTCCGATACAATTCAAAACACTGCACCTTTGCTCCTATCTCCAGCCATATGCTGATTGGGACATGCGAGGTTTAAAATATTCAGGAAACAGTATTTTGATGATGTTTGTGAATTACTTGTATTTAAAAAGCCATATGGAAAGAGCGAAAATCAGTTTCTATTTTGTGATAGGTCATCATCATTTGTACACTTACACTCCCATACTGATATTCTTTAGAAATATTCATTATCGATACTGTTTTGTTTTACTTCCAATTCTTCATTTCGTATGCTAATCTATGCCATTCATAGTTTCATTCAATTAACTTGTATTCACGGTGTATACAATAGTAGAAATACGGATCATTGTACAGTAACAAGTTCAGGAGGTTCCTCGAGAGCCTATTTAATTTTAGAGTCATTGGTGATTTCCTGTGAAAACTTGCCAAATCTTCAGAAAATATCTTCTGAGGTGGCTTTGAAAAAAGCTCAGTGACCTGCTGCAACCTATTTGTAAAAATTAGCTTCCCTCACTAATTTGTATTCCACGTCGATACCATTCAGTCCATTCTCAAAGCGACAGTCATTCTTTTGTGTTTGATTGAAATTAAAATATACAGGAATCAGTATTTTCGATGAGGTCATTAAAATCCCTGTATTCAAAAAGCAGTATGAAAGACAGGAAATCATTTTTTTTAAGTTCTGATAAATCATCTTGCACACTTTCATGTACCTTGCTGTTATTCATTAGAAATGTTTGCTATCGATGCTGTTATGGTTCACATTCTAATCTATATTTGTTATTAATCCAATGTTATATATGGTGTACAAAGGACTGCACAGGCCATTGAAAAGTGAGTTCCAGGAGGTGACTGTATGGCCTAGGTCTTCAGTGCTTTCGGTACTTTAATGCAAAAATTTGTACAATCTTCAAAATATGATTGCATGGAATCAGGACATTTTCAGCACATATTGATCTAGTATAAAAAAGAAGCAAAATATAGCCCCATTTTGCATCTAAGGCCTTGGAGGCAGCAAACAAATTTCCAAAAGGGGAGGGGGTCCTGGTCAAGAATAGGGACGATGGGTCGATTTTGCCCCCTCACAAAAAAAACCTGGCTACGCCCCTGCACATAACTGTACACCTGATTTGGCCACGGTGAGTCTGGGGGGAGCGTTGGGGAAGAGCACAGTTCTTATGGTTTACAGTAACATCTCATTATCAAATAGTTTCTTTTACATGAGCCAGTATCTTCGTTACTGTGATAAAACTAATATCATTGTCGTTGAAGATTTGACAACAGCTTAACAAATGCTTATGCCTGGGCCTTGTAAGTTTTATTTCATCTAAAATAAGTTGGGATATGTCTTCGCTTTAGATGGACGGTGAATCAAATTTATTGAAAATAGCCAGATTTAAGGTGCCAATCTCAGGGTTTATGAAAATTTCCACATTTACATTTTATAGGTTTCAATTGACGGGCAAAGCTTATTTAGCACTTTTAGGAATGTTTAAAGCGTCGTGAGAATCTCTTTATGGAGATTCCTTTCTTTAGCATACCTAGTTACCAGGCCGCGTGAACTGCAGAAGCAGTAGCGGCGTCTGGGTTTGCCCAAGAGGGGACCTGTTTATAGGTCCCTCGATTGGGTAGGGGGAGCTCAAAGTTTTTTCACAACAATCGTGACAATAGTCAACACTGTAAAAATAGACGTCTTCAATTTTTAACACATATATGGTGTTTAAGAATTAGAAAACGAACAACAAAATGGATACACACAGTAATGACTGAACGAATATTAACACATGACAAGGATAATGACGTCAATTAAAGTGCACCCCGAAAACACGTTTACGTGATTTATATATATGTTAATTTTTCTTTATTAAAAACAACTTAATGTTTACAGTAATCATGAAATAAACACATAAACGTGTTTACGAGATGGCGTTAAAGTGGCGTCAATGTGTTAAAGTTGGCGTTTTAGACGTTTAATTTGCTTATGTATTTTATTGTTTTTTCTGTTTCATAAACACCAAGACGCGTTTATTATCTGTTACTAAAAAGTGTTAATCAATTTTTACAGTGAATGCAAATATGTCACATCATAGACGTCATCAAATGACGTTTTCAACAGTCATTGTGTTATATTTATGCTATTCTGCATATACGTGATTTATGGAAAAGCAAACTTGCTTCACCTTGTGAAAAAGAAGAATTTTCTGCCACCTTCCACTAATTCTTAAGAGAAAACATATTTGAAGGATACTAATGTTCTGTATAGGATTTTTGGTTTCGATGAAAAGAGAAACCTATGCAGTCATGATGGCGTGTGTGTGTTTGTATGTGTGTATGTGCGTGTGTGTGTGTGGGTGCGTGTGTGTGGGTGTGTGTGTGTGTTTGTGACACTTTGCTCGTTAACAAGATATCTCAAGAAGGGAAACTCTGACAGTTTTCAAACTTGGTACATAGATGCCCCATATTGAGAGGAAGAACTCTATTGTTTTTGGTGGGGGTCAAAGGTCACCTGGGGTCACCGGGGGTCAAAACCTGAAAAGCTTGTTAACACAATATCTCGAGGTAGGAAGCTTGGATGAATTTCATACTTTGTATGTAGATGCGGTACGGTAAGAGGAAGAATCCTATCATTTTTGGTGGAGGTCAAAGGTCATCTGGGGTCACCGGGGGTCAAACCCTGAAAACTTCATTAACACGATATCTCAAGAAGAGAAGCTCTGACAGTTCTCAAACTTGGTACATAGATGCCCCATATTGAGAGGAAGAACCCTATTGTTTTTGGTGGAGGTAAAAGGTCACCGGGGGTCACCAGGGGTCAAACCCTGAAAACATTGTTAACACAATATCTTGAGGTAGGAAGCTTGGATGAATTTCATACATAGTATGTAGATGAGTTATGGTAAGAGGAAGAACCCTATCATTTTTGGTAGAGGTCAAAGGTCATCTGGGGTCACCGGGGGTCAAACTCTGAAAACTTTGTTAACACGATATCTCAAGAAGGGAAGCTCTGACAGTTCTCGAACTTGGTACATAGATGCCCCATATTGAGAGGAAGAACCCTATTGTTTTTGGTGGAGGTCAAAGGTCACCTGGGGTCACCGGGGGTCAAACTCTGAAAACCTTGTTAACACAATATCTCAAGGATGGAAGCTCTGACAGTTCTCAAATGTAGTACATGGATGCCCCATATTGAGAGGAAGAACCCTATTGTTTTTGGTGGAGGTCAAAGGTCACCTGGGGCCAAACCCTGAAAACATTGTTAACACAATATGTTGAAGTTGGAAGCTTGGATGAATTTCATACTTAGTGTGCAGATGCGTTATGGTAAGAGGAAGAATCCTATCATTTTTGGTGGAGGTCAAAGGTCATCTGGGGTCACCACTGGTCAAATCCTGAAAACCTTGTTAACACGATATCTCAAGATGGGAAGCTCTGACAGTTCTCAAACTTGGTACATGGATGCCCCATATTAAGAGGAAGAACTCTGTTGTTTTTGGTGGAGGTCAAAGGTCACCTGGGGTCACCGGGGGTCAAACCCTGAAAACATTGTTAACACAATATCTTGAGGTAGGAAGCTTGGATGAATTTCATACTTTGTATGTAGATGCGTTAGGGTAAGAGGAAGAACCCTATCACTTTTGGTGGAGGTCAAAGGTCATCTGGGGTCAGCGGGGGTCAAACTCTGAAAACTTTGTTAACACGATATCTCAAGAAGGGAAGCTCTGACAGTTCTCAAACGTGGTACATGGATGCCCCATATTGAGAGGAAGAACCCTATTTTTTGGTGGAGGTCAAAGGTCACTTGGGGCTACCAGGGTCAAACCCTGAAAACCTTGTTAACTCAATATCTTGAGGTAGGAAGCTTGGATGAATTTCATACTTATTATGTAGATGCGTTATGGTAAGAGGAAGAACCCTATCATTTTTGGTGGAGGTCAAAGGTCATCTGGGGTCACCAGGGGTCAAACTCTGAAAACCTTGTTAACACGATATCTTGAGGTAGGAAGCTTGGATAAATTTCATACCTTGTATTTAGATGCCTTATAGTAAGAGGAAGAACTCTATAATTTTTGGTGGGGGTCAAAGGTCATCTGGGGTCACCAGGGGGTTAAACCCTGAGACAGAGCTGCCAACCAGCACAGATTTTCCATATTCAGTACGGAAAATCATTGTAAATATGGGAATACAGATTTTTCCTTGATAATCCGAATTTTGAATGAGTAAATAGGTCCTTTCACGAACTTTATTATTCTTTAGCCAACATATCAAAAGACTGAGAATAGACTACAGTATTTCACTTGTCTGTACAGTACTGTAGTGTATTTATTTGAGCCCAGTAATCTATGCTGTTATGTTATTGGTTAAATTTTTGTCAGCAAGTTGATGTTAAACCAATCAGAAGATAGTTTGCAGCAGATCCATGACATTCCATAAGCTACCATATCATTGGTTGGTCAGTTGTAAACAGATCCACTTTCAACCAATCAGAAACTGTGTTAAAAGCTAGTTTCTGAGTGCAGTGACAGACTATCACACATAGCCTGCCTGCCAGCGAGTTTTTTTTTTCGTAGGATAGCGAGGGGAATTCTATTCATACGGACCAATCAGCTTCTTGGAAAGAGGTCACACCCCTAATTCCAAAATAGCAGCTTTCCGACCCTTGTTTTGTAATTCTGACACCGCATTATGAAAGAACAGGCCAAATAACCCCCATCCATGTAACCCTAACCCTAATTCTAACCCTAACCATGATTTTGAAACAAATTTAAAATTTTTTGAAAAATCGATTTTCCCGTCGCTATCCTATGAAAAAAAAAAACTAGCTGCCTGCCAAGGTCTGTTGAGCTGGCTGAGTAGCCCAACGTTAATGTTAGATTTGACTGTAACTGAATTGGAAAATTAGCACCAAGAAATGGAATTATCAAAATTACATCAGGAATATCACAGTATGTTGTAATATGGCTCCTCTTCAGAGCAGCATGGTAGCAGAGTAGCATGAGTAACTTTAGTGGAAAATTTACCAGGCAGATCAAGTTTTAACGTAGGCCTAGGCCTAACAGTTAGGGCCTAGGCCTAGGCTAAGTGTTGTTACAGAACCAATAACAAACATTAGCTTACACACAGAATAACGTTAGACGCAGTACATAGGCCTAAATCTAATGCAGAGTTCCAGGTTTATGGGCTAGGCCTAGACAAAGTCCTAGTCCTGTGACTAAGTCCTAGCCTAACTGCCACAGTATGGGCTAGCCTAATTGTAGTACAGTATGTATGGGCTGATATTAGAGGTAGGTTACTGTAATAGCTATGGCCTAGGCTAGGGCTAATCAAAGCAGTTATTGCCTGTCAAATGTTGGTACCCATCATCTAAGTTTGTAGTATTTACAGAGAGATTTCTGTGACCAGCTGTGCATAGACCTAGGCTAGGTTTATACTTATAGCTAGGCCTAGGCTAATGTTACTTAGGCCTAGGGCCTTGCCAAGTATTTAGCATAGCCTCTAGGCTATACTGTAACATTAGGCCTTGGGAATACTTGGGATATTTTGCTTTTTGTCCTTTGGTGACCCTGATGACTATCTTGGGAATTCTTGGGAAATTTTGCTTTTTGACCTCTCGTAACCCCAGATGACGATCTTGGGAATTCTTGGGAAATTTTGACCAGTGACTGAAAGATATGGGACATCATGGCATTATTTGGAATAGAACATATATCATCGAAACCTCAATGCATTTTTGCATTCTGGTTTGTCAATCTCCTTTCATTTTTATTTCAATTTTTTATCTTATTTTAAGATAAACAATACCATAAGACAAAATTATGTTTATTCCCATTTTATGAAAGTGAAAGTAATGTAACCAAATTATATTTTAAAAAATATTTAAATTTGTGTGCATTTTTTTTACTAAGCATGTTGCATAGGAGTATGGTATATGGGTCTACCGCCCATCCGTTCCCTCAGCCATGCATAATCGATTTCACGGCAAAAATTGGCTGTTTTAGGGACAACTAACGTACGTCACATTTACTTTTCAATCAGTACGGAAAATTTTCGGCAAACATCTTCCGTCCCTTTGTGAAATGTCGGTCTCATACGTCTATCATGGTGCACGTGGTGAGGACGTGAAATTAGGGTTGATAAATCTGTTCTTATTTAAATTTTGTATGTTATTAAATACCGGTAATCCCGGTTGAGGAAATGTTTTCGGTCTTGCTCTTGACCCTGCAAATAACTAAAAGCTGAACACATTACTGGACAGAAACCTTACGTTTACACAGATCTGTTGACATGCGCCCACGTTTTATCAGAACTTAAGATAAGTACTGTGCATATTTACTTCACGTCTTCAATAAGAAAGCTAAGTATTTTTGTTTCAGGCTCCGTCAGCCTCGATTGTCGACCTATCCTGTCGCTTTCTGATGTACCCTCTCAGAACAGTTAAGTAACATAAGAACTCCAGACTGTTCAAGTAAACTTTTACGAATAATCTATGTAGAAATTACCTTTATTTTGTGTAATTGCTCAAGAAAAGAAAATTTCTATATTATTTATGTGTAAGTTTAGTTTATTGCACAAGATATGTGTAATTCGTATTTTTTTTTTTTTTTTTTAAGAATTTTTACAAGATTTGGAGTTCTTAGTTTACTTTCTGTGAGTGTAGAAATCATAACATAACATAAAATGACATAACATAACATAACAAATTGTGAGGGAAAAAGAGGACTAAAGCCGCTAAAGATGCCCTAGCTGCAGTCCAAACCCAAAACAAAACACAGCCAAGCCAAAAATCCAACAAAGCCCAGCACAATCAAATTCTACAACAGTGACAACAGAACTTGTCAGTTGACTATCTTTGCTCTCGAATACGGGAAATGAGTTACTTAGAACGCTTCTTATCATCGGCACAGGCCCGTAACCAGGAATTCTGATATGGGGGGCACCGACACCTCATAGAGGGGCACCGAAGAAGATTATGTTTGTTGTCACTAGTGCCACCATATGATTACAGTTTGCCGGAACTACAGGGGATTATATATCAAGCTTACTACACATATCTTAAAGGTATCGGTCTTGCGTGTGCACATACGCGCGAAGCGCGCGAAAATTTCACTCTTCTGATGGAAATTTTTCCCTCCGCTTGCAATACAGAGATGTAGAAATTCTCCACAAGTGTAGGGAACAAGACTATAATCACGATAAATCTTCAGCTCAGCAAGCGCAGGTGAAGCCGGTTGAGTACTTTGCCAACGGCGAGGCGGGACCAGGGGCTGCCATTAGGCAGGCTTGGTGTGATCCAGTATGATTATGTTAGGACCGAAAGGGAAATCCCCGAATATGTGGCGAATTAAAAATATGGGAACACCAGCATGGAGCTTTGAGCAGGACTTTGAATAACAGTGAGAGCACACCAATGTCTTCACAGTTCACAATTCAGATGGTCATTATCGTATTTCTACTCTGAACGAAATTTTGCATGAAAAAAAAAAACAGAAAGGAAATTTTTGAATAAATTTTTGGTACGAGTAAATTTAGCTTCAAACCGTAAAGTCGTCGCGGAGCGAATGTTACTCAAGGAATTAGATTACTACATGAAAGCCCCTTGATGTCCGGGATCTATCTTTGAGCCTTCACCTAGCTTTGGCTGGAAGAGTTCGCTTGAATTTTTGCTCTAATAATGTTCATGGATGATATTACTTCGCTTGTGAGAATTGCGCGCGAAGCGCGCCGAAATTTTGCAGGAAAATTATTTACCACGGTAAAACCTGCATACAGACTCAGCAAGGGGTGATGGAAAGATAAGCCCGACGAAGGGACCAAGCTCCCTTAAGAGGTCCAGCAACCCGAAGCTCCGTCAGAAGCAATGGGTTACAGATTGGATACCAAACGCGAAATTTTGGGCGACCGGCGAAAAATTTGGGGTTCTGTTGAAGAAAAATTGAAAATATTTAGTTCTTATTAAGGAAAGTAAGAACATTGGGTTTCTATGGAAGAATCTGCCCCTCTTCGTCTTAGACAGTTCCAGATCTCCCGACTAGCTAAATTACTCCTTCCAAAACTGTGTTGAGCCCCTCTTTGTGCAGACACAAACCTAGTTTATTGCTTAAGGGCATATCCTGTTGGGTATACAAGGCCATAATATGTAACCAGAACATTCTCTGCGCATGCTGTGTATTGTGAGCTTTGATGTCAATCAAAGAGCATTCACCTATGACCAATTGAGAATTTTGCTTTCTCACAACCAAAATGTATTTGGACCCTGCAAGGGGTGATGAGTGTCTGTCTTTAAGAACAAAACCAAGACGCCGGGCGACTGATCGCGAGGGGATGCCCCCTTCAACCACCCCTGGACATTGAGACACTTTACCTTTCATACAAAAATGATTATCATGATGTTGAGTCTGAATTAAGAATCTTCCCGATCGCAAGAGAAAGAGGATGGAACTTTTTATCGATTCAATTTTGTGTTTTCCGGGAATCACGCCTACACGAAAGAACAATAGCCTAATTGTGGAACCTGAACATTTATAAATTAAGCCAACATATCTGAAACGGGTGTTAAAGCTATATGTAACTTAAGACGAAAGCGCGCGTAGCTCGCGAAAATTTTGTAATTTTAGAACAAACATGTTACAGAGAACAAAATACGTTCATTATTAAACTCCGACCTTTTGGGATCATTTTTGGATACAAATCTCGTGGTGTCATACCAAGGCCACCGTTCACATGTACTAAAATTTTATTTTCGATCGATTTTCCGTATAGGGGGGCACAGTGGTCCGCACGGGGGGGGGGGCCCTCGTGCCCCGGCCTGGCTACGGGCCTGCATCGGCACAGTATAGACATAGGTTACTCAATTTTTTAAAAGTTATCACAATTTTCAACTTAAAGTGAAACTTCATATTTTTTATTTATTTATTTTCAACAGAAGATTCCACAGATATTGTACAGAATGTTGTATATTCTTACATAAACAGCTCACCTATAGACTTCCATAGCTTAGCTTGCAATATGGTACAATCGTCCCAAGTTTAACTCGACCCTTTAAGTTGATTGTTCTAGGTCACTATCACAAGACAGTTTAAAATACAATAAATGACATCGTATTTACTACGAACAAGACAAGATAGGCCTATGTTTACCAACACATGAAGTCTCTCTTTATTCTTTCCTTCTTTACGTTCTCCTCTATCTCCTTCATCTTCCCCTTTTGCGGTCTAATTCTTCATTGTTTTCCTTTGTGTCCGATGTCTTACAAGTTCTATTAACGGTTTGATTTATAAGTGTTTGTACTCTGTTAAGGTAGTCTGACCTCGAATAGCCTGCGTAGCGCCTCTGTGACTTCCGCCCCCTTGGACTGCCCCCTCCGTTTTTCCGTAGCGATAAGCTGGACGAAAAAAGTTCGTCTGCTCCGCGGGTTAGACCTCGGATAGCTATGCCTCTACCATCAGGTAGCCCTATGTGCTGTAGCCTACTTGCGTTCTGTTACTCTCGTGATATTCTGATATTTCGTATATATGTGTTTGATCTATAAAAAGAAAAATCACACTTCAAACTGGAGTGAAAACCTGGATAAGCCTGCTGGAGTAATTGCTAACTGTGTTAAATTACAAAGCTGTTGAGAAACAGTCAACTACTTGTGGTCGTTTTTCCTATGCTAAAACAAGCGGTTAAAGCAAACAAATACGAAATGACCTGGTGCTGAGTTTCTTTGAAACTGTTTACAACACTTTGCCTGCCCGGCGGACGTGTATTTCTTTTGAACCTATCTTGGCCGCACTCCTAATGTAGTAAAATGTTCAACACTTAGCGCGAAGGTTACACTTTTCCTTGCTTTATTGGCTGTCGGCTTTCTGTAGAGAAGGGATTGACTTCTGTGATGGACAGTACCGGATGTCCAGTAGGCATAGTCGGCATTACTTGGGGGCCTCAGAATTGGCATAACCTGCAGGATTTTTCGCTTAGCTCGACAGTCGACACACCCGGTGAAAACTACATATCTCATTTATCATTGTAATACTATTTTCCCTTTATTATTTGATAAAATCCAACCTTCAATTGACTCTACCAACCGGCCAGAAAATATCCTTTTTCCTCTAGTTACGGAACTCATCAGGGTAAACAGTATCCTAGTTCAAACGTATCCTTTTCCAGCTACACTGTAAAAACGTTTGGGTCAATTTGACCCAAAAGTGGGTCAGGAGGGAACCGACATAAATTATTGGGTCAAATAATGACCCAAATAAGACTTCCTTTGACCCAAATTGGGTCAAAATTTGACCCATCATGTCGGTGCAGTTCCCTCGTGACCCAAGTGTTTTTACAATGTAGGGAAACTGGGTGATGAGTAGGAAAAGATGAAGAAATGGTAAATATTACAATAGCTTTGTTATGGGGAACGACCCATAGATTTCTTGTGGTCCCTTGGACCACTACGATCATTTACCGTACCAGCCGCACCCCCTTCTGCACATAAACCTGTTGCCATAAGGAGGACTTTTGTGCAAGGGTAAATGACACTGCTGTTCTTGCTTTCATCTAATGGTACTACTGGGTGTGTTAGAAAATTTGTAAATTTATTCTGTAATATCAACAACCTGTACATCCAAGATGTTCCCGGCTTTTCGTCTCCAATAACTATCTCTGAATATCCAGACCTGTGGAAAACAAAAGGTTCACTCACATTTTGAGTGAACCAATGGCATATTTATTTCACAGAATTCCGTTACATGAAGCTTTCTGCACTCACATCCACGAGAAATTGCTTGGAAATGTAGAATGTCATCTCTTAGTAGAGGTTTTAGGCTGTTCTTCTAAATCCTGATATGATATGATATGATGTGGCAATTCATCTTTCCCACTGACAACTCACATCATTTATCATTTATCTAAAGTTGGTGCTCAAAACTAGTTAAAATGCGATCTTTGTGGTTATTTTCTGAGAAAGCAACTAGCACACCGATAGAGTCATTTCATTCTAATTAGTTTCATGATCTTACAAACATTAATGAGCGTGTGTAGTTCATTGAACTCAATACGCACCCTTGGGTCTGCACGAAGAAATCACAGCATGGCACACATGCCCATGTAGGGGTCGCTAAATCAGCCTTCTTTTTCTTTTGTATTATGTTACGAGGCACTAACTAGGACAACCAGAAGGTCACGACACTAACAGGAGTTTGAACTCTGCTCCTGCAACCCAGTTTAACGATTCGCAACAATTGGAATGTTTCCGTAACTTCCACTTTTGGCTAGACTATATAAAAGGGACATTAGGTCGTGGCTATAACAGGAACAATACGTCATAGCACATTGCGTTGACCGCTTAGACGTATTCTCGAACCTTCTAGCTCATTCTTCGAATGAAATGTTCTCGTCACACAGTACTCAGATTATTTGTACCCGTCCTAGAGTTAAAAAACTAGAGACATTCTATAATTTAACCGAGTATTCACCAGCCAGCATGATACACAGAACCGAAACAGCGAAAAGATGCAGACAAATGAAATTAAGATACCAAGCCGATTATTTTTAACCCCCTGTTCCTTAATTTCTACAAAATACACTAAAATTTTCACTTAGGCCTGTATTTACAATATTTAATCCGTATACTTATCTCTAGTCTTTGCTCGGAGGAGGCACTCGCACCAGGATGGTCTTGGATTCCCGAACACGACGGTGATATCGGCTATCCAATGATATAGTGAATTAGGTTTCTGCTGGTGGCGATAACCACTATAGGCTAGACTAGCTGGTCCACACTGGTACACGGCTGTTACATGTATAATACAGCGTTCAGGTGGCCTGTCATTCTCCTCTCGAATACTGTAAGACCGTACCTAGCCGTAACAATTACATGTATATATTTGTCAGCTCCCTCTGAAGATTCATTTCAAAAGGATGTGAAGCTCTCGCCAAATTTCAGTAGGTCCTTGGGTAGTAGAATGATTTGCGCTGCCTCACACCAGTGTTCCACAAGTGATTGGGTTCAAAATCACCCGACGTATATGGGATTTTGGCCTTTAAAACCTGTTGCCCAGCCGACGATCTTGGTTGCTAGCTGAACTGAAGCGCTCCGGGATGACTAGCCAGCTAGCTAACTTTTCTTTTTGCTTATAAGTTCTGAACGAAGACTGAAATTCTAGATGCACAGGTTCAAGAATCATTGCTTTTGTTTTTGGTTGTAACCAGCAATGATTGTCTCGAAAAGTACGTTGCCCTATAGAGCGAGGTGAGGGCGCTGTCATCAACCTGTTATATTTGCCATGAATCAAATCAAGGGGGAAAGATGCCTGTAGAAAACTCGTGGTATTAATAATTGCTATATACGAACACGGCTTATCGCTGATTTGTGTGTTATGTTAAAGACTATTTCAAAACCAATTAATTCTAAATTTGCAAAAGAAGTCATGTCTTTCGCACAGACAGAAATGAAGTAGAAAAAAAAAAAGAACCATGGTCCTTTCTCACTTGCCTCATCCAATGAGAACACAGATAAAACGGCCAATCAGAACACAGAATCCACCAATCAGGGTTGCAGCAAAACTATACAACTTTATTCATTTGCTTCCTTGCATCAGTCCTGAAGAAGTCAGAGCCACTACTTCTTACGAAAGCTTGACTATTTCAAGACCTTCGACGGCGTACTCGTTGAAATCATCTTACTAAAAAAGAATCACTTGCAAACAAATGTTCATCGAGGTAGGTCTATCAAATTGAAGAAGAAATGGCTTTCGTTTGTGCCATTCGATGGTTCCTTGTTTCGGTTTTAATCTCTTCCGCTGCAAAGGTTCTCCACGGAAAGACTCTACTAGACGTACGGCAATTTCACGTAGTAAGTAAAGCGGGGTTATTCAGTGCTCCAAGAAGCTCATTGGAAGTCGAACTGGCTAAAATTAAAATGCAAGATGCCGTTTGCGGCAGTGGTAAGTACCATTGCACTAAATCAAAAGTGCTTTGCAATATGTGTCTAATTTTTATGGTAGCTTTGAAATTTGTTTAAAAGAGATTCATTCAAGTACCTAATGTCATGAAATCAAAATTAAGAAATTCTGAAATGAGCGATATCGACATAACAGCAACGGGAATTTGCTGTATCAACAGGAAGACTTCATCCCCGACAAATACATCTTTTGTTCACTGCTTTCTTTCTTTTCTACAATTCATCATTATCTCATTGAAAGTTTGCAGTCTAAGTTAAAAGCATTGACTTTTAAGATGAAATTTACCTCGAGGCTCAGGGCCTTCGCGACCGATGGGTGTTAAGGAGTTGCTGTTCTCTTGTGTGTGTCATGCGGTACTGCCACTTGTTTACCTACTCAGGGAGCAAAGTTTGGCTATTTCATTGGGTAGTCTATGTGGTTTCGATACAATGTATGTTATCCCCGATGCGGTCTACAACCCCTAGGCCTACAGTTTTATTTTTTTTTTCTTTTTGTTCATCATGGTTACATATGCTCTTTGTGTAAGCCTACCAAAAATTTTCGCGCGCTCCGGGCCCTTTGCAATTAAATTACCCGGTTCAGATTTAAAAGAACACTGTCAGTGCGCAACTCGGCTCTTGGACAATTAAGTGATATTATGCAAAATATGCCCGGCAATGACATGGGACATGCCCGGACAATTGACCGATATAAGCTTTAAATAAGTACAGATTCTTTTCAGTGTATGCTTATCCAAAAAAAATTCCGCACGCTTCGTGCGCTTTGCAATTTCATAGTTAAGATTCCGGGAAAAGCATTAAAGCAGCCCGGACTATGTTCTGCTAGTATATACAAATTTTATGCAATATATGCCCCGTAATGGCATGGTGTAGTACTCAGATTTTCTTCAAATCCCCCTCGCCAACCCCTCGACGGCATTGTGACTGTCGGGGCTTCAGGTCGCTGCCCCTCCCCCATCGGGGAGTCTGCCCCCCGTCGGGCAAATGTTGCGGCCACACCTGATACCCATTGTTGTATACAAAAAAACGTAGGGCGCATAAAAGAGTGCAATTTACGCGCCACCACTCAGTTGGAAAAAACATCCAGCCAGTCGGAATTTTGAACCTTCACACCACCCCACCCCCACACATATGACCCTAGCTACGGCCCTGCCAAGGCCAATCACTCTAAGGCGCAAATGATGTCGAAAACTACGATTTAATGCGAAGATTGCATATAGCACAAAATACTGTATACCGATCTTTGTCTTGGGCCCACACAAGTGAAATCCTTCCCGGCATCATTGTAATACTGCTATTACGAATGAGCTTATTCGTCACAAAAGTAAAACAAATGGTACGTTTATTGTGTTAAAGCCCACTTTTTCCAAAGTCCCCTCGACTCTCTGGCGAAGAACAAAGGGGCGAAACCAAAGGTTACACCCGAAGGAGCTCTGCTCCCCAAAGAAGTGATAGCCCACTTAGTAAAGCAGATAGTGTAACAACCGTTATTGTTTTCTATAAATACTCCCAAAGTTTTCTGATCCTATCCAGACATCTGACAATTCGAATCAGTAACTATCAGGCCCAACTCCATCCCACTTTGAAGGAGCTCGGCAAGTGTACTCTCTTATCAAATTATCGGCTTCTCCCAAATCTACTCTGTTGTGGTTGGTACTAAGTACTTTGTTAGCATGGGTTACCTCAACTTGTCCAGATGGTAACATTAGTTTTCCTTGCTCAGGGAATTTCAAAGACAAAAGAACATGTAAAAGGTGCAACGTTTTGCCCGTTTCATATTACCAAGCAAATTTTTTCCTGTTTGAATTTTTTTTAACATGTTCTCAATTCAAACAGGCAAAAATCTGCTGATTATATGATATATGATAATCATGAAACTGGCAAAACATTGCACCAGATTGCACCTAAGGACCTTCAATTGTTCAAAAACTTCTCAAAGACCTCCCCCATATCAGTCACAAATGTGCTCCCACTGTGGACACGTAAATGCGATACCTGCCTAATTGATTTAAAAATCATTAAAGACCTTAAAGATAGCCTCAGTTCCCATCAAAATCCATCAAATATTGACCAGTTTACAAGAAAATTTCTGCAGGGCCGTAGCGGGGGTGGGGGTGGGGTGGAACTGAGGGAAACCTGCCCGCCTGAGATTTCCAAATTGTAAATGAAAGTTGGTCTACTTGAGAAAGAAATACTGAAATGCTGAAAATTTCACTGTCCTAATTATGATTTTAAGCTTCCTCTCCCCCTCCCACCGGGAAAATTGCATAAAAGGTTTTCTTGTCTTCCCAAATTTTCCCAGGGAGGTCCACGGACCCCCATCATAAATGCATTCTTATGCGGGTTTCTCATCCTGACAAATGAACCATCTTCTTCCCACAAGATACATTGCTTGAATACACCAGCATATACGCTCGTGGCTGCAAAAGATGAAACTAGTCAGATATCACCTGCCTATTTGACCCAAAATTGGTCCAAAAGGCAGATGCCTGAGTATGTTACCTGCCATTTGGACCAAATACTTAGGTTAACCTCTCTCTCCACCAAAATCTCCTGCAAAGGACCATAAATTATTGAACACATTCAGACATTGCATGCAAAGATACGTTTGTATTTTTGTCTGCAGTAGTTTCGTACAAGGTTGAAATTAGAAGAGTAATTTCAGATTTAACAAACAACCGGTATTATACAATAGTTATCGTAACTATTGGCTGGCTTAAAATTTCAATGTCATTTGTAATATAACGAGACAACATGCTGGTAAATAAAAATCCCCCAAAAATCGTCAAGGTTTTGGTTACTGGAACCAGTGAGTGCACCGAAAATGCCAGGTTAAGAAATTTTACTATTCGGTTTTGTTATTTGAGTTCATTTTATTCCATACAATGGGTGACGACCGAGGGGCAAGGCGTCTGCCTCCCCCCTTGGGAAAACGGGATTTTTGTTTGTTTTAATTTTTTCTTTTTTGTTTTTCCTTCGACTTTGGATTTCTAGGTGACGCCTGCACAGTTAGCTCGATTAAGGGTGACATCGGGCAACTCGCAGTTGTTTTTGGCTCAAAGAAGGAAGATTTTTCATGACTCCAAAATTGTTGGCTGCGTGCTTTGTAGGTTGGCAAAGATTGGTTTCTTATAAATAAATGAGAAATGACCAAGTGTCATAACAAAGCAGTCGCCCTTTCCTGCAAACGTCGAAAATATTATCCAGAAAAGCATGACTGTTTCTTGTATTTGTCGATGAGGAGAGGAAGTTGCTGCCAAGTAAGATCGAGGGGCCAAGGCATTCCTTTCGAAGATTTCCTTTTTTTATGTTTCGAGTATGTGTAATCCCTGACGGCAATCATTTTAGTTGGACATGCAGGTTATCCCCGTTAAGGCATACATTGATCGAGTATCGATGTAGGGCTATGAGTTAATTTATCAGATCTTTTTTTTTATCTGCTGATTTATATGCAACACCAGAGCTGATTAATTGCACTGCATGACCACTGAGTGATGTTGGTCCCACTATCAGCATACTAGGTTTTTTGAAGAGGGAGTGCGCTGAAATAATTTGAGTAATTTAATTTTTGTTTAAGTCAAAAATCATGTCGAGGCGACTTGTTAACGCCTTCGATGTCAAACTTTATCACATCCTTAGAAAGGGATCAAAATATTTCTCTTGTTCACGCACCACATACCCCGCTTTTGGGTTGGTTCAAGCGGCGCAAAACCATCACTCTTCAAGGGGAATAAAATAAAGAACAACTAAACACCCATATCTTCAGGCTAGGCTTGTTTTGAGAGAAACACTGCATGGTGGAGCTATCAAATTGCCTGCATTTTTCTGGTGTTCATATCGGAGGCCTCAGTTTTAGCAACATTATCAGATTTTAATCATAAAGCATGACAACTGGCAGCGACTGCTATGGGATCATACCGGCAAAATCATCTTATACACACACATATCACAGTAATTACTGTAAATTTGATTGATTTGTACCGCAGTAACAACTGAGGTGTGCTGATAAATCGGTAGCATGTGCATGCTACCGGGACTGAAGTAAGAACTGAGAAGAGCTGTAATCTTCACTAACGCATCAAGTTAATTTGCACGACTGCTTGCGACTAGTGAGCACCTGGGTCGCCTAGCTAGCAGGCTTGCGGATTTTTCTTTTGACAGGAACAATGGAGGCGGTCACCCTGACTCGAGAGAACGTAGTTAGTTAGTTTTTCACTTAATCCCTTAACGTCAGGGAGCAAAACTCACTCATTACTCCCCAACCAAAAGTGAAAAAAGGAATAACCACAGAATGCTAATCAGGGCTGGAACGCGAACGCTAACCTTTTATGAATAACCATGAGGTTGTGACTTTGAAGCCAATAAAAAATGTGGATGGGAAACAAGGTTCTCTTGAGGCAAAAGCAGTCTTTTAACGGCCTCATTTACTAATGATTCGTTACAACTGTAACAAAAAAAAAAGCTAGATAGAATAAACATCGAAAGATAAACTGCCCAATTATTGATTTAACATCTTTCCCAATACACTGATAAAATTTCAACAAATGTTGGGTAGAAGTTTACCCAACGCTCTTGGGAGAGAAATGCCCAGCAGTTATTCACTGGTGATTTGACCAACATATGGTCAATGGTTTGACCAATAATTGAGGCAATTGTGATACTTACCTGGCGCAGGAGTATCTATGATCACGACGGCGGAGCTCCCAGGGTGGGACCTGTTCTATTCAGCCAGTCTAGAACGGGACCACTGTCGGGTGGGTCAGTTAAGTCAAAGTTTGTCCCTTGGGGACGTTGTTACTCCTTCGGGAGTATTGTTTGGTTTTCGCCCCTGGCTCTTCGCCAGAGAGTCAGGGGACTTTTGCCGTTTTACATTTTTCAAATGCAGCCATTACCGGTATAGATGGTGACTGTTAATTCACTTACGACGAAAAAGCGTTTCGCATTTTAGTCCTTAACCCCTTTTGCTATACCTATCAGGGAGGTCTAGTATCACCCTTTTATAATGCACAGTGAAGCAAAGGAAAATTTTCGTAATAGTCCAAGAATGTTTCTATGGACTCCACGCACGTATTTTTACGTTACTAAAAACTTTCCCCGAATAGAAGGTATCAATTAAAGTAGCCAAAAGGGGGCTTCAGGAGGTTTGCTGACAACATATCCTTCTCTTACTTACCAAAAATTAGAACTCACTACACTATGGATATTTTCTAGCCTTATATTATCAGTTTCAAAAATATCCCAAAGATAGCACCATTTTGCATCTAAGCAACCTTAAATTAACAAAACTTTCTCAAAGGGAAATAAACAGTCGCGGGGGGGGGGGGCGTGCCCCCAATCGATTGGGGGGACCCCTCCCCTCAGGCCCCTCCCCCAGGACGGCACCTTTATGAATTGACAAAGGAAGGCTTATCACTTCTCTATACTATACTGCGTACTCTCCTCTTTCACCTAACCATACTCACCTCTTTCACCTAACCAAAACTTAAAATTCACTAAATTATGGACATTTTCCAGCCATATATGATCAGTTCAAAAATATCCCAAAGATGGCACCATTTTGCATCAAAGCAACCTTAAAGTAACAAAAATTTCTCAAAGGGGAGGGGGTGTCCCTCCCCCAGGACGGCGGATGTACTAATTTGCAGACTGCAGACTGCAGACTGCAGACTCGGATTTTGCAGAATGGATGTTACAAGATGCAGAATGTAGTACTAGATAAAATAATGAAAATTCCATCAAATTATTCTTCTGAGTAAAATACCTAAATAAAAATTGATCAGAATCTTAAAATAAACACAAAGTTAATCGGCGAGTGTCTTTTCTTGTCCAGACTTAAAGACAGACAGTCATCACCCCAAAGTATATTTTTAGTGTATGTATATCAAAATTCTCAGTTGGTGACTGCTCTTTGATTGACATCAAAGTTTGAAAATTTGAAAGATGCAGAGAAGCTCACATTCCACACAAGGTAGAGAGAGTACTTTTATTACATTTTATAGCCTTGTATGCTCACCAGGACATGGCCTTAAGCAATAAAACAGGTTTATTCTTGCACAAGGATGAGCCTGATACAGTTATGGGAGGAGCTAGAAGATGCATAGTTAGGAGAATTGGAACTGTCTGGAATCATGAAAATTCCCCTTTAAGCTATTTTCGAATTAAACCGGATTTTTCTCTAAGGTGCCTTCCTCATAAAATGCATTTTGCATTTATGAACGAGCAAAGCCTTCGATCAGTTTGCGTAAAACCCTCACTAATTAACCATATACAGTAAGCCTGAGCCTGTCTTGGCCGCCACATGCACTGCGAACGAGGTGTTTAAATCCAAATTCAGCAACTTGCGCCACGTTGTGCACGTTACTCTTGTATTTAGGCCCCTATTTATCACTGCTCGACATACTCGACCCCATTGCACTTCATCATTGATATGCCCTGGTTAGCTGAACATGTTTCGCACAATGAAGCATATAGTTAACCAGATGCAATACACCGGGTACTATCTCGGAAAATTCGACTTAATAAATTTACAAATATTAAAATATCGGAAACATGTACTTGTGTTGGAATGTTTAAGCAAGGGACTTCTGTGATTGATAATTAAAATCAAAACCAGACTGTACTGGACAAAACATTGCAATCGAATTCTCGAAGCTTCGATGAGTCAAATTTTGAGACTAGAAAGTCTGGGTTGTCGAAAGTCTTGCACTTCAGGTATGTGTGCCCAACGTAGACGACGCATGCATCGCTAAGTCAAATCGAGACAAATTGTTCCTTCTTAGTTGAATTTGGTTGGTCATAATCCTTGATTTTCGAATCTCAAGGTTTTTCGCATTCTCATTGTCACCCCTCAACATAAATTGAAGGATTTTGATGCTCAAAATCACTTCTTGAAAAGTACGTGTGGGAATCTATAAGAATAAATTACGATATCAAAACAATGCATAGAGACTGTCTAAAATATGAAAAAAATATTCGATTTGCAGCTCAGCGCATGCGGGGCATTTTCAAATTGACCCAATCAAATGTGGGAATTTCAAATTAAGACCAATCACGAAGACGCGATTCTCTTTCACGTCCGAATGTATGCGAAATTTTTTTTTCTGCACTTTAAAAAAGGTATGACTAGCAATCAGTAGCACTGAGTTGCGAAGGCGTGTCGTAGTAGCGCCAATTCCTGCAGGCCGCAGGCGGGAGGAGCCGGCCGGGGAGGTGGCAGAAAGCTTGGTTGATTTAGCTCCGAGGTATTTTACGCGGGTGATTTTCGTCTGGAAATTCGAAGCGCACTAGGCTATAGCACTTCATTTTGAGAGAATAAATCGGCATGCTGAGTGTATAAAATAGCCAAAAAATACGACTTTGAGTTTTGGACGGAAAATTGGGGACCTTACTCCCACTCAGTGTAAAATGAATGAATTCACGGCAGTGTGTATAAGTAGGCCAGGATACTATGCAGTTGCGCCCGGTCAGATTAGGGTATTTACGGTGGCTCTACAGGCAGAAATGAAGGATCAGCGTACGTGCATCTTCGTTGCTAAAATGTTGTTCATATCGTGGCCGAGACTTTGTACTAGCTACTGTATTTGACTCTAATGGGCAGAGAGTTACCACGGGACTCTTGGGAGTACATAACCCGTCGCGATTTACGTATACTAATCGAATGTTTTTGCTTATTCAAAAGTGCGAAATGCATTTCACTGTGAACCCACCATAGAGAAAAATCAGGTTCAACTCGAAAATTGCTAAAGTCTGGACAATAAAAGACACTCGCCGATAAAGTTTAAGTTTCTTTTTAAGATTCTGATCACTTTTATTTCTGTATCTAATTCAGAAGGGTTCCTCGACGGAATTTTAGTAATTTTTATCTATTAGTACGTTCTGCATTTTGTAACATCTATTCTGCAAAATCCGAGTCTGCAGTCTGCAGTCTGCAGTCTGCAGTCTGCAAATTAGTACATCCGCCAGGACGGCACCTTAATGTAGTAACAAAGGCTTCCACACTGCTGTATACAATCGCAGGAACGCATAACTAGGTACAATTTACGTAGACGGGGGGGGGGGGGGGCTGAGGTGGCATTTCGACGTCATCTGTGGTGCCCCCCAATCACCAAACCCTGGCGGCACCACTGAATGTGCTCCTGACTGAGGGCAACTAGACATGCATGAAAGCTTTGTTGCCTGCCAAGTCCCTTTCTCAGGATGCATTTTGCAAGGTGAGGTTGCCTAGGTACCACACAAAGAGATAAATAACGGTAAATGCAGTGGTCCCTGGTTATAGTATATTCCTCACGCGCTGAAGTGGATCAAGGTCGTTCCGTTGTATCTCCCGCTAATGCCAACTCCCTGATCTCATCCGGGATTTTGTGTCAAATAGCAACCTACCTAATTTCACCTAGGCTGGTTACCTTTTACTGTTTTTACCAGTGGCGCCGGCACGGGGGGGGGGGGGGCATGGGGGACTTGCACCCCCAATTAATTTCAGAAAATTTTCCCGAAAATTTTAAAGTGAGCCACAAAGGCGTTTAAGTTATAGATTTCGGTAGGGGGAGGGTGAGATCTGTTTCTGACTCATTGACTCAAAAAAAAAAAAAAAAAAACGAAAGGAGAAAAAAGTAGAAAAAGAAACAAGACTAGGAGAAAGAAAAGTTAAGAGCAAAAAATGAATAAAAGTATCTAAGAACGTATTCAAAGTATATATTTCTGTAGGGGTTGGGTGGAGCTATAGCTGGATTATCTTTTAAATTTGAAATGTTTAAATGCAACTTAAAATACCCAGAAAGTGCCATTTCCTGCAATCTGGGAGGCATTTTTTTTTTTGGTCAAAATTTTCTCTGTACGCTCCGCGCCAATTATGGTGGCGCTCCGCTTAGGTAGTGTAATCTTGGCCCCCATAAATACAATCCTGGACACGCCCTTGCTGTTCACAGTAATGCTTGGTGAATTTTAAATAGGTATCTGATTGTCCGTTTCAGGAAGTTGTCCGCTTTTCTCAGTTCAGCTGTCGTGAAGTGGTGCAGAGCAGGGAACCTCCACCCCTCCCAGCCTTCCAAAAAGTGGCTAAAGACTGGGGATACACTCACGTCTGTCGAAATGGGACGTTAAATGGCGGTCCCGGGAGCAGGATTGGAAGCTATAAGTACATGCCTGCATGCCTCGTTAGCCTCTCCGCATAGGTATAGGGTCTTCGATGAGCCAATTGGCTTCCTGGCACCCAAAATGATGACGATGATGATGATGATTCTTCAAAGAAGAGCTTTGTGGTGAAAAAATTCTGTTGCAATTTGTTCCAAGTTTAAGTTTAATGAAAAATGGCTAGATTGCAAGGCCTATAGAGCAGAAGATTAAAGGTAATACTTTTCTTGATGTTAAGCCAGTGAAGTGATGTAAGTAATGGCTCCCGGCCGACTCTCCAATAGGATATTCAGTCAAATATGTCGACGAGTGTTTTAAAACACCTTGTCACTTTGCTCATCAAAAAAACATAAATAAATAAATAAATAAATAAATAAATAAATAAATAAATGAATGAATGAATGAATGAATGAATGAATGAATGAATGAATGAATGAATGAATGAATGAATGAATGAATGAATAAATGAATAAATAAATAAATAAAATAAAATAAAAATAAATAAAAATACGCGGTAAGTCATGTTTTCTCCGAAGATATTTATTTGATCCATTTTACTTTTTATTTCAAGATATCAACCTTGATCTTCCTCACCTGACTGACGACCCAGATTTCGCCGAGCTCTTTATCTCTATGTTTACAATCGCAGACCACACTCTCAACGAGGAGCTGACGTGTGATATGAAAGAGAAAGTAGCTGTCAATTATGTTTATGTGACTGTTGCACTTCCGATTCTGTCCGGTAAACACCATGGACTAATTTTCCTTGCCCACTTTACGGATGCCAAGAAACAAACCATCTTCCCATTTGGTACCAACTATGAAAGGGTTAACAGAATTGACAGCATAGAAGAATTAGAAGATGGAACCATAATTTTATCGAGAGGAGATGACGTCATGATCATGAATGTTTATCATAATGTTACGTGTGAACCTGACCAGTGGGAAAAAACACGACACGACTTTGATGAAGCTACTGCTAAGTTGTTCTTGGCAAGTGATTATCCTGTTCAGTTTGACTGGGGTTGCAATCTTTTGGGACATGACGTGAGTTTTTGTAAAGATCTTCAAGAGAATGAATGTGGGTTGAGTCGAGCTGGCCCTGACGTATGTATTGAGTTGACCACGAGTAAGTCTAAACGATGTGAAATGAACATGCAGATATCGACAATGACTGGTTTCTTTCAAGATGCCATACCTTACCTTTCGGCACCGGTGTACAATATTGAAGGAACGTGGGTTGATAGAGAGCACGGAACTAATATCGTATTTCCGTGTTTCACATCTAATATGTAATCTACCGAATAGCATTTAACCAGGCAAAGTAATCACGAGTCGGTTAATTTATAGGGAGCTTGCACGAAAAGTGGACACGCTAGTTGTTCTGGAGGACACTGCGCCACGAAAGGCACATTACTCTACTTGATGACCTAGCGTCCGCGTGTTTCTTTGTCCTCTAGAACGTGGTGACGTCAGTTACTTTTGCGCGCGTAAAACCTCCCTATACGGTGGTAGGAATTAATGCAGCATATTTGTATTTTGTAATTATTAGGTTAAAAAAGAGTTATGTTAAAGATTCTTATACCATAATCACTTCAACGAAACCCTTCTCTATGGGAAGAAATTATACATGGGAAGTTCGTTAGGGTTTATCTTATCTTACAATATGAAGAAAGCAGACTACATATAAGTAATCATTGCCCACTAGACTTATTTCATCAATTATACTATACATAGGTACAAATTGAGCTTTCCTAGACTTCAAAAAACATATATTGCCAGAGAGCCATGAACAGTTTGACGTCAGCATGAAAAGGTTGGCTTAGGTCTATTTCGGGTATTTTGCTTGTTTTCATTACCTTGTATAATTTTGTAAGCCTTTGAGTCTCGGGGTCCTCGCATTAGTAACCAATATAAAAACACCTTTGCCTGTATTTCTCCATTTTCATGTTTGTTCTATATTAACAGTAGAATACACCGAGCAGAATACATTATTCTTATGCAGACGGCTCTGTTCTCGAGTAAAATTTGAGACTCGTCTATTTATTTAGTGGATATGAATACTTTTCATGCTTTAATAAAACGTTGGTGAAGTAACCCTCCCCCCCCCCCCTCTTCCGTAACAGATTTTTTTTGTTCACAACATCCGTTAAAATGGTGTACAAAGAAATTGATGTGCGTTTTCTCTGAACCTCGAACTTCTCGGCTTCCGTACATACTGGAGTTACGTGTTTCAGTTTCAAGGTACACAACAATGCATTTTCAGAGGCAAGTAATTCTACCTCTCCTTCACACTCCACTTCGGTATTCCATGAGATTGCACAATTGACTAGCTTCAGCTTCAAACTTACCTGGCGCAGGAGTATCCGTGATCACGACGGGGGAGCTCCCAGGTGGGACCTGTTCTATTCAGCCAGTCTAGAACGGGACCACTGTCGGGTGGGTTAGTTAAGTCAAAGTTTGTCCCTTGGGGACGTTGTTACTCCTTCAGGGAGCAGAACTCCATCGGGAGTATTGTTGGTTTTCGCCCCTGGCTCTTCGCCAGAGAGTCAGGGGACTTTTGGAAAAAAAAGCCTCGGTGCACAAGTTGTTCTTGTGAGTAGAGGACGTATTTGGCGTACCTCTCCTCGTGCTTGAATGACACAAGTGCCTTGCAAGCGATCTTGCATAGGCTCAGTGCCTGATTTTGTTCAAAGCTTCAGCGTGCATTCCAACCTGACACAAAGGAGCGTCCGCAGAGAAAAAAATTGAGAGTGAGTTGTTTGACGTTCTTTTAGGGGTTTTAAGTTTTGGAAATTGGAATAGCAGCAATTTCTTAATTACAGTAACTTGGTATTTTGCCGAGTGACACAGTATTTTGCTTTGCGGTATTGAGGCTCTGTTCTAAATTGATAGTTAAACCAGAGGTTTTTTGTTGAGTGCCACAGTATTTGACTGTTGCATAGGAGCTCCGTTCTGTTTGACTGTACAAAAATAGTTCTCGGTATTTTGCCGAGCAACACAGTATTTGGCTGTGTAAATTCGGAGCACTTGGACTTCTTGGCATTTTAAATTTGCCGTAGAAAGTCGCAGAAATCATGGAGGAAAATATTCAGTTGGATTATTCAGAAGAGTTATTTCCTCATGCTCTCCCTTTTCTCTCGGAAGACGGGCATTCAGGCTTATCCGTTGCCCGCCCGGTGAACGTATATTTTTAGAGTATATACGTCAAAAGAGGAGTACATATTCGACATCTGCTATGAAGGTTCTAGACCACCAATGGTGTAAACTTCGACTTCGGCGGATTTAGGATTTCAAGCACGAAAGGGAGGGGACCGTAACTCCATAAGGGCAAATTCTGCACATACAAGCTCCAATTGTACGAAGCCTAAAGAGGGAGTGGGGTAGTGTAAGTAAAAAATTGAAATTTATGCACTTGATTGGTATTTCTGAAATATCTGGCAGTGGCAATTAAAATAACACCACACCACTTTAGGACCGTCTAAAAAAAGTGGTGTCGAAAAAGGAGCCGCACAGCCAAGATCCCCCTCTGGATCAATTTCGGTATACATGAACATATTAGAAGGTGATTGGACAACATCTGGGCAATTCTAACTTGGTGACATTCGAAAACGGGACGATATATTCTCAGCACGGAAACTTTTGCTTGGACAATCCACCGTATATGCCTATATGCAAAAACACTACTTGTCAACAGCCATTTACTTCCCTTCAATGGCATCTCATTCAAGCTGATTTCTTAACAAGAGAAGGGTTGATCTTTGGGTAGTGATTTTTCAGGCAGTCCAAAACCCTGGATTTATAAAAAAAAATATGTGTATCTTTTGTAATTCCTGATTCGATTGTATAAATTACATCCTGAACGAAAAGGTACACGTAAATTTCGTAAAAATCCTATATTTTAAGTCGATACAGCATTTTGAAGCAAAGACAATATTCGAAAGGAAACTAGCAACCGGGACAACGAAATAGCTTCCTCCATTATCGACTATTGTCATGCCTATGTAGCAGGCTGCACCGCATATTCGTTTCTTTCGTTTCGTTTTTCTACAACATTGAAAAGTACAGATACATAATTTTGTAATTACCAACATAATAATGAAGTAAATGGAAGTAAAACTAAAAGCCCTGATCGGCTTTTTGAGAGTTTTACTCCCCATAACTACAAAAACAAAGGTAACTGACGTTGCTGAGTCAGAAACAAAGAAAGCAAAAAGAACAAAGAATTAAAGATAACAGGGCCAGTAAAAAAAACAATTAACTAAAACAAAAAGTAAAGGCTAAGATAATAGGACCAGATCTTTCCTTCACAGACCAAACCCCTTTTCAACCCGTGCTCCCACCTCCTATAGAGTGTCATCCCCTTCTCTTAGAGAGCACCTTTCGACTCAAGTCCAGCCAAAATATACGAAGAATATCACTAAATAATGACTCTTTGTAACGATATAATCATTTCAAGGATTTGTAAACGATAGCACCATTTTATACCCAAGACAGGCGTCATTACAATCATGTACCCCTACCTTCAGTACCCTCCCCCAGGATAGCACTCATGCACAGGTGATAAAGGAAGGGTCCTCCAGGGTGTCAACTATCTGTGGGCACGCCACTTGGTGCTCCGCTCAGCTAGTGTCATGAACGCCCCCCCCTCCCCCACGGATTTCGCCCAGGCTACGACTCTGTAGCCTATATACTAAATTCTGACTGATCCACGAAAACGTGTCAAAATCAAGGTGGGTTAGAAAAGGTGTAAAGTTGGCCTCGAACTTGCGAATGGAGCATGGTCTTTAATATTCCAGCCTCAAAATTGCATTGGGAAAAGACATCCATAAGTTCGTTACTAACAGTTTGATTGGTCGACGGCCCTCCATTTCTGTCGAACAAACAAAGCTAGATTTTGACAAACAAGTCAAGGCGTGGCAAACACAACTAGAAAATGTGGTTACGAAAATCGTAACCACTTACTGTCCATGATTGTTTCTGTGCTGGTATTTAGAAACGTCCTCAGTGGTTATGCTAGCTTTAGAATATCGCCCTTTCAATTTTCAGTGTTGGCACGTACAGCCAGCTCCCTGGGCACAGTTAAGATGTGCGGAAAAAACTCGACGAGGGAGCTGGAAGACATGTCTTCCAGCTCCCTGGCTCGACCAAATCCGTCAGACAATTGGCCTATATGTACTTGAAGATAATTAAATCCTCTTCATGTACCGAAGTTTGAGTGACAAATCACTTTGCTTTTACCGTTTGACTTTGAGAAGCACAAATTTTTGGCTTTGCATGCAGGAAATGATACTCTCCAGGTCTTGTGGGAAGTATTCAAAAATATTTCATGTCTAAACAAATCGCTCCTTGTTGAGGCATATTTACCCCGTCAACGTGCATACAGTAACGAGGGACCGCCTATGCACTGAGCACTGTAGGCCTGATGGCCCAGTGCATGGCCGCGACGCAGCTAGGGGTTAGCGTTACTGCGTTAGTGTACTGTAGAGAGCTGTCAATGAGCCTAGCTGTACTTCTCCGCAGATATCATCACAACTGGACTTTTAGTAGGCTGCAAGCTTCATTTTTTGCTTAAAAATGTTTCAAGAAATCTCACCTTTCGTGATTGACCCAGGCTTGCCTACCTACTCTGAACAATCGACCAATCAGCAAACGCGACAGCACTTATAGCCGTACAGTGTGTGTTTTACCGTTTTACGACATAAGAAGCGTACGTAGAGTACTGTGCGAAATACGACAGTACGACCATGTGCCACAATATATACTGTAGGCCTACTACTGTTTAGGTAGTTTGACTTACTCAAGCCATTCTTAACAAAACAATAAAATACAAAACTGCCAAAATAAAAACCAATCAGCTCAGCCCCATTCCAACCAAAAGTGACCAAGAAGTCTCGTTCCCATCTACATGATTCACTCTACATAATGAGCTCAATGGTAGAACAAAGCACTCAATGAGAATCAAGAAACATTGAACGAAAGAACTGCTTCTCGAAAATGAGAAGCGTGCCTAAGGTACTGTCCATGACGTCATGGACAGTACAATTATGTGTAGTAAGATAGCATGCGTGTGAACTGTCCCAATCGACATTCAGACTGATCTGCTGTGCGCTATGACTCCCATGATTCGAGGTTTTTAATTGCAGCTTCATTCTCTATCACTCCATTCTCTGTCCTTGTCTCTATCTCTTCTCCTTGCCGTTTTTTCTCTCTTTTTTCCCTTTCATTTTTTTTCTTTTTTGCATTTTGAAAAATGGGGGCCGCTGCCGGGTCGGCCCCCTAGATCCGCCCCTGACCTACATTTTCTAAGTCACTGCTTGCTCCGGTGTTCCTCTGTTGATCCCTAATCTCCGTATCATCATTAGGCCTCCTATGGGAAGGCGAGTAACCGTCATTTCCACGTACGCCGGGCTGCTCTCGTAGTCGGACCATACAAAACTGTGCACCTCGAACTCAACGTTACGGAGAGGAAACTGCATTTCATCACCATGAAAACTTACTTCAATCAACGGTCCTATACGAGCGCTATGAGCAGCTCCACGCCCCGTTTCCTAGGCTCTCCCTAATCGCGTTAACTTCCATATCTGACACCAAAAGTATTTCTACACTGAATTTGCCAGAAATTTTCTCCTTTTATTGATAAGACGGCGAAAAGCTACAGCTTTAATGAGGGAGACTGATTCAATGCTACCACCTGTAACGTAGACCGTTACGGCTGTCCAAGCTTTTCCGACTTTACAATTATGTAACAAGACATGGCAAAAAAAAAAAAAACGCAAGACATCGATTTAAAAGTTGAAAATAATCTATTTGTTCTTACCCTCTCTGGTGACTCTTTTTTTCACATAACATTATTGTAAACAGCATATAGGAGGTTAACTTTGTCTTGGGAGCGCTTTCCTCTAGCAGTGACATGCTCCTTAATTAAGTTTCTCGGTAGACTATAATAATGACATTAAAAAGTGAAATAACTTACAGCATTATTGCGCCGATCCATTTGGAATACTGGAGCGACTTCTTACTCCCCAAGACTTAAAACACAAATGAACACGAAATGCAATTTATGGTTTCTCGGAGGAGCAACTTCTGACTCAGAAGATTTAGTAGTTACAACTTCGGAAAATTAACAGCTTCGGAATAGGGCATATTACGAGCTACGGCAACAGCCAAACAGTAGCAGCCCCGATTTTCTGAAAACACGGGCTTTTGTTTCACATCCCCCCTCCCAAGTAACGGAAACCCGTCCATCCCTGATTGTTTGAAGGGGTTACAACCTTGGTCATAGGTCTACTTTTATGACATGAACGTTTTCGTCATTCCCAGGGTTCTGGGCACATGACCCCTCGTCAGTAACCATGTGCCCATCACGACCCGAGCTTAGGTATAAACATTTAACCAACAAGTGAAATGAAGCTCCTACAGAAGACCGCACGAGCTCTGCTGAAGGTAGCATACCCCCTATAATTCCCTCATTGACTTACACACTAATTTGGAAAAGTAAAGTGCCCTCTAAAACCTTGTAGAAGTTTTCGCCAGGTACAAGCTACCCCTCACAAGAAAGCTGACAAGTTGGCCATTCATGGCAAATTCAATTTACCATACCATGACCATGAAGATATTTTGCTAGCAGAGCTCAAAGCTTCCGTACCTTTTCCAAGAGCCTTTTCACTCAGTCAAAGCCTAATATACAGCCGCCAGCTTCTAAGCCCATAATTTCCCCCAAAATGCTTCAATTGACCCCACGTTGCCACCAGTAATACTTTATCTAGTCTGCTTTCATATCAAATTGACAAAAGACCCCATCCTGTTTGGTAACATATCACAAAAGTTATCCCAATGTCTCTTATTGGGGTTATTTGTGAAGGAGAACAAATGGTGCATTAATATTGAGTTGTTAATGGGGCGTGCTACCTGAATAATACGCGTCCAAACAAAACATTCCGGAACTTTACCAATAGATGGCGCTGTCCAGGAATCCAAACTAGGCGAGTATAATACATTTTCGCCACAAAATTTTGTAAGAAACGTAAAGTGTCTCAGTGTCCAGGGGTTGTGGAAAGGGGCATCCCTTGCGACCAGTCGCCCGGCGTCGTGGTTTTGCTCTTAAAGACATACACTCATCACCCCAAATACATTTTGGTTGGGAGAAAGCAAAATTCTCAATTGGTGAATGCTCTTTGATTGACATCAAAGTCAAAAGATGAAGAGTAGCTAACATTACACAGCATGCGCAGAGAATGTTCTGGTTACATATTATGACCTTGCAACGATTAATACTACTTAAAGCTATTTGACTTAAGTCCCAGTCCTCTTTTCTTTGATAACCAAATACACGTAACACTATAAGTATTGTTACTTTGTCCACCCTTTATGATGATACTTCTGCCATTTATTCGTTGGCACAGAACATCATTCATCTTGTTAAGTTGATCTACCTAAATGTGAGTGAGGGGTTTGGGAGATGAGAAAGAACATCGATCTTTGCAGAGGGGTTGAGAAGATATTAAAGGCTTGCACCTTCAGTCTCTCTCATTGATCACTTGTTATAGTGGTTTTCGCTGAATATTTTGTGGTACTTGGGTAACCCTCCCCAGGTCATCTATATCAGTTCTGGAAGAAGGGTTTCAGGGGCGTCATGCAGGCCTGGGTTTCCAACATTTAATGTCATTCATTATTCACACAGTGTTACTGAACATATTGCGGGACATTTTTTGATTAAACTTCAGAGGTCATCTTACCTTCTTCCCAGGAGCACACTCAGGGAATTCTGGCAAGAGGTTCCAACATAAAAATGTCCGGCCATGTCCAATTCTTATTCACACTCTAAAAATCATTGCCCAACCTAGGCAAAAATTTACCCAGCCGTTGGTTCCGTATGCCTCCTAACCGGAATTGGGTAAAATATTGCCCAGGGTTTTACTCATTAGTTGGGCAAAAAAATTGCCCAACCAATTGGGCCCAAGTAATTAAGCAAACATTTTGCCCAACCAATTGGGCCAAAAATTTGCCCAACTTTTAGGTTAAACATTTAACCAAGTTCCCAACTCCGGTTAGGAGGCATACGGAACCAACGGTTAGGTAAACGGTTACGGTCACGTGCTAAAAACGGACACGGCCAGACCGGCGAAAGGATCACTACATATGGCCAACAACCAAAAAACCGAACACCAACAACACAAACCACCAAAATCGCCCACAATAATGCTAGCAACTTTTAAAAGTTTTTTCCAAAAGTCCCCTGACTCTCTGGCGAAGAGCCAGGGGCGAAAACCAAACAATACTCCCGAAGGAGTTCTGCTCCCCGAAGGAGTAACAACGTCCCCAAGGGACAAACTTTGACTTAAAGTAGCAAGGTTTTAATTGAATTTTTTTTTTCAAAAGTCCCCTGACTCTCTGGCGAAGAGCCAGGGGCGAAAACCAAACAATACTCCCGAAGGATTTTTTTTTTCCAAAAGTCCCCTGACTCTCTGGCGAAGAGCCAGGGGCGAAAACCAAACAATACTCCCGAAGGAATTAAGGTTTTAATTGAAAATTGATATAGAAATGAATGTTATGGTCTGGATATATATATAAAAAAAATTTTTTTTGCTAGCTTTTTAAGTACGTAGAAACAGGCACTGGCAAACTAAAGAAAAATCCCAAACCCAAACAAAACCATGACGGGTCACAAACACAAATGCTAAACAAACTATACATACCGTGCAACAGGGAACAAAAGAGTCTTTGTTACTACTGAACTCCAGTAACTGCCACTGCAGCCAACCCCAAAACAACTCCCCACAACCACATACCGCCCAAACAAATTCCGCCCACACGCCCAAAGGAAACACCACGCCCGAAGGCAACTCTACACCCCACGGCAACAACACGCCCGAAGGCAACACTACGCCCCAAAGGCAACACTACGCCCGAAGGCAACACTACGCCCGAAGGCAACACTACGCCCGAAGGCAACACTACGCCCGAAGGCAACACTACGCCCGAAGGCAACACTACGCCCGAAGGCAACACTACGCCCGAAGGCAACACTACGCCCGAAGGCAACACTACGCCCGAAGGCAACACTACGCCCGAAGGCAACACTACGCCCGAAGGCAACACTACGCCCGAAGGCAACACTACGCCCGAAGGCAACACTACGCCCGAAGGCAACACTACGCCCGAAGGCAACACTACGCCCGAAGGCAACACTACGCCCGAAGGCAACACTACGCCCGAAGGCAACACTACGCCCGAAGGCAACACTACGCCCGAAGGCAACACTACGCCCGAAGGCAACACTACGCCCGAAGGCAACACTACGCCCGAAGGCAACACTACGCCCGAAGGCAACACTACGCCCGAAGGCAACACTACGCCCAAAGGCAACACTACGCCCAAAGGCAACAGCACTTAAAAAGCACCGGGGCAAATACAGGTGCACCTTGCCCAAGGGTGCACGTCCTACCCAGGTATATATATATATATATATATATATATATATATATATATATTCAGTGACACTTGTTTGTTATTATTAACGATTAATAATACAATTTTCTTCACGATATTTCAATTTCTCCCTTTTTATGTTGTATTGTACAACTGAGAAACATAATTTTCTATAAGAATTCACGATTGCCAGCTTCAATTTACATCAATTAGACCTGCAATAAAGGATAAAAACAAATTTGCTTTGAAAAATTCGGAATGCTTCATTCAAAGGATAGGTATATAAACATTTCACAGCATTTTAAACATGCACTTTTCTCAAAATGTTGTAGCAAAAATGCCCACAGTGTAAGTAAACGTTTTGCAAAATGTTAATTGTGAATGTAAAAATTTAGAAATAGGTGTTATTAAAAGAATTAATTGGCGGTATTTTTAACCAGTGTTGGGTAAAGAAATTCACTTAAACCAGTTCACCAATAGTTGGTCAATAGGTTTTTCGGTTCTTTTTCAAACATTGTACAAGTGTAAGTAGGTACGTAAGTACCGCCCGTATACTGCAGTACAGTAGAGTACCTTTTCATTAACTGTGTACGTACGTATGGCGCGCAAATCAGTTCACTTTAACCAACCTGGGTAATATTGCAAGAGAGATGGACTTTACCCAATCTGAAGGTTAACCAACCCAGTTGGTTAATCTGTTTTGCCACTTTGTTGGTTACCAAACTGCCCAGGATGGGCACTTTTAATTTTACCCAACCCCTTTTAACCAACTTTTTTCAGAGTGCACCGAAGCCCGTTGCAAACTTTGCAGTAAGCTTATTTGATAACCATCCGAGGTTATTTAGAGTACTTACTCTAGGGAGAGGTACATGCAGGGGGGTCTGTCAGATCCCTCTCAACACTAAAATTGTCTGGCAAGTTTCATTTCCCATTCATAGTGACACGCTCCGCTGAACATTTTGCAGTAAGTTTCGATGGGTAACCTTCCGAGATCATCTAGCTTACTTCCCCGGTGGTCATCACTGGTGTCTGGCCAGTAGCGTACGCAGGATATTCTCACGGGACGGGGGCACGCAGTATGTTATGTGATCGCTGGCCTGGGAGGGGGCTAAATCCCCTTTGAAAATTTTCAAAATTAGGTGTCCTTACATGGAATCTAGTGGCACATATACTACTTTTTGAACTAAAATATGTGATAAAAAACGTATTTTTTAGGAACTAAAAAAGAAACTCTTCATCAGTGAGGGGGCCATCGTCCAGTGGCCATGTGTACGTCAGTGCGTCTGGCAGACCGGTCATTTCTCATTTACGACGGCAGGCTGCACAGTTTGCGGTAATTTCCGCTGGGTAACCTTCCGAAGTCATCTAGCTGAGTTCCCCAGGGGGCACATTAAGGGGCGTCTGACAGACCCTTCCCAACATTTAAAATACCTGGCGATGACCATTTCTTACTCACCAAGGTACGCTGAATACTTTTCCATAAGATTCGTTGGGTAACCTTCCAAGGTCATCTAGTTTACTTCCCTGGGGTCATCACCGGCGTCTGGCAGACCCCTCCCAACACTTAGAACGTCTGGCAAGCCTCATTTAAAGATGTAGAGGATATGGCTTTTAATTACGGGGTGACTTGAGATGGTAGCCTTCTTAGGTCATTCAGTCTACCTGGAGGTACTCAGTTCAGTGACCCCCATTTCAACACCCAACACTAGGAACCCGGCAGACGTCCAGTTCCTTGACTTTGAACCCATGCCAGACACAGTAATGAACATGAAAATTGGTAACCTTCCCAGGTCAGCTAACCCCTCTAGGTCCCGGCCTAAACTGGTCTATAAAAACAATCTTCAATATGGCGCATTAAGGGAAACATTTTCTTGGAGGTTGTGCGAAAGCCGATGTTCATGGCTTGAATAGCTTTGCCAGAGCCCTAATGAGTATGCCAACTTGCAGTACCAGCTGTGCGCTGACCAAAATTAAAGATGACCTCAAACGAGACCTTATGCTATAGTTATCTTAGGGGAAGGAGTTATTTTTTTCGAATGAATGGTAGACGTACTATACAGTAATAGCTTTGTACCACAAAATCCTTCTCAAATACCTTCAGCTTTCATCATGTTGCTCACGGTGCACCATAAGTTTTGTTTTGTAAGGTGTCACATTTGTGTCTCGAGACATGCATATTATGCCTGATATCATGTCTCCGGGTTAGGTTAGAGACATGAGGAAAAGTTAGGGTGAAACGTCTAGAGACTTGTCATCATGCATGATATCATGTCACGGATTGGGTGCACCATCGCCAATGCGTTTGCATATTCATCGGCAGGAATTCACAATACTTGTTTTGTAAGGGGCGTGAAAACCGAGGAGAACAGGATGGCTACAACACGAACAAAATCAGGCAGAAAGCAGAATTTCAAAAAGGAGGATTCGCTATATTGGATCCTTGTAAGGAGTTTCATCTAATGCTCTTTACATGTTGGCAAAATATCGGAGTTGGGAAAGGATGGCCGCACCGAGATTAGTCCGACGATGGGCAGTATCCTGAAGCCCCATTATACAGCCCAGGAGAACGAAGCAGGGAGGCAAAGGAACAGAAAATCATGTTTGAGGAGAGTGACGGGAAGTTCAAGTTAATTGGGAATGGAAACAACTCTTTACACTTTGCCATTCCACTTAATAGTGCATTTGACACCACTTTTGTAATTTCCAGGTTTTCTTGCGAGAACCTCAAGGTTTGCCATTTTTGAGGTTGGCAAGTCTGGGAACCTGATCCAAAAAGGAGTTCAAAAAGTTTTCCCCAAAAGTTGAGATGGTAAGGATCTTGGGACAGACCTGCGAAGTCTATTTTTACTTCTTTACCAGGTCATATTTCATGGCACAGAGTCGAAAATACGGGAGAAATGGAATTTCTGAAATTTTGAGTCTTCCCATCAGGGGTGCCAGCGGGTTTTTGGTTCTAACGATCAAGCGTCAAAAACTCCCAGGAATTCGTAAGGTTACTTAAAATGGACTTAACTGTGCAACTTAGGCACTGCTTACGAGACTAACCATGAGAGAGAATATCTTTGATATCGGCGTCGTATGATGTCCTCCTTTGACTTTGTTTTCCTGTAAGTAAATAGAATCTAACGATAACGTAACAGGAAGAGATAAATGAAACTTCTAAGTCATCTACCACCCTCTACATTAACTGTTTTTACACTCTGACCAATATAACCAACCAACGTTGGTCATATTAAGTTTAGTATTAATTCAGGAGACGCATACGTCGGGAAGCAGAAACTCCTTTGGGATATGGACCCTATGCATTGACCTCATGCCGACTTCATTTTAGACGGCAAGCAATGAAGTATATATGTACTCACGACGTAGACTTGGCACGCGCACGCAGTAGGCTTACGCGCGTATTCGACCACTACACAAAAATACGGAAGCCGAGAACGTCGCGGTGATGTGAAATTTGACATGCCAGTTTTCCCACCCCTTTCTTTGGTAAACATGGGAAGGAGAAATAAAGATACGATTTCTCCGTACCATTATCCACCGATAATGTGGAGTGGAGAAACCCAAAGTTAGTGAGGGGGTACTTCAAGAAAGGACCATTACACAGTGTCTATTTTCGAACACCCTGTCCATTAATGGACAGGGGGTGGGAAAACTGGCATGTCAGGTTTCACACCACCGCGACGTTCCCGGCTTCTGTACAAAAATGAGCAGTCTGCATTCCTGTTGGAGAAAGTTGTAATGCTAAGCGATCACCTCCGCCGATGGCGCCCTTTCTGTTTTGTGACGTCATATGCAAAGGGTCTGTGTTTGGTTTTCGCCCTTTGAGTTTGGTAGCTGGGAATTTCCAAAAAAGGTAAAACATTTGTAGCAGGCGCGGATCCGTACATTTCGAAAAGGGGAGGGGGGCTGAAAAGCCCCCTTGAATATATTCTCCTAGGTTAACATTATGCTAATTTTCGCGTAGGCTATTTGTTATTGTTGATGTGGCGAAAGCGAGGGTGGGGTGGGGGTGGGGTGGGGGGCTGAGCCCGAGCCCGAGGAATCCCCCCCTTGTGTTGGAAGGTCCGATTCAAGTGAGAAAGTCTGACTTATGTTTAGGTCTTACCAAAGTACATGAATGAACGTATTGAGTAATATGATATGCATGTGAACCAATAAGGAAAGGTAGAACTCGAGAGTAAAACTACCTATAGAGGTGTTTCACCGACGTGGTGGAGCGTCTCTTTGGCTGCGGGACATTTTGCCAGTCAAACATTCATTGTGTCTATCCAAGATCAAGCCGTGCGCGTGTACGGTGAATAATCTCACTGCGCATGTGCTGTGCCCCACAGAAACGACAATCCCAAACGTCACAGGAAATACCTCTATACACTCAGAATGCCAAGTTTTAGTTTCACAGTTAGATTAACATTTTTAGGATTCAGAAGCCACTTGACTCATCGAGTATAAGCGTCTAGGAAGCTCTTTGAAAGAGTGGGTACAGGGGTGGAGCCAGGATTTGCCCGACGGGGGGGGGCAGACTCCCCGACGGAGGGTCAGCGATCCGAAGCCCCGATGCCGTCGAAGGGTTGGTGAGGGGGGATTTAAAGAAAACCTTTGTAACATACCATGCCATTGCAGAGAATACATTGCATAAAATTTGAATATACCAGAGGAATATAGTTCCGCGCTGATTTAATGTTTTTCCCGGAATCTAAACTTTGATATTGCAAAGCGCGCGAAATTTTTTTGGGTAAACCTACACTAAAAAGAATCTATACTTACCTAAAGCTAACATGGGTCAATTGTCCGGGCAGTTGGGCCCTATCGGGCATTACTTACCTTGTACTTCTCTCCTCGAACCACTATAGCCGTACTGCATCACAGACGCAATTGAGAACATTTACCTAGGTTTAGCGAAATGAGATGAAATTCTCAACACTACATAAATCCATGTATTCTACTTATTTAGTTACTTGAAAAGGTGGAACGGGCTTGTATTATATTTAGCTATAAATAACGGAACTGATGAAAAGTGGGCGAAGTGTATCGGAAATTTTGGGTTTGATCGCTTAAAAGACCCTTTTGAAAGCCAAAATAAGCAAACCGACCATGGGTGGCTGCAGAATTTTCCCTTCGGGAAGGCGGACCATGCCAGCGAAGCCCTCGAAAAGTTTTAGTAGGCTTACAAAAAAAAAAAAAAAAAAAAACATGTAATCATGAAGAGCAACAACAAAAGAAAAAAATGTAGGGGCCGGATGTATTCCGTATCGGGGATAACACACATTGTATCGAAACTACCTGAACTATTCGATGAAATAGCCAAACTTTGTTCCGTGAGTCGCTCACCAACTGACCGTACCGCATGTACGGTCAGTTGGTGAGCGTACATGCTGTGGGATATGGGATAAACTGTGTACTCTGCCTACATGTTACTTGGTAAGGTGGGCAGGACTTGTGCTATCTAGCTATGTGGAATGGAACTACTCAAGAAACTCGAGCGACTCTACAGCGCGCCGAAAATTTTGTTTTTACTCGAGAAATTGTCCTCTTGAGAGGAAAAAACAGGTAAACTGTCGGGGCAACTAGTCGCCGTCGGGGACTGCATACATTATCGTATCGACTAAGACTCCCCGACGAAACTGTAAAAATTCCCCGACGGGGGGGGGCAGCCTTTCCCGACGGGGGGGGGGGGCATGGCCCCCTGCCCAAGTGACTGTCAGTGATGATTGTCCTGGGGAGGGGCCAAGGGAGGGGTACCCTCTTTGGAAATTTTTTGACTAATTAAAGTACCCTAGGTGCAAAATGATGCAATGTTTGATAAACTTCGAAGTAATTTTATTCTATTCAGGGGTGGCGCCAGGATTTTTCCGACGGGGGGCCAGACTCCTCGACGGGGGGGGGGGGGGTGATCCGAAGCCCCGATGCCGTCGAAAGGTTGTGAGGGGGATTTGAAGAAAACGTTTATACTATACCATGCCATTGAGGGGCATATATTGCATAAAATTTGTATATAGTAGAGGAATAGGCCTATAGTTCCGAGCTGATTTAATGTTTTCCCCGGAATCTAAACTGTGCAATTGGAAAGCGCGGGAAAATTTTACGAGTGAGCCTACAGAAAAGAATCTGTACTTACTTAAAGCTTATACAGGTCAATTGTCCGGGCAGATGGGCCCTATCGGGCATTACTTATGTACTTTCCTCCTCGAGTCAGTAGCCGTACCGCACCACAGACACAAGAGAACATTTAACTAGGTTTAGCAAATGAGACAAAAGTCCCGACATTTACTTAAATCCCTGTATTCTATTTATTTAGTTACTTGAAAAGGTGGAAAGGGATTGTACCATACTTAGCTATAAATAACGTAACTGAGGAAGAGTGGGCAAAGCGTACCGAAAGTTTTTGGTTTTATCGCATAAATGACCCTTTTGAAAGCCAAAATAAGTAAACTGACCATGGGTGGCGACAGAATTTTCCCTTCAGGAAACCGGGCTATGCCAGCGACCCCAAGTTCGAACAACCTCTTTGTCGAGGAGTGACTCTACAGCGCGCGTAGCGCGCCCAAAATTTTGGGTTTTTATTAGAGAAATTGTCCTCTTGAGAGCAAACAACAGGTAAACTGTAGGGGCAACTAGTCGCCGTCGGGGACTGCATACATTATCGTATCGACTAAGACTCCCCGACGAAACTGTAAAAATTCCCAGACGATGGGGGGGGGCAGCCTTTCGCGACGGTGGGTCATGGCCCCCTACCCCCCACCTGGCGCTACCACTGATCCTATTCAATGCCGTATTTTGGCACTACATCATCCAAAGTTGGGGCGGAAACAAGGTTTTCGCCCCTCTTTTTCCACGCCTATGTCGCTCGAGAACCCTACAGAGGTGTTTCATACGTACGTCACGTGATTGCGCGTCTCTTTGGTTGTTAGACATTTTGCCCGTGACATCACATGGAATACCTCTACAGGGAGGTTTCATGGGCACAAAGGTCAGCACGCAACCAAGTGCTGGAGGGCAAACAAACACATGTGTACCGTATGCTAGGTCATGTACATAAAGCAATGAACTTGGTAGGCGCTTGGTGCATTTGTTCTCCACAACAACTAGCTGGTCTACTGAATTTGACCTTTGGTGTAAGCTCCCTATACCAGATTGATTGTGGATGAACACCTGCGAGGTTCGCCTTCTCTTTTCGACTACTGCTCAGAGGGTAATGAGGTAGGGATACCAGTATAAAACTGGTCCATCCATTATTTGGAGTTTTGACATATGCCTACTCCACTTTAAAGGGGAAACAACATCACCCCAACCACGTTTAGATATGATGATATTTCTGGCTACAATTTGTGACTGCACTTTGATTAATATTCATTCAAATCTATAGCTTCACTCGCGTTGGTCAATGATGGCTTGTGCAGCGACATGCATTCTAAATAAAGCTCACATTGTGCGGATGTGGAATTGAGTAATTTAAACCCTGTGCAAGCTACAATAACTTTGTCTGGGAGCTGGACTAGACAGGTGTTTATTTGGAACAGCAGCTAGAGGTAAACTTTACATAAACTTACGTAGCAGGGAAAATTTCAACTGTTTGAGGCTAGACTATGGAACATGTAAAAGGTGTGCATCATTGAAAGTTTTTCTTAAACAGAATGTTATTTAATACTTGAAAAGCATTGTGGCGTTCTGACTCAGGCATATATGAAATCATGCATAATGCATACCAGTGGCACCACTAACAATAACAGAAAAGGGCAGCACTAAAAACTAAACAGGTAAAGAAGTGTGTCATGCATGATGATATATTTCATTATGGTACAATTGTGAAATGAAGCAAACCATAAACTTTTTGTTCAGTGGTAAGCAGGCAATATATAAATACCAAAACCAGTAATACCCTGAACAGGCATGGATCCTGAGGGCGGCTTCTCCAGTCCAAACCTCCCCCCCCCCCTTTTTGGCACCACTTACCTTTTTGAGATAGTCCCAAAGTTGCACTTCATGTTAAAGTATATTTGTTTTGATTGTCAGATGTCAAGATACACCATTAGACAGTGTCCTATTTCAATTTTGTACCTAGACCCCCACCCCCCAACTCCAGACTTCCCACATTGAATGCTCGTAGGTTTAAACCTTGCTCTAACTGAGTTAGCCTGGATCTACCCTGTTGAAGGGTAGACTTCTTCATTTTTAAGCTTCATTAACCATACAAGCACTACAATCGTCTTGAGTATGTTCTACACAGACAGAACAACTCCAAAGTCTAGACTTGCCAACTCTCAGGGTTTCACTGTGAGTCCCATGGTTTCGGGCATCGTCTCACGGTGAAAATGCAAGATCTCGTGGTGAAAATCACTGTAACGCAAATGTCAGATAAGTTTCCTTGCATTGCTGGTTAATTATTATTGAATCACAGATGTATCCTTGTCACAAAACTGACTTAAGTGTGACCGCCCTTCTATATATTTCAAACTAAACCTTCCACAATATTCGAACAGTGTGCTTTGTAGATGGCATCTTAACTTTATTTAATATGAGGGTGAACGAAAAATCTAAAATCTTCTTAGTTTAGAAAACACTTTTCTTAATAACGCATGAGACTTGTTTAAAATCTTCAGGTTTGAGATGTGGTTTCCAGGTTTTCTTGTGAGAACCTCAAGGTTTGCAATATTTGAGGTTGGCAAGTTTACGAGTCACAACACCACATTTGGGAAATTTTTCAAGTTTCTAATCTCCTTCTGAGAGCTTTCAGGCGCGGATCCCGAAATTTCGAAAAGGGAGGGGGGGGGGGGAGGGGCTGAAACCTCCCCTGAATATTCTCCTAGATAAAGATTATGCTAATTTTCGCGTGTTTGTTATTGTTGATGTGGCCAAAAAAAAGGGGAGGCTGAAGCGGGGAAAGCCCCCCACCCTTGGATCCGCACCTGGCTTGAGTGGATTCTCATTACAGCAAGAGTTGAAAGGTTTATGATCTTCACCAATCATATGATGCTTTTCACAGGCATGGTTCCTGATAAATGACTTCTTACAAAACAGTAATACCTTAACATAAAAGATTTATCCTATCTATGAATGCATATCTATGAATTTTCTGAGATATTTGGAAAGAAATGAGTTCTACAAGAACTGAAACACAGGGTGTTACATCTCTGTAGGTATTCCTTTGGAGTTATTACAAATATGCCCTCATGTAATACTGACAAACGTTTGAAAGGTTCTGTACCCTATCACTTCATGAATATTAAAGTGTACCTAAAGTCTAAAATTTCATTTAAAATTTCATTACAGCACTGGAATGACGGCTTTCTCAGTTGTATGATTTATTTCATGCCTTTTTAATCGGTATTTCCGATTAAATGCCTTCTCACAATATTGGCACTTGAAAGGTTTGTGACCTGTATGTATCCCTTCATGAGTTTTACAATTGTGTTTCCAGATGAATGACTTCTCACAAAACTGACACTTGAAACGTTTCTCTCCTGTATGAATCATTTCATGTCCTTGGAGTTGATATTTTTGTTTAAATGCCTTCTCACAAAACTGACACTTGAAAGGTTTCTCTCCTGTATGTGTCCCTTCATGTTTTTTGCAGTTGTGTTTCCAAATAAATGCTTTCTCACAAAACTGACACTTAAAGGGCTTCTCACCTGTGTGAATCTTCATTTCGTGAGTTCTACATTCGCGTTTCCCTGTAAATGACTCCTCACAAAACTGGCACATTACACGTTTCTCGCCCGTATGAATCATTTGATGTTTTCCCAATCGATGTTTCTGATAAAATGCCTTCTCACAATATTGACACTTGAATGGTTTCTCACCTGTGTGTATGATTTCATGGTTCTTACAATTCTGTTTGGAGAAAAATGCCTTCTCACAGAACTGACACTTGAAGGGCTTTTTGCCTGTATGGATCTTTTCATGTACTTTACAGCTCTGTTTCCAGTTAAATGTCTTTTCACAAAACTTACATTTGAAAGGCTTCTCTCCTGTGTGCATCATTTCATGTGTTTGACAATGCATTTTCTGTATAAAGGACTTGCCACAAAACTGGCATTCAAAAGGTTTCTCACCTGTATGGATCATTTCATGTCTTTTTAATGGAAGTTTTTGGCTAAAGGTCTTAAAACAATACTGGCAACGGAAGGGTTTCTCACCTGTATGAATTATTTCATGGTTTTTACAGTTCTGTCTGTCATAAAATGTCTTCCCACAAAACTTACAATTTAAAGTTTTCTCACCACTGTGTACCATTGCATAAACTTGACAGTCCTTTTCCCTGAGGAACAACTCAGATACGAGACAGTTATACCTTTCCTCACCTATGTCTGTCATTTCACTGGTTTTATTTTTGCATAACGTGTTACCATTTGATAGTACAACTTGACGTTGATTTCCTCCATTTTGCAGGCTGAAAGAGTCCTCATGAAACAAATTTTGACCATTTTGTGGCAGAATGGCAATGCTTTCTGCTCCTTGCCACTGACTGGCAGACTTCTCAGTTAACTGACACTGATATTCTCCAATGTCAACACCAACCTCAGTTGTGCTTTCTGCTTGTTTCCTCAATACTTCACTCCAACTGCTTTTCTGTCCTCCACTATTAGCAAGGCCTTGTAATTGTACAGAACTGTCCCCTTGTATGAAATGATCACCATCAGTACATGATTCAGAGGGAGGTATAATTGGACCAGTCTTGTTTGATGATAAGGTTCCAGACATCAAATGAGTAACAAAGGGTTGCATCTGATGTTCCTTTACTTGATGTACTGAGGAAACTTCACAACCTTGACATAAAAAACATAAAACATTGCACTGATTGAAACATGCTCTGGCAGTTCAAATATGAACGAGAAAGCCAAAAGGTTTAGTACTTTCTTGCCTCTGAAAGCATTTTATTATAGATATCATGAGATATGATTGCAATGTGATGCATGATCTACACACCATGTTGAAAGTACCTGCCATCCCTACAGTACCGTGAGATAACATGCATAGTTCTTAACGTTTGACCACTGATTGGACTTTTGATGCTCAACAACTGCAGGACCGGTACTTAATATGACAAATCCATGTAGGCCTACTATGTATGCAATAGTGCAGCCAGAGAAGTTTGCGAGGGGGTGCTCCTGGGGGTCCACCATTTCATGGGGGCTTCAAATATGGAATCACCATACACTTAAATACATTATTTCAGTCTAGGACCTTCCAGTGGAGGGTATCGGGGGAGGGACGAGGGGTGCTCATGCCCACCAAGCCCCCCTTCCCTTTGCTATGCCACTGCATGTATAAAAGTGTCCAGAATTTCCTACATGTATAATTTCATGTTACTGCATTCTTTGGATGAGAGTTTCCAAAACATGGAATTTTTTCCTGAGAACTTTTTAGTTTCCCATTCCACTCATTCTTCACGCCTTACAGTAGAAACTGTTAATTCCCATAGCATGTGACCAGCATGTCCTAGTTCACTGATCTAGACCAGTAATATTCTGGTTACACAGTATGTTCATATACATGCTTCCAATTCTGAGGTAAAGTGTTGATAAGGCTTTCAGCGTTTGACATCCAATGATCTCAGACGACCTTGGAGCACCACAAAAGATATGTCTGTTATACCCCTATCAAGGATCTACACGGTAACTATGAAAAACATTTATGATTTCTACCTTGAGATATCTTGGTAGCATGGTTTTCAGACCTAGACTTTGACCCCCACGATAACAGCAGGGTTCTTCTATTCCATATTATGTATCAAAATGCTTAGAAGAAAAAGTATCCATAACTCCTATAGTATCTTGAGTATCATAATAAAAAACTTTTCAGAGTTTAACCTTCGGTGACCTCAGATGACCTCTGACCTCTACCAAAAAAGCATGGATGCTCTACATTGAATTCAAGGAGGCTGTTGCTTTTTGGTGGATGTCACATTTGTTTGAAGTCAATGGTGAAAGCCTTGAAAACTGCTTATTAAAGCTTTGCAGAAAAGTTAAAAGTTCTCTGGCAGTTCACTTAAAAATTTGCTTATAAGCAAAGAGTAGATCCCTTCAAAAAGAATGCTAGCAGAGCTGAAAAATAGGTTGGAAGTTACATAAATTTCACTTTCACAAGAGTCTGATAAGTTATGGTAATATTCCACCAGTTTATTATTTCCTAGGGATTATCAAGTACAGCCTTGGGTGAGAGTGTGCTGATTCATTTGATTTTCACCATCCAGCAATAAGCGCAAAGGAATTTTAGTGAAGAGTAAAGAGGGTGGTTGCTTCTCTGCTCTTTGCCAAAGACAGAATGTTTTAGGGTAACACAGAAGCTGAGCTCTTCTCAGCAAGTCTAGAGAAGAACCATGCTGTAGCTGTCTGAAAAAAAACAAACAAATACTGCTCATCCTAGCCACTGTTGTCACTAATTGGGACCAAGCAGAATAAGCTAACTTAACATACTGTATGTATTCTACATATTTCTCTCTTGAAGGACTCTTGGATGAAAAGTTCTTGTTAGGAGGGTTATAATATATTCCCCTTGAGCTAAGGGACTCAAAATGACAGAGCTTGTTTTGTGTACCATTATTCTGAAGTAAAATTGTCAAAATAAAGATGTCACCTTCAGACCGCTCACTCATTTGACAACGAAATGAGATTTTCTCTCTTTTTTTTCATTATCCACAGCATGTGGGGTCAGCTAACTTATTTATGTACCTTGAGAAAAAATACAAAGGGAAATAGTTATTGTTGTAGTGCACATGCATGCTACAATATTGGCATTTATGCCAACCCTGATCATCTACTTGGCTGATCAAGGAATGTTTCCTAACTAACCTTTGCACCCAACAGTCTCAATGGATTTCAAGTTCATGGGTTAGCTACACAGGAAAAATCAAGATTCACAAAATCACAAATGTTTCAACCTTTCCACATTTCAAAACCTAATTTCCTAAACTCTGATACAAACATTGTTAAAATTTCGTACACATCTGTAGTTCAAGAGTTTTGAAAACATCATTTTGTATTGATATTACTGTAAAGACAATTATCAAATCTGCATCCTCTCTAAAACAGTTTCTTGGGCTCTCAAATTCCGAAAAGTTTCAGAGTTACCCTCAACCATTCCATACGTCCATTTAAATACCCTGAAATTACATCAATATCAGGAAAAATAATTTCCTAGAAGTGGAAAAGTTCCCTTGAAAATTGAAGTAAATTTTTGCAAATTTTGGGCTCACGACTATTTATCTTTGCGCATACCGCAAAGTGGATTTGTTAGAAAATGTAATTACTTCAAAACAGTACACGTAATACAGTACATACCAGTACTGGTAGAAATTCTCACATTTATGAATACAGATAAAATTTCAACAAACATGGGGCCACACAGTGACACACACCATAATTAAAAGAAAAGTCAAATCCAACCATTATAAATTAATATTAATCCGAACTTGGTCCTGAAAATAACGTTATGTTCCAAACCAGTGGGTACCGTACCAGTGCTTTGGGATTTTCCCAAGTTCTTAGGAATTGGATAAATGATCTTGCAAATTCTTGTTCATCTATATTCAAGAACATTCTTGCATTGAAAGACTTCTTTGCATTTCTCATTTAATGGGGTCAGTTCTGAATTTTGCATCCCCTATAATTGTCATTTTTTGGCTTATTCTTTTTTGAAAAGTTCCATACAGGAGAAAACAAGAGCCCAATGGGCACTGTGGTTCCTTGCTGAATGTAATGAAACTGAGCCAACTACTGAATGAACCAGTATTTCTGTTGATTCACAAAATCTGCTCTGTAGACAATGCACATCTTGTGTTAACACATTCAAGCATAAATAAATTGTTCTGAAGAAATACAGCCTACAGGCACTTCAGGGGATATCAACACAGACAGTATGCAGTTACAATTTGTTTCATTCAATTAAGCAATCACAATTCATGCACGCTCAATGGTATCTGATCCAAATGATCAGTAACTTGGTTCTCTTTATAAAACTAACAACCCATAGTAGCATTTAATTAATCAATTCTAATTTCCAATTCCTGCAAGCTCACATGTCCTAATCTAAGGACAAATGTTGTCTGTCTAGTGAACTTTCACAACAGTCCTCTGCTTTGTGGGCAGAGAATCTTCTGCAATATTAAAAAGTAGTACTTTATGCACGTTTTCATAATGGCAGGATTATGGATTAAAATCGTAATACTATAATTTCAATTAAAATTGAGATACTTGGCATCTCTGAAAGATGTCCCACATCTTTCAGTCAATGATACAGTTTTGTGCTTATATTTTTTTACTTTAGGAATTCTTGGGAATTTGCTTTTTGGCATCTGGTGATTTCAACTCTGACATCCAACAAATCTCATATGGTTTTCTGCTAGATTTAATGCAACACCTCAAAGCAAAAATCTATTCAAGCCTCCTACACTGAGATATAGAGTTGAAAAGGTTTGCAGAGTTTGACCTCCAGTGACCCCAGATGACCTTTGGTCTACACCAAAATTTTTTCCCCACCATAAGGCATCCACTAAGTATGAAATTTATCCAAGCTTCCTACCTTGAGATATTGTGCTAACAACAAGGTTATCAGTTTTTGACCCTTGGTGACCCCAGATGACCTTTGACCTCCACCCAAAACTGTATGGCACAGCTTCTCACTATGGTGGATCTATATACCAAGTATGAAATCTATCCAAGATTTTTTCCTTGAAATATTGCGTTAACAAGGTTTTCAGTATTTGACTCTCAGTGACCCCAAATGACCTTTGACCTCCGCCAAAAATGACAGGATTCATCTTCTCACCATAAGTCATCCACATACCAAGTATGAAATCTATCCAAGCTTCCTACCTTGAGATATTGTTTTAACAACAAGTTTTCAGTGTTTGACTGCTGGTGACCCCAGATGACCTTTGACCTCCACCAAAAGCTACAGCATTCATCTTCTCTCCATAATGCATCTACATACCAAGTATGAAATTTATCAAAGCTTCCTACCTTGAGATATCGTGCAAACAAGGTTTTCGGTCTTTGACCCCTGGTGACCCCACATGACCTTTGACCTCCACCAAAAACAATAGGGCACACCTTCTCACTATGACAGATCCATATACCAAGTTTTAGTTTAGTCCAACTTTCCCTTGTTGAGTTACAGCGTACCAAAGCAAGTGTCACACACACACACACACACACACACACACACACATACCCGTTCAGGGCGCCTACTGGGGATACTGGATTTTGAGACGTGAAGTGGGGATACACTTTCTGGGGGCGCTAGAGCCAAAACGTCATTGGAATTACAATGGCTACATCATAGCTGTAGATATCCCATGTTGAAATAACTCAATTTATGTTTCTATCTACTTGGACCGCCAGCTATGGAAATGGGGAGCATATTTCACACACTGCGAAAGTTAGGGAACCGGGGATAATTACTCTCTATTGAAATATCCCCAGTTCACCTGCTCAGCGCATGGTCGTGTGTGAAAAAGGGGCGTGTTTTCCACACACAGAAACCGGGGATAATTTCACAAGAGAGTGTATGGCATTTAATCAAAGCTAAAATTACACAGATTTTACACACGAACGTGCGGTGAGCAGGTGAACTGTGGAACTTGCTTGAAACTGTATGATAAGCAGAGGGCGTACTACTTTGACTCCCAAAGGCACATTTGAAGTGATACTAAAATCGGGGATATCCCCGATTTTCATCATGTCCCCAGTTCACGTCTCAAGGACCGGTGTGTGTCCCCAATAGGCGCCCATTACAAACGCACACACACACACATACACACACACACACGCCAAGCTGACTACATAGGTTCCTTTTGCTAACGCAAGGAACCAATAACACTATACGGTATTTATTGACGTGGCTGACTTTAATCTGTTACCCCGTAGCCTAGGTCTTTGTATGTTACAGCACACAGTTTGATGATTCTTTTGACCTTTGGAACTTTTATGCATGATCTTGGAAATTTTTCAAAAAGCCCTTTTGCACCATTCACTGTAATACTGTTTGTACTGTATAAACTGTTGTATTGCTGATAGAGGACGGTTGCTTTGAGAGCAGAAAATTGATGAAGGCAAAATCAGTGTGTCCACGGACCAGCCATGGTCGTTTCGCCCCGCTACCAGTTCGCCCCCCAATACTGACAGGTCAGTTCTCCCCCATATGTTGACTTCTGTAGTTTGCCCCCAAAAACTTTTTTGCCCTTCACAACTAGTCTCAGCTTCCACTTTGCAACTTTTTGACTAATTGTAATTTCTGCTGAACTTAAAATTTTCTTTAAAATGTCCAGAATAAAAATAATTAACCATTTGTACTGTGCACTAAAATGAAATGTATTGACAAGCAAATACAGTTATTCTAGTTTGGATGCTGAGTCCATGTGCTATCTCCATCACAACAGAGTGCTGTACTGTACATACTATGCCATACCTTCTTCTTGATAGGAATCCTCCATGTTATCACTGGTAGCCACTTCATGTTCTGATTCTTCATCAAAAACTTCACATTCCTCTTCTTTTACTGTAACTTGTAATGCAATACCATCCATCCCTTTAAAGACAAACAAAGTAAGTTATGAAGTATCATTTTCTATGTAATATGCTGTACATACACGTAATTCACAGACACAGGTTCAACAGCCTCTTTATGGGTACTGTACTTTCCACAAAGTTATAATATCATGCAACTTTAAGGAAAATAGGAAAAAACTTGTGTCACTGTAAAGAGTCATTTGTAGTTTCACTAAATGTATACTGTCCTTACCAGGTCACAACTGCCTTCTTGTGACAGCTTGTCTTGACAGAAACTTCAACATCATGATGACAAGGTGACAATTAAAAGACATTTTAAATACCAATTACCAAACACCAACTTGAGACCAAGGTTGGAACCATCTCTGTGTTTTACAATTCTAATTGCCCAGCTTTGCCCTCTTGTACAGATACTGTAAATATACAGTATTCTGGCATGAAGCTACTACAATTAACAATATATTTCTGGCTGTAATTTGAGACAAATCTGGCAAACATTCTTTAAAGATGTGGCCAGCATCAGACCCAGCCAGTTATTTTTCCCACTGTCATAGGACAGATATCAGGCATATCCCTACGGTAGCATGTCTTTTCCCTGTGGTGGGATGTGACTCACACCACAGTAGTTACAGTATACTACCACAGAAAAATTGACAGAACTTTTAAAAACTCACACATTAGGTAATTATTAACATTGAATAGACGTTATGCAGAAAGTATGCCCTCCAATGGAGGCAAGAGTGTATCACTGCAACTTTCACCAACAAATGCTGACAGCTGATTTGTATACACCAAGGGATACACACATACTGTAGTTTACTACGTGCGTGTGTGAAATCTACATCCTGCGTGCCATGTACTTCATTGTTTTGCTACCAAAATGATGTCAATGCTTAAGGTCTATATGGATAGGGACAAAGCTAATGCACATTAATAGAAAAGATAACAATGAAGAAGCTTTGTCAGTGCCATATTCGACTTGAAGAAAAATGAAAATAGAACACCAACATAACCCGCAAATGCACCTCAACTGGACAATTTCGGTAATGACAGATAAAGTGACAACGTTTTAGAAAGACATGAAATGAATGAGTAAAGCTTGTCAGGGCTACAAATAAAATATTTTGGGCAATGGCCTCTGTGCCCCACAAGATGGCATACTTTTGGAGGCCACCTTGGTCCACATGTCTTTGTGCCCTTCCTAACAAAATACTACCAAAAATATAAACCAGATGGAGGTACAGTAACATGGATATCTTTCATATCTGCTTTTGTGACTTCCATCGTATTTTTGTGTACTGTTCTGTACCTTTAAGGGAATATATACTGCATCACTCCAAACAAATTTTTTATCCAAAGATACAATGTTAGCATCCACAAATGGACAATATGACCTAAGCAGAATATGCTGTTTCCTTCAGGCCCAAAAGAGTCACTGACTTACAAACACACTGTTATATTGCAGAATAAAAGGCTGCAATAACTTCTGCAGTACCATACTGTAGTGTACTTTAGAGAAGGTGAGGGGGGGGGGGGCGGGTTTGCACCTCTATGCCCTGACGCCTCTTTGTTCCAATATCTCTATATTCCAACAAGTCTACACTGGATGTAAAGGATGAGAGTATAGGGTTAAATGTGTTTGAACATAGGGACAACAGAACATATGATATAGATGTAACCATACACTATAATGCCCTGGCCCTAAATTTGCACTTCTCCTTATACTGATCTCAATGTAGACTTGTCGGAATAAAGAGACGTTGGAACAGAGAGCAGTCATTGTACAAAGAGGCCCACAAGACAGGTCCACTGAAACTGTGCCATAAGTAATAAATGTCTCCTACAGTATGTGCACTGGGTTAGGATTACTAGGGTATGGGTCACAGTACATACAACAGCATCTACAGTAGCTGACCTTTGCTCTAGCACACCTTGATACTGTACAAGTGGCCCAGTCAGTATTGTAGGCCTTGTTCATACTCTATGTTCACAAACAAAGCCACAGGTACATGAACAGAACTCTGAGTATCAGCAACTTTTGATCAATTGTGATTGAAATTGTGGCTACTTTTCATGTTTAAAACTTTGCAATAATTTTTCACCAATAGCCTATTACTAGTGTGATCTGGGTAACAGGAGCAGCAACACTGCAGAAACTCAACTAATCTGGTATTTCCTGTGGATGATAGTATCACTCTCTTTTTTCTCCAATTGACAATTTGTTAAAATTAATGGCAGTGGCACAACTGAATGTGTTTTGCAGCCATAGACCCTTTTCCAAATAGCAATTACAAAGAATTGTGGGATAGTGTTTTTGTATGTGTCGTTTTTCGCCACAGTAATATGCCACTGACAAAAACGAAGCATACCAAACTCTATCCCACAATCCTTTGTAATTGTTATTTGGAAAAGGGTCTATTGTAAGTCACTGTGACTTGTTTTGCTCCTTTTAAAGTTTTAAAAGCTACTGTACCATGTAAGAAAGACTGTAAAGTGGAGAAAAACTTGTAAAGTACTGTACTTTTATGGACAAATAAGCCTGGACACTCTCACATTTACAGACAATTCCGAACTGTACATGTACATACGCTTGGAACTTTTTTTTCCAACAGTAGCCTGTACCTGTGTCTTCTACAGCGGCTGCATCTTCTTGAATGACCCCTTCATCATCTCCTTCCTCCCAAGCACGTGTCTCCTCTGGCTCTACTTTGATTGAGAACATCTTTACTATAAATCTGAGGGATAAACAAATTTAGGGTAAGACACACACCCTTCTCTTTCCCAGGTTTATATTTTTTTTTCATATTGCATTTGTTGTGAACTGTTAAGTAGGTACCATTAAAGGAAATAAAAAATAATGAATTTTGTAAAGGATGGACATAAAATTTGAAAAAACTATATATATTTCCTGTATACCCTCACAATTATCAACTAGAACAGCAATGCTGTTGTGTAGCTCACACAATTTCTCTTGTCTGTTAAAAATAGGAACTCAAAAGAACCAAATTTTATCATTTATTCATCAACTTCCACAAAACCTCCTTACCTTGCAAAGGCAAAACGTAAGAAAAGAGCATAATAATAAATGAACTCAAAACCCGACTGAAAAATCACAAGCACGTTTAGGCATGTAAACACTGCAACTGACACTGTTTGATGACAGATCTACAAATATCACTGCATATTTTCTAAAATCAAGAAGGCCTATAAAGGTTACATACTTGAATTAGCAGCAAGACTGAAATTAAACTGATGTTATTAAACTGTTCAAGTTTGCAAAGTACATGTAGTTGCACCTACAACACCACAAGCAAACACTGCATAGGTTTGCACTCAATCAAAACAAACCACAGACTCAAAAAGCTGCTACTGAAGTTGAACTCAAAACAGTTACAGTATTGCAATTACTTGACTTGACCATCTCAATTGATCCAGGAACAAAATGGGATATATTCCCACAACAGGTTAAACCATTTTCCTTTCTTGTAAGCCAAACCTGACCACAGAGTTGCTTCAGATTTTGTTATCATGAATCAAGTAGCTGCTCAATGCAGGGAGTTTCCATGGAACTCCTTGCTTAATGAATCATGATAATACAATTAGTTATCCCCAAGGCATTGTGATTGCATGGGCCACTTGATGAACAAAGACTGATGTGTGTGAATGGATCAAATTTCAAAACAAACCTGCACAGGCAGTTGCAAGATAGCAACTGAACACACAACCAAGTACACTGCTATAAGTGCAATGAATAAACAGCTACCTGTTCAGCAGGCACAGTGAACTCAGCCCTACAAAAATTGCTTAAAAACCAAATTTAACTTTTGTATATCAAAATGCAAATAGGCAAGTTTTAATGCCCTGTGGACAAACAATCATGTCCCAAAATTTCAGCTCAAAATCTCCACACATCAAAAGGCTGAAAACTTTTGTAGAAAAGTTGACGACATCTGCCCCATTTTATAACCTCACACATGTACTGTGTACAATGTGTGAGCTAAAAATCATATAAGAACATGCTAGGTAAAAAGAAACATGTACTGTAACTAAAATACCATGTTATTTCAGGTATAAGTCATTATTTTCATACCATGTATATAGCAAAAGTACACTATTAATGAAGTGTTACTTTACCTCCAGTAGGACTGCTTTATACTGTACTGTATATGTAAAGTATGAAAAAAGTGATATCAGTAGAAGCAGCAAGTTGTACATTTTACTGTAGTGTACAGTAAGGGGAAATAGCCAAATCAATCCTTAGGATTCCAGCAGGTAAAAAACTGCCTACTTTGTGTTCTTTTCATGTCTTCATGCACCAATCCACACAGCCCTGGCTGCACAAGAGGTAATGAGCAAATTGTGAGAAAAACTCCTAATACGTATGTAACAAAAAACTACTTTTAAACAACCAAGTATAAATGACAGCTCACAGAAGTGTCATGAATACCATAGGGATATGTTTTTGGGGGAATGAATAGAATTGTTTGTCACTTTATGGAATATGCTGTGTATCAGAATACTGTGTGTGTACCACTGTGACATCAAACAAAATATGTATATGATCTCCGTAGTTCCTGTACAACCACACAGAAAGTTGCCTCAACAAGCATTTCATAAGGACGTAACATTGTGTCTCATTCATAGGCCATAGCATACTGGGATCATGGCCACTATCCATATGGCACTCAGACTATGTACAGTAGTATAGTCAAGTTCCAGGAATAATGAAGTTTTAAGACTTTTTGTGTAAACAAAAATAGTTTATATTAAGAGTGTCATTCTCAAAATGTTACAGTATTGGCTGTATTAAATTACTTAATATTTAAAAATTGTCTCAGAGGAAATTTATTTTGAGAACAACACTTCATTTACCATGAAAATGTGAAATTATAGAACTTTTGCAACTCCCCTATAGTTACGATGGAATAAGGCCAACTGGATGGATAGTGCCCATGATCTGCATACCGAATAGGATGTTTACAAAGTTCATTGGTTGCCTACACACAAAAAGTAGCTGATTTCATTTCAAAATTTTGGCCCTTTTCAGAAGATTTCATTGATCAAAAACAACTGCAATACTCCTGTAAGATCTGGATGAGAAAATTCATGGTAATGGATTAAAATTTTGTGTCCAAAATATGCTGTGAGAAGAAAGTCAAATTTCCACTATTCTAGTAAGGAGAAAGGCTTTCATGACAGGAATCCATACTAGTACAGCTGTAAGATGATTTCAATGAGTATGCCGTCGAAGAAGGAAACAAGTGCAGTGAAGTTGTATATAGTTATGCTGCAACCCTGATTGGTGGATTCTGTGTTCTGACTGACTGATTTGTCTACAGTACAGGTGTTCTGTCTGGACAGTTGAATTGTGGATTTAGTGCTATGATTGGCCGATTTATCTGTGTTCTCAATGGATGAGGCAAGTGAGAAAGGACCATGATTGGATGCAAAAACAGTGTTCCACATGTGACTGGCATCTTTCCCATCCATCCTATTAATAGTGGATTTTTCATTGACCCTATTCTCTAGAGCCTCTCCACTATTCTACAGATAGCTGATCACCCTGCTATCTCCATAGTTGTAGGACTGTGTGCAATTAGTTCTCAGTGATTGAACCAGGCCAAGGACCGGATCAGTGTGCGACCTTGTAGATGATTATGAGGTAATGTTATGGATGTGCAGGGTCTTATAATAGTTGCACCCCCTGGGACTTCGGTCTGGCCACCCTTCAGTCTGGCAGCCTTCAGTTTCATGGGCTGTACGCTAAGTGTAACTGAGCGTAACCTTTATACTGTAGTACCTTGGCTATATATGCTCAAGGTTAACAAACTTCTCTCAGAATGGAATCCTTTGTTACATATCTAGGGCCACCGATTTTCCGTGAAAAAAAGAGTCAAATTCCGTTACAGCAATTTCAAATTCCGTGAAAATCCGTGCACGCAATTTGCCAAATCCGTGACTTTCACGGTTTTGCATTGATTAGTGTGTTAGGCCAGTGCAGCCTAACCAGACTAAAATCCATTCACCAGCCTAACGTCTAGGCCGCTACACATATACGTAATGGAGAAAAAAAAAACCCAAACAACTTGACTTACGATTGTTTGAGTGTGGGTCCCTTCTTCTTACATAGTAAAAGATCCATATAAAATTATATCCAAATGATATGCAGGTACTAAATCCGATAATTATTCCACAATTGAAAGTGTAACTTGTCAGTTAGAACGTTATGATCGTTCGATCATGAACGTAACAACAGAGCAAAGCATGAAACTTGAGTAATGTGCGCAACAGTTTATTATGACGCACTCATGCATAGTATACCATACATACAGTACATGATACAGTATAAACAAGAATCAGCTACAGGCAACGGGATCGCGGGAAAACTTTGCAAGACTGAGCAACATTAGACCTACCGAAGGCTGGTCCCACATACAGTAAGCATCGGAGGGGGTGAATTTCAACAGTTTTCTATCAGATTGTAGTCTGCTAGAGCCATCCAGTGTTACATACAGATTTTTAAACTTTTTTTTTTTCATTTTGCCCTCTTGATTGCAGACTTCTTTAGCATTCTGAGAGATTTTTGAAGTTCCGTGATTTTCCGTGAAAAAAGTAAAATTCCGCGATTCCGCGACAATTTCCGTGATCGCGGAAAATCGGTGGCGCTACATATCTTGTACTGTAGTTATTTGAACTTGGGTTCAACTCATTTTGTTATTCTCTGGTTCATGGCCATTGTAAGAAGCTAGTAAAGTGTTTTGCAAGGCTTGACATTAGGATATTCAGCTTCTCTCATAGGGTTGTCAACGAATGGAATAATCTGCCTGAGTGGGTAGTTAACTGGCCACGTAGCCTACTGCAAGTGCAGTTTGAGCACTTTTAGTTTAGGTTGACAATTTCTTCCATAACTGCAGTAGAATCTGATTGTACTGGGCTTGTTTGGTGTTGTCTGGTTGCTTGTTTTTAGTTAAGGGTTTATGGATTTTTGGGTATCTTATGACGCCCAAGCCTCCTTTTCCCTTTAATATGTTACTGATGTTATGTTAGCCTTAGGCTGTTATGGTATTTCGCGCAACTAGGCCTACTATTCGACTAACTAACAATTTATTGTTTGTAGTCTGCGCCAGGCCACTGTGCAGAGAGTCCGACTTCAGGTAAATTAAGTAACTCGTAATTATGCCGAGGAAAAACTTACCGCAATAAAGTGATAAGTTTCAGATACACATTACCACTGTGCATAAGAAAATACCAAAGGATGATGCGAAATGCTCTGAGTCTCGGTCACACCACTCGCTCAGCCTAAATCGCTCAGGGTAACCCTGACGAGTCGATTCATACGTGAAAATTTCACATGCAATCACGCTTTCCACATCTGTGTTACCCTTCCTAAATCAATCAGTCACTCTCATAGAGTAAGAATCTATGGTCACTCTATAAGAGGGGTTTCAGTCACGTGACTTTAACCAACAAGACGCAATTTTGAAGGGCAAGATCGCGCGTCTTTTTGTTTTGACGGACACGCGTCCATTGTGTCACAGTAGTATCTATGGTTATGCCGTGCGCGTGTGCTGTAAATAAGCTTACTGCGTGTGTGTTTTGCCCTTCAGTGCCTGGGAATCCACTGCGCGTGACGTCACATGAAATCCCTCTATAGGAAAAGGTTCCACCACTTCACCGCAAAGAGATCAAACGAAACGTGCCAATCAGGTACGTTCGCTGCTTATTACTGAGTATTTTACAGATATTCACAAATTTAAATAATTTATTCCTGCCAAATTATATATTGAAATGTCTTTTTATCATGTGGAAACTATTTCCATGCCGGGCCGCTAGTTTTTTTTTTTTTTTTTCGTAGGATGAAAATGGAAAAAAGGTTTTCAAAAATTTTTAAATTCGTTTCAAAATCATGGTTGGGGTTAAAAGTAAGGATAATGTTACATTGACGACAAGGGATAGTTGACCTGTTTTTTGATAATCCCGGCGTCAGAATTACAAAAAAATAGTCGAAAAGTTGTTATTTTGGAATTAGGGGTGTGGCGAATTTCCAAGAAGCTGATTCGTCCATTGGCATGGTTCTCCTTTTTTTCATCCTACGAAAAAAAAAAAAAAAAAACTCGAGGCCGATCCGGTAACCAGGAATTCAGACTATAGGCCCGGGCACCGGAAGCACACGGGGGTTGGGGGGGGGGGGAGGGGCACCGAAGATTTGGTTATTGTCGTCATGCAGTAGTGCCATCATGTGTTTTAAATGTGTACGTGCGCGCAAAAATTCCTTTCTCAAGTGTCTTAATGATGCAGATTAGTGCAAAGTCCTTCCATGAGGTATTGGCCTCCTTAAAACTACTAATAACCTCTTTCCCCTTCTCTATTACACCAATTGCCTCAAGTCTGGACGTTACCATTGTCCAGATCATGACATGTGATACAGCTTGTTGGAAAAAGATAATTAATGGCTCGGCGAAGGAGATAGCCTTGGGCGTTAGGAAGTGACATATATAATCCTACTACCCCACGAAAGTCCAATTTTGTGGGGTCGGAAATCTAACATTTTTTAACGGTTTCAATACGGCATGACTTTGGTCCCAAAATCTTCAGCTATATAATTACAACATGCATGGTAATATTTTGAATGATGTGAATTTTGAGAAATATCTGAGTGTAGTAATATACAGGCTATTTAGAGACAGGGTGTTTTTTGTTTTGTTTTTGCTTTTTTGTTTGTTTGTTTTTTAGTTCTTTGCTTATTTTGTCCTCCCGTTATACTTAAATTTTCCGTTTTGTATTTTTTGCAAAGAATTTGCATGTAAGCGAGTGTTTTGAGTAAATCGTTCTTGATAAATATATTTTGTCGGAAATGCTACCCTTTCTTGTCGGGAAAAATCCCAGCACCCCACCCATTCATCGATCCATAGGTACACCCCCGATTTCTCCCTTCGTGTATGACCTTATTCCTAAACTTGGATGTTTAACTTTACTTAAGTCTGAAATTGATAGCTTGAGGTGCCTTCTACTGACTGATTGACGCAATTGTAACTTAGAAGGTTCCTCACGGTGTTACAATATAGGTAACAAACAAGCGTGTGTCTATTTCTGACCTGATGCCATCCTACTGAGCGCGCCTTAGTCCAGAAGATCAAAACGCCTTGCATGTCTAGACAAGAATGTATGTGTGTGTGTGTGTGTGGGCGTGTGTGTGTGCGTATTTTGAGCTTGCCGTCCTGTAGTTCTACCGTCCTGAAACAGAAAACTCGCTGTTAATTTGATGAGTCGACGGTGCCTTAGAATTAAGTCGAGATATCGAGAAGTAAGTCAAAATTCCAAGATAACAAGTCCAAAGTTCCGAAATACTTATTGAAGAAATTCCGTGGTAGTAAGTCGAATTACTCAGATGAGAAAGTCGTATCCGAAATATGAGGTCAAAATTCAGAGATAAAAACTTTCGAGATAGGCTAATCATAGCCAAAATTCCGAGTTAGTAAGCAGAAATTCCAAGTTAGTAAGTGTTTCCGGAAAAGCTTTTCGTTGCTGGGAAACATCTTTTCGTTTTCCACAGAATAGTTTTTGTTTTTCAGAAATTTTCTAGGTTTTTCTGATTTTTTTTTGTTTTGGGGGAAATTTTTTTGTGTTTTTGAAATAGTCGAATGTGTAATAATTTGCTATGTCCTTCTTGTTCAACTCACATTGTACATGTAATGTAACGGCTCCTTTCAAAATAAGACCCGTCTTCCGATTACGAATAGTATATTTGAAACTATGGTGTGTAAGGCCAGTCTTTAATCCCAAATTCTCACACGCTATAAACTAGCTGTAGGAACCACACATGGTCATCCCTTGCTCTTCCGGGCCATTAACAGATATTCATCTTTCATAGATTTGTAGTGCTATGCTGAAATATGAACCAGACTTAATTTAAAGTGCGTGAAAATTTTAAAATATGAACCGGCTGCGTCCATTCATTTTGCACTTTTTTATTTTTTATTACCCGTCGTTCCTGAGAGAACGCGGCCCCTAGGCACTGGCCTAGTAAGTGCCTCCTAAATTCGCTAATGCGCCTAACAGGCCCCTTTTATCAAACCCCCTCAATAGGTAAGTATGCACGTAGAAGGCTACAAACCCCCTCCCTCGGAGGGGGAGGGGGATCCTATATATCAGTCGGGAAATGTTTGGAGAAATATCTTGCAATTTTCTAGGACACCGTACTAAAGGTATTTCTCGGGCAAAATGGGTAGACCTGATATCCCCCTACCCCTCCCGCCAAATGCCATGTACGCCCATGACTTGGGGAAAGCCTACTATATGTTGAATACGGTAGCCTCTATTGTCTGTACTGTGATTTCGTATCTTTTTAAAGTGCAACACTACCAAGAAAAATCTAAATGATCAAACCACTAGATGCTTACAATTCATCTAGGCAATCTACAACTGTCAGGCTCAGAGGGGGTAAAAGACTGCTCTAGACCCTCTGACCCATAGACTTCGCCAGTTCTTCGGGTCTCGCCATCCCTTCTGTGCAGTCATTTCCTTAAGAAATTCATGGTCATGACTGTTTCCACTCTTTTAGTCATTAATTTCAGTTCACGTGTTTAAGGCCTGCAGTGATAACTCTGCAGTCTGTAAGCCAATATGCTACCTTTTTTTAATCGAAGCCTACAGCTTCGATTGTTGGATTTGCTCAGTTTGTCACGTGAATCGGTGCCTTCTTTAATGGCTCGGCGTATGAATATTTTCAGTGTGATACTTGTCTATTTGAACACGATAACTGCGAACGTATACTGCATTTCATCTGCCACGCAGTTATTTTGACTTTTTCATTAAGTGGAAATTTTGACCATTTCCCCGACATCACCGACTTGACCGTGTTGCAATGGGAATAGTCTTTCCATTTGAGACATATAGGAAGTATTGTTTTTGAAGGACGATAAGTCGTTACGCAGTTCTATTTACTTTCTTTTTATACTTGGTTTAATCACTCATAAAATAGTCCCAGACTTGAAAGCCGCTACGCAGACTTATACTAGCACTGACTCAACGACAGCACCGTCATCCCCGCTTGTTTAACACGCTGGTCTCCCGCTACAAATCCATTTTCACGTCTCAGCTTAAGCTGCGCGTGCGTAAATGGCCGAATCTGGGTAGAAACGTTTTACAACTGTCTGTGCGCCTGCTTGGAAGATACGTTTCTTACACAACAGTTAAAGTTGAGTTGGCGGCAGAACATTTTTGCTCTGAGCGGTGAGCATGGTAGGCCGTTTGCTACTTTTTATCCGCTCATAATATTCATTGATCGAGACTTGGAATCAAGTGGCCCAATATTAGGCTTTTCTGCTTCGTTTCATACCATTTTCAGTGGCTTCGATCTGTACTTGCCTGCAAGTACGAACCGTCTAGTTTATCTTTGTTGCTGAGGTGTGAAGTGAAAGCCTATCTTTCAAATCTTTCCAGTGCAAACCGCCCACAAACACCAGTTGCATATCGGAACATAGCGCTCCCGGCTCTCCGAACTCATCCTTAACTGTGTAGCCCAATTGCCATTTTTGGCATATATTTGTTTACCAAAAATCGTTCGTTCACCCTATCATTCTAGTTCGCACGGAATTTGAATGTTTAATTTGTGTTCTTTCTACCAATAGTAAGTTTTTTCTAGAAGTCTTTTAGGAACACTATGCGAAATTCGAATAAAAAAGTGAATTTTCAGGATTTTTCAATGGGGCTTGTCGTCAAAATGCTGTTTTGGGAGTATTTTTACTCGTTTAAACTGCCGTAACTTTTTATTGCATTCAGCTAAAATTCTAGTTCGAACGGAATCTGAAAGTATACATATTCACGAGCATGAGTACCAAATTTTGGCTCATTTGGACAATAGGAACCCTCCGCGAAATTACAAAACAAAAAACAAATCGACTTTTGGGCGCAATCTTTTCTTTTGTTGCCCTTTGTTCGGAACAGGTAGGCAAGGTCAGTGACGTCACCGGCTTCCGTTGAACACACACGCTGTTCGTTCAGAACAATGCACAGGGGAATAAACTCTCTCACAGAGCTCCCGTTGAAGTGCCGTGAAGTGTGAAACCGCAAAGCAGGCTGTGCTGCACAGCGAATTTCGTGATAAAGCAGGAATCGTTTTGCCCGAAATAGTTCCGATATGAATAACTCATGTGTCAAAAAGCTTCCTTATGGGTTTATCAAAAATCAAAAGTTTTAACAAATTCGTCTGCACATGGGTGCAAGGACATCGCTAAAGGCCCCCTAACCCTCACCCGATTAGTGAAATGGACGATAGGTGGGCGGAGAATAGTCCAAGCGCTACATTTGTGTCCAGACACAAACATTGCCAGATGGGAGTGGTTGGGGTATAGCTCATGCATATTTCGCTTGAAAATTCTTGGGGGGGGGGGGGGATTTGGCATCCCCAAAAATATTTAGTGATAGCCCTATATTTCTATTTACAATTGGTGACTGCACTTTGATTGCATTCATTCAAACAGTAGCTCCACTCTGGTTGGTCAATGATGATTTGAATGGTAAGTTGTGTCCCCAGTTAAGCTCATACACAACTCTGTGTCAATATGGCCTTGGGGAATTGAAACTTAGTGCAGGCTACTGTGGCTCTGTCTTGGAGGCGTACTAGATAGGTGTTTTTGTTGAAATTGGAGGAGGGGCTAGAAGTTAACTTAGTGGGGAGAAGTTTTACTGAGATGAGATTATGTCACGGTGCTGCCTGCTCTTCAGCGTACTTTGTGACTTTCGTAAGAGCAGGAACTTACGAATAGTAGGAATACCTGAGTGTATGGAAGTATAATATCTCCTGAAACGAGCTTATGCTTATGAACCACCTAAGCAATTATCAACTTCTTTGATTTCTGTTTAGAAAAAAATTTTCTGGGGATTTTAATCGAAAACGTATGTCTGGTGCCACAGTTCTTCTACCCAAGATCTGTCTTTGTTGTTCCCTATTATAGACTGAAATCCCCGTCGGCCATTGTACTTGATGTTCAGCATAAGCAATGGAGTAGGGGAAACAAGCCAGTGAGCAACAACTGGAAAAAACGACTTAAACCAATTGGTTAGAAACTGAGCCGTAAAATCTTAACAAACTGACTGACTGACTGACTGACTGACTGACTGACTGACTGACTGACTGACTGACTGACTGACTAATTAACGACTGAAATCCCAGGGGAGTGGGGTCTCCCCCAACTTTTGCAGATGATCCCATCGAATTTCATACATCACACAGTAACTTTTGCCTCACGGTGGTCCCTTTATCCTATGAGGTCAAGGAAATGACAGCTCCCGGATGAGGTGAGGTCGCAATCCTAGCATTTTCCCGGATCAAATTTTCAGTGTTTCACAATAGGAAATTTGCAGAAAGTCATCAATTGCTCAGCGTTTCAAAAATTATAATGCTTGACGTTTCAAAAATTATAATGCATGAATACGCATGAAAGACTGGTGCCGGCATGCTTTCGTATCGTGCAATCTCGACTATTGCGATGCTTGATTACATGGACTTCCTGGCAGCCTTAATCAGCTGGCCTTAATAATAAATCAAAAAGGGTTCAAATCACTGCTATTAAACTGTACCCTTTACCCCAAATTTTTTCTCACCACTTCACGGCATGGATATACTTGTGGCAAACGGCTGTATTCTGTTGGTGCATAAAGCACTTAACCATGGGTAGCCACCTAGTTATTTGTTTGGTCTGCTTTTACAGTGGAGGTGGGGGAGTGAATTATTACAGGGACGTAGCCTGGGAGAAATCCTTTGGAAGCGGGGGTCCTAACTATCTAACTCGGGCACCAAGTGGCCTACCTCGCATACAGTAAAACCCCGTTTATCCGAACACATCGGGACCGAAGGTTGTTCCGATAACGAAAAAGTTCGGATAAACGGGGTTCCAAGTTTTTGCCTTTAGTACGGTACACTGGGTCCATATAAGACGGTGTGTCAACACATTTCCAAAAAAAAAAAATCCCGAAAAGGCTTAAAATTGCAGACAAAATCCCCCAAAATAATTCGTTACTATTTTTTGTGACCGATGATATGACAAATAAATTTTAAGACGTCTAAAACAGAGAGATTTTATTCCAAAAATCTGAGCCTTCGCTCGTCTGAATGACCAATGCTTTCTACACACTAAATGAATGTGTGTGCTGAAGAAATGCTGTAACGATCTGGAGAGGTATCTAGAGTATAAATTCTGCAAAAATTTCAAAAAACGTTAGAGACACATGTGTAGGAGACTCTCAAACAGCAGTTCGCTATGTTTTTGTAAGGTCTACTTTCATTATTTTTAGGTATGAAGCTCACTACGTTACTAACTTTTCAGATTTAGTGAAACTAAGACTTACGCTAGCCTAACGTATTTTTGTATGAGAGGATATTGAGCCTATACCGACTCATGGCTCCTAACAAGAATTTCAAAGCAAATACGTACGATATTTCTTCCAAATTTGACAAAGAGATAACAGATTGTTTTCTGTGTCCACATGTCGGCTGTTTTAGCCATCGTGACATCTTTCCATTACTTTTAAAGTCCCAAGGAAAATTAGTGCATTTCTGCAAAAATTTACGTTGAATTTTGCCTTGTGAAGCACTTAAAACTTGGTGTATACTACTGTAATTGTGTTGACTATTATTGTTGTCAAATCTGACGGCTAGTTCGGATAAACGGGGTTTCGGATAAACGGGGTTCGGATAAACGGGGTTTTACTGTAGTTGGAACCCTGGCAGGTCCGGCCTTCCTTACTTAACAAGCTCACTGATTTGAACATGTCATTAAACGAAGTCGTGGGTGGCAACAGGTGCAGGGGACGGGAGGACACCCACTCCCCACTTTTTTGAAGGTTAAGGAGAAAATCCTCACATACTGCTCCACTAGTTTTCAGGTTTCTCATCAGAAGACGCCCCCTCCCCACACGAACATACTTTTCGATTGACGCTGGCGCTAATGATCGTAGCCATAGGTTACATATAGAAGCATGCCTTGTCACGGTGTGAGGAACAATAGTAGAAACCTCTTTACATTTCGGGGGTGCTTTGTAAACCTTTTAAGTGGTCATGAGCGGATCCGTGAATTTGGAGGAAAAATTTCATTCTTTTAGGGCGAGTAACCCACTTAAGACCAGACAAACGGCGGGACCATTCCGGAAAATTGTGGGGGAACAGGGAACCCTCATATACGATTGTCCAGGTCCCAAGGGCTTTTCAAATCATAATAAGGACAGTGAAATTTTCAATATTTTTTCCAGAAGGAAATTACCATTTAAGGGTAAGAAGTCTCAACCCCCACCCGGCAGGTTACGCCCCTGTAATAACTTCTCAGTGATTTTTCTTGCTGGTTACTTCTATCGCGTGTCGACACCTGTGTGTGATGTAAGCGGGATTTCCCTGTGGTTGGTCTCCCGTTTGCAACTCACCGGTCCACCTCATCTCGAGTTGTGTTCTTCTATCGGTATATAAAAAAAAATAATAAAAAATAATCAGTTCAGCTTTTTTAAGTTTTCAGCATCTAATTTTCTTGACTTTCAATGCATCTTAATTTTGAATTTATATGTTTGCATGCCCTTATATAACGTAGCGAACAGCGCAACAGTGAACTTTTTAAAGTGGTGGCGCTATATAAATTTTATGTTTTGTTATTCCTGCGACGATCAAAGACGTCTCGTGCCGGGAATGGTATTTGGATTTGCCAGAAATCAGATCCAATTACCCCGATGGGAGGATATGCTCAGTAGGGGATTAAATGAAACCATTTATACAATTCTATGTATAGCATATTCTGCATAATATGAATACACTGATGTACTAAGCTAGAGCTGATTGAGTGTTTTCTGGAAGATCTGACAGGCGGTATCGAAAAGTGCGCGAAAACTTTTAAGGCGCACATTAAAAAATCGATACTCATTAAGAGTATCGGGTCAACTGTCGCCGGGGGCCCAGTCCTATCGGGGGTAATTCGCATTGTGTTGTATCGACTCCGTCTGCCAGATGAAATAGTCAAACTTCCCGCCGCTAGTCATTCACCGTACTGCAGGTCAAATACAAGAGATTCATGCAAGCAGGAGGAACTCCTGACCTTCACGTAAAAAATCCGAAAAATCTGCCTTCCTTGGATACTACATAAACAAAACCGACGACTGATCACTGTAGGGGATTACAAATTTTACTCACTGAGGTTCCCAAACAAAATTGGAAAACAGTTCCTCACTGGTGGGGCAGTCTTCCCAGAAGGGAGGGTCATGGTAAGCTTCCTGTCCCCACGGTCCTCCCCACTTGGCGCCATCCCGCGATATTTAACATGGTCTTTGGATCATAATCGGTTGATGTATCGCATAAGGGGAAGGAATAAGGGGAAGGGGGGTATGAACCCTGATTTGGCATCACTCTCTACCTGCATGGCCTACACGTTCCCGACGCATGATAGTCAGGTAGTAAAAACAGCAATTCCCAGCATTTTAAGGGAGATCGGGGAAGCGCTTAATTTCCGAGGCCGAGGCATTTGCTCATGGAGCAGACACACAGCCACGAAAGTCAGCCTCAAGGTGACACCAGTTCTTGAGACCTACAGCACTGATAACGGCAGGGAACATGCATATGACGAGGAAAACTCACATTTACTAGATACACAATGTTTGACTTGATCATAGGTCAGGAACCTTCAACAACCTAGTCCAAACAGCATTAGCCGATGTCAAAGGTGATCTTTGCGCATGTGGTTGTAGAGACATGATTAAACGTAGTTTAAAGAATTATACCGCAGGTCCAAATTTATTTTAACCAACCCTTGTAAAATTCCCAGTCAATTCCGTTGCCTTTCCGAGACATCAGCGACTGAAGTAATCACATTTGCCATTAAAATTAAGTCTGAAACAACAACCAGGTGTAAAGTCATGTCCTCATGTGGATGACCAATGTTTGATTCGTTTATTTTGCAACCAACTTTTTTGAAATTGGGCTGATCATGGGTTGGATGTTTCACAAAAAGTACCTACAGAAAAGGGAATTTCAATAGTAAAGAATAAAATGGAATTAAATTAAAGCTCCCATCTGGTAGGAGTTACATATTTACGATATTTCACGACCGTTCCCGAAACTCTGGTGGCAATGTCCATCGTAACTGGACGTTTTTTCCGGCAGCTTTTTAACCCTAACATTTCTTCACCACAACCTCAATGACAAATATCACAATATAAGAATGCATTTTGGCTTCTTTTGCCATGGCTTGTTTTCTCCCTTTTATTCGTCACATTTTGCCGTACACTGAATAGCAGTATTTTTTCTGGTAATGATAGTATATAAAAAGATATACCGTCTCTACAAAAGCCCTTACCTTATTTTGAAGCACTACTAAAATCTGGCATATCTCTTCTTCTTTCTCTCAATTAATGTTTTCTCATAATATTCAGAATATAAATATTGCACATGAAATACAGGCTCAAAAATCCATCTTGAATGATCCTCATAGTTCCATCACAAAAATATTGACAAAGGATTACACAAGACCCAGATCTGGTAACGGGGCACACCATACTTCTTCATACTGGACGAATTAAATTTTGCCTCAAAAGTACAATTAATTCTCTTAAAATCTCACAGTATGGTCCTATGTAAAATGAGGGTGAGATGGAAGGGGAGGGGGAGGAGAAAGGCATTGGCACTTAACTAGAAAATTTGTTTACCTTTTGGGTTTTTTGGCAACAAAGATGATTATTGCCCTATCCCTCAGCCCCACACACCCTGATAGCTACAGTATTTCATCCCCTTCAACATGGTGTCTGGTTACAGACCTGTGTCCTCTTCCGAAAGTTTATCAGTAAGAATACAAAGAGTACAATTAGAATACTACACAAATGGAAAATTACATTAAAAGTAACTTAAATCACACAAAAACTTATTTAGCACTTTATCGCTAGTGTTACCTCTCTAAGGGTTCGACACATATTACACCTGGTCAACAATAGCCTGTACCTGAGATAATCCCCACATTCAGATGCAGTTATACACCCACCAAGCTACCTCACAGGAATCTATTAACCAATGGGTGAAAAAAGACAATTTTAAAGTATTTTGCCCAAGAAACAACTGAATGAACTTTGCAGAAATAAAGCCAGCGAAGTCAGGATGACAAGTCTGATGCCTTAACCAATAGCCCACCATGTTACAAACAACTTAATTGATATACACTGCATTGACATTAAATGACTTGTTGCGACACTGCTCCTTCAATGGCTTCTCACCCATCTGTCTAATTTCATGTGTTTTACTTTTCCCAATTCCAAGTGAATGATTCCCAGTCAGGAACCGTGTCGACGGGGGGCTTTAGTCCCCGCACTTTTTCTGCCGTGGGCATTTTGGAGCTGCCTTAAACTGGGATGACAAGCTTTTATTTTCTTGAACATATTGGGCCCCTCCGACGATTAGTCCCCACACTTCGGAACCATCTCCCCAGTCGCTGCCAATTTCAATGACTGACTTTTCACAAAACTGTGATGCTTGCTGGTTGCTCATTAGTATGTACGACTTCATGTTTTTCACTATTTTTGTTCTTTCCATCACATAAAAATGACTGATTCCAGACATAACACTATTCCGAAGCTTCTTACATGTGTGTATCATCTCATGTCTGCTATCTGATTTTAGAAGACTTCCCTCCACAGTGACAGTTGCATGGTTTGTCACCTGGTAAATCCCTTCATGTATCTTGCAGCCCATTTCATATTATGTGTTTACATTGTACTATACTGTTGTGTTATAGGTTATAAATTAAACAACTCTTTTAACTCAGGATTTGTATCTGCCCTACATGCCCTTCCTTCCACTCAAACCTGAAAACTGCCAGTTAATATTTTTCTGTTTATCATCATCAGTTGATTTTCATACAGCAGAAGTTTCCATAACTCACTGAAATTAAACCATTCACACCAGAATATGTCTGCTGGAAACTTCTTTGATGGTCTGCTGGTTAGTATCATACTGTAATAAGATCATCCAATCATATTACTTAAAGGGATAACAGAGGGTCCATAAGTGAGCTAGCTCGCAAGGTCCTGATAGTTAAAATTAGACTACTGATCAGCTAATAACACAACTCACACAATGTACTGAGTACATACTTACATTATACAGCTAAGTTCTAATTTATTGTAAAACCTATGATTTCCTATTATTTCTGAAGAACTAATAAAATGAAATCAGAAGACAAATGGGTGGACAATGCTTCCCTACTTACTGTGACTTTCCCTTAGGAACCACATCATGCATTGAACAATATTGAAAATGACTCCTCACGTAACTAACACTCGAGTTATTATCACTTTTATTTCATGTGTTCTGCATTGCCCTTTATTGCGCAGTAATTAATAGAAAGGTTTCTAAACTGTATGTTTACGTTCATGCCTATGACAGTCTCTTTTTCGGATAAACGACTTCTCGCAAAATTGGCATGTGAAAGGTTTCCCATGGGTATGGATCATTTCATGCCCCTTACAGTCCTGTTTTGAATTATATGATTTCTCACAAAACTGACATTTGAAAGGTTTTTCACCTATGTGTTTCATTTCATGTATCTGACATTGGCCTTTCTGGATGTATGCCTTCTCACAATACCGACATTTAAAAGGTCTCTCACCTGTATGAATGCGTTCATGTCTTTGACAATCGGCTTTCCTCGTGAAACACTTCTCGCAATACTGACACTTGAAAGGTCTTACACCTGTATGCGTGCGTTCATGCTTTTTACAGTCTCTTTTCCAAATAAATGACTTCATACAAAACTGACACTTGAAAAGTTTTGAGAGTGCATGAGATATTTCATGTCTTTTACAGAGATGTTGCGATTTGAATGATTTATCACAGAACTTACAATGGAAAGGATTCTCACCTCGATGTAACATTTCATGTATTTTAAATTGTCCTTTCTGGATATATGACTTCTCACAATACTGACATTTGAAAGGTTTCTCACCTGTGTGCATGCATTGATGTCCCTGACAGTCAGCTTTCTGGACAAATGACTTTTCACAATATGGACATTTCAAAGCAGTTTCACCTGTATGCATGCATTCATGTCTTTCTGAGTCCTCACTGCTTAATGACTTCTCACATAATTGACACTTGAAATGTTTCCTACCTGTGTTAGTCATTTGATCATGTTTACAGTCTACAACCCTGCAAGATGTCTCCTCACAAAACTGACACTTGACTGTTTTCTCCTCAGTGTGAGCCCTTTCATGATATTTATAGTCCTGTTTTTTGAGAAAAATTTTCTCACAAAACTGACATTTGAATGGATTTATATAGAGTATGTGACTCTCACATCCTTCAAAATTAGTTTGACTGGTAAATGACTTCTCCTTAAACATACACCGAAAGGGTTTCTCGCGTGTAAGACTAGTTGCTCTTGTTTTTCCATCTTGTTTCCTGCTTAAAGTTTCGTTCCCATCTGCATGCATTTCTTTATGATGACATAATGTATTCTTTGAACTATGGGTTGAATCGATTTCCTGTGCAGCCAATTTTTGAACAAAATTTGCAGACGACTTATGTTGATATTTTCCTGTGTCAAGAGAAAGCTTATCAAAACACTTTGTGTCTTCACTTGCTACCGAGTAAAAACTACTTCCAAGCTTTCCACTTGTGGAATGTATCAATCCTTGAGAATTCTTCACTTGGATATAAGAGCCATAATTAGTAATGAATCCAGATGAAATTGGAGATGGACCTTCATTGTTTGATGAAGGTCCAGCCTGGGACTGTAGATGATACGCAGAGGGTTCGATCAAAGAATCTGTTTTTTGACGTACATGGGCAGCATCACGACCTGGAAAAAAAAAAAACAAACAAACAAACAATTGAACTGATTCAGGAAAGCTCAAATACTTCATTGCTCTTGACTTTATAAAAGTGCCAGAGAGATTTCCTGTTTTACTCGCCCCTTTCTATGTACACAACTAAATTTACCACATAAGGTAATACATGTTGAACATAATTCAAAGCATAAATGTATGCCTCTTGATAACCACATTGGTTTAGTACTTTTCAGTCTATTACAGGGCATGACAAAGTTATCTGGGGATTTTACTTGGGACATGCATTTCAAACCAAACAACTTTCATCTCCAACACATACATCAGGGCTGAAATTTAGCACTCGTCCGGTAAAACTTGGTAAAACTTGCATCGGACAACCACTTTCTCTTGCATCGGACAACCACTTTCTCTCTTTGAACTTGTCTGATGGACAAGCAGATTTTATTTGTAACTGAATAGTTCCCTACATCAGCAGGAAAGTGTGTCATAAAAATCCCCTTAAGAAGTGGCATTGAGACAATGGTATTGACTACCATTTATCATTGTACCATGCCAACAAATATGGAAAAATGCAGAATTTAAAGTAAATGCTTGTTTTCTATGGCAGAGATAGGAAATAGAATTGTTCATCTCTTGTTCGTCCCTTTCATTCGGACAACCAAAAACTATTTCGGACAACCTAAATTTAGCTTCAAGTTGTCTGATGGGGAACCTGAAAATTTCCTTAAAAATCAGGGCTGTACATCAACAAGGGACAAAACACAAACTAAACATGAAGAAAGTACAGAGCCAGTTACCATGCACTTGGAGCAAATTGCAAAACAGAGCATGAAAACGAGATATGCATACATGAGCAACCATTTTGAAGGACATTACAATTAAAATAATTATGGCATTTGCTTCAAGCCGACTAAGGAATGTTGAAAATTATACTCCTATTATCACATATGCACACAACAGTGATCATTTTATTCTATTTTATTCTATGTTGATAGCAATCAACATGGTAGCAGCCCATGCAGCAGTGTTGTTATGATAGCTGTGGGCTCATCTTGTCACAAGGTACCTAAAAGCATTACCTATACTATTATAATGGCAAACTGGCAATCCAAGCACAGATTTGCACCTTCCATTCCAAATACAACATCATAAAGAAGACTAACAGTATCATGGCAGATTAAGACAATGAAATTTCTCCTACCAGCTGGAACCACAGAATGGTCCACATGTAAATCCTTCTGTTTGTCAGTACAGTATAAAGCTACATGTATTCACTTACTCCAAGACCCTTTTCATTTCAGGTAATTTATCTCCCTTCAGGTACAGCATTAATCTATTCACCACAGTTTGAAGTAGGCCTCATGAAGTAATCTCCCTACCTGCCTGCATGGGCATCTCAAATGATACAGTATTTCCATCTATGATGAAGCCAGTGCTCATGTAAGTTTTTTATATTGGTGAATGCATTAATGTCTATAACCGATATAAGGCATCAGGGATGTAGCTACGGTGGGCGGCGCTGGGCGGTGACATCCAGCACTCAATATTCCCGCCCGGCACTCCAGGCAAACACACATCCCCATGCCCACCACAAATCTGCCTACCGAAACCTAAAACTAGCCCTAAATTTACACCCTAAAGTAAAATGAGGGAAAAATGAAAAATTAATGGCTGAAAAATGGGGTTGATGCCATGGGGTGGAGTGGGGTGCTTTCCCAGATCAGACAATTGCCCGGCACTGAAATTTTGCTAGCTACATCCCTGTTAGGCATGCCACCTACCTGTAGGTATTTTAGTCCTTGTCAATGTGTTGTTACTTTGCCTCCACCAAATTACAGGAACAATTATTCCCAAAATGAGACACTGCATAATTTACATTCCATCCACTACATTCTCTAAACTGCAGTAACTAAAGTAACCACCATTACTGTGTGTACAGAAGTATATTCTTCTCAACATACATATCCCCAGACAATGGCATTCAATTATATTTCTTTCCAAATGCAAGCGTTTGAAGCAAATGGTACATGGTTCAGTTACGGCGGTAGGATAGCATGGCAGAGGGTGCATACATGCCATCAACAAACAAATTCTCCTCAGTTTTCTGCCACGGGTGTATGGCCTGTATCCAAGTTGTCAAATGAGGAACATTCCTTTTCCATTTAAATGTAACTTAAAGTAGAATATGCACCATTTGCATAAGTTTATGAATGTGAATGCCATCCAGAAGTTGGGACCTTGTCTGATGGGAGACCTGTAGGGCCAATGATTTTCCGCGATCGCGGAAAAACGCGGATAAAAACGGAATTTACTTTTCTGCACGGAATTTCACGGAATTAGGCAAAAATTATCAGGCTCAGAATACATGTAAAGTTTTGACAAAAAAGTGAGTTATTTTTCTTCAAAACTATGCCAAATGAATGCCTGCATATACCAAAGACATACAAAGGGATTTTCCATCTAAAATGGTGGCAAATTTACCTTAAAATCATCAAAACACCTTGAAGTTACGATCAGAAAACAAGAAGGACATTTACGAAAATCGGCAAAATTTTGCCGGTATAGGCTCCAGTTTGCCTATGCTGTAGTGTGTTAGGCTAGGTTGCTTGTGTATTACAAGTGTTTGCTGCCTTCAGGATCGTAACCAGACAAGTGAATGACTTGTTTTCAACATAATTACTCCAAAATCCGAAAATCACGGAAATGGGTTATGCTTGAAACGGAATTTTGCGGAATTTGGAAAGTTAAAACGGAATTTTGTGATTTGTGAAGCGGAAAATCATTGGCCCTTGACCTGTAACAATTGGACATACTTGAAAATTTTGGTTGTTCAGATATTAATCCCTGAAACATTTTGTAACTTTTGAAGTAAATGCATATCCACAAGTTGACCTAAGCAGAACTCTCACTTGTAAGGTAAGGTGCTGTCCATCATGTGTCAACCAGTATCACTCAGTTCTAGCTAAAATGATTTCACAACTGCAACCTGACAAGACACAAATGCATCATCTATTTTTTATTCTTACCTGTTTCCTGAGATGCATCACTTGGTTGTTCTTCATTGACTCCATTCTCCAGTCTGTCTCCTGGATGAGAAGATCCTGCCTCCGGAGTTGCTACCACATAAATTCCTACAACAAAATTTTTAAGAACTATTAGCTTCTGAAACTGTGCATTAAATTGTACAGTACCACAGACTCCACAGCAAGGCTTAAGCCAGAGAGCAGTCCAGGAGTCATTTGGACTCCCAAAATTTTGCATTGCCCCATATGTATAATACATTTTAATACACAAACTTGACAAGAATTTACATTTGGACTCCCTGATCTCACCATGCTGGCTAAAGCCATGCTCCACAGTACTACTTTTTCTATCATAACCAAGCAAAAGAAAGAAAAAAAAAGGAAAAAACCTGAAAAGATTTTTGTACAAGGGAATCTTCAGTCTAGTGGACCTTCAATCTAGTGAGCCTTCCACCTACTGGGCAGTCCCCGTATACTTTGCATGCACTCCTTTTCTTTACATCTCTTAATACGTCTGACCAGAATTTAAAAATTAAAAATTTGTTTCTTTCTTTCCATATCTCTTCTTTGTCACCTACAGTACTGACTTGTCTCTAGCATGTACATACATGTACACTAACATAATTACTGTAGCTTGGATGCACTATTATAACCAACTGCTGCTGCCACATACACAGCACATATTTTAAAAGAATATTTTAACAGTATTTTGTTTTGTCAGTTACTTTGTTAGTGTCCTGCTTGGTTTCAATGCAACTACTATGTTAGTAACAGCTTTTCTATCTTCCTGTGTTTTTCTCAGACCTGCTGTTCACTTACATTTTTCAAACAAAACATTTTTCCACGGTAGGGTAAATAAAAACTTGTACTTTCTTGTCCCTGTAGTGTACAGCACACTGTAGTGTACAGTACAATGAAAAAGTCAAGCTGGTAACTCAAAAACTCAAAAATAACATTTTTAACACTTGGTTTTAATACCAACCTGGGTCCACTGATATTGATGCATATACCTCCGAGATGATTTTTCCAGAACTTTTCTCCTCACACACAGATGTATCTTCTGGCTCCACTTTTATAGAAAACATGTCTATAATGGTTCTGGGGAGAAAAGATTTTAACAATGATTAGGATTTCTAGTAATTCAACAAAACCTCAGTTTGCTCTAAAAGTCTGAAGCCTTTGCACAGTATAAGAGATTCTAAGTCTCATTTAAAATGTATTTAATTTGAAAGAGGCAATATATGAACAGAAATTGCTCTACAAAGTTCTGCAGTTGCTAGCATCTGCTAATCTGGGAATATTAAGTTATCTTGTCAATCTATTAAAATGCTACAGTAGTATAGCATCCTGTACACCAAGTCACAGAAATCCTATAGACCTACAGTACAGTAATGAAATACTGTAGACATAACATGTCAATGTACAGTAAAAGATATGCTGAATTTGAAGCACACATGTATGGAACGCCGATTAATATCTGTACGATCGGCATTCTGTAGCACATGGGTAATTTCACAATTTTATGAAACTGGTAGTCAAAAGGGTCAAAATATTTAACGTACAGTACTGTATTTTACAAACTTACTGAACTGTTTATGCATGGTCACTACGAGAATAGATACATACTGAATTTTTGTTTTCTGTTGTTTTGGAGTTTAATCTTTTTTGGTTAAAAAATAAGCTTATTTTGTAAATTTGAACTGTAAATATTTTTAAAAAATAATATTTTTCTGAAACAGTTACTGTAAGTGAGTGTTACTTTATTTGGTAGCAAATACCTGAATATGAACTTGCCACAATGTGTACCTTACAAATACAGTACAGGTAAAGTGTGTATAATAAACAACTTGTACAGATCAGTTAATGTTGCTGTCAAACTCAATACGAAATACTGTACTGTACCCTGTACTTGGTTTTAACTGGAGTGATGTCAAGACGCTTTGTTTTATTCCTAGTGGGAACACCATATATTTGTAAAGCCACAGACACAATGTACAGTATGAGCATAATTGGTGGGATTGTAGATTCATTAGATTTTGTCTCTTATTTTTGAGGTGTCAAACTTTTGTCTTCCCAAGAAAAAGTTGTTCTGGAAAGGGCATTTTTGGGCAATTAGGATTGAAGTCATGGCTTCTATGGTTTAAAAAATAGGTACTGTATTAAGGTTCTTCACTTGCATCTTCACAAAATGAAATGTGGTTAAATCAAAATCACAGAGCCTGTTCCTTCATGTACTTTTTTGAAGAGAATGCACCACCACTGCAGAAGTATAATGAATTTTTATTCCTTTTGTAAATTAGAAAGTTTGGCATTGAATTTGCTCAAATCATTACAGAGAATGTAGACATACAGTAAAAGGACAGCAAAGTATAATTTGTTGAATACAATCACTTACTTTTACAATTTAGTAACTTTATAAGACCTTTTGTGAACATCACAAACCAGTTCTGGAGAGAACAAATTTTGACCAGTTGGAATATCTTCTTGTGCACTGTGCTCCACACACACATACTGTAGCATTAAGGCCTTTATTCATTTTACTATAGTAATCATTTAAGAGGGCCAATGATCACAGTATGCCTACCTTCAATCAGTAAATCCACATACTGCAAATAATGCATCACCCACTTTCATACTTGCCAACACTGTCATCACAGAAAACGGAACATATGTAGCATATGATCCACTGTGCACAGTGAGTGCACAAGCGCTAACCTCAATGGGTGGGGTCCAGGGGGCGCGACTCCTCTTTTCCTCTCAAAATGTTCACAAAATATGTTGAAATCTCTTAGGTGTATGCAAAGATTGACTTTATTTTTGCCAAGCTGTTGCTTCACGATTTTTCTGATCATTTACATTTTAATACTAAATGTCAGAAAAATGGAACGTTCTGATTTTTAAGGGTTTTAAAGCTAATAAAACAGATCAGTTCCACATAAAACAGAACAGTTGGCAAGTACAGTATGCACTTTGTTAAAAGAACTACTGTACATTCTGTGGGAAGATAGCTTGCACAGGCCCCTGTTTAAAGATAAAATTGCAGGCAACACAAAGTACTGTATCATAGCCTGAAACCCTCCCTGGGGACCTTTGTGCTGGTCCATTGGTTAAGGTGTTGGACTTGTGATCCAAGGATTGCTGGTTCAACTCCTGCCTGGATTACTATGTTGTATCCTAGGGAAAAATGCTTTATCTCAATTGCTTCTCTCTCTACCCAGGCTGAAGGGTGCAATAGAACTGTACAGGTCTGTGAGGTGAACTGTATCGGGTGAGCTGTTAGAGCTGCTGCCACACAGGGGAATTGTTTCTGGGATGATTTACCGTCCAGCAGGGGTAATATTTGTGAAGTGCTTTGAGTCTTTTTGTAAGAGTAAAGCTAAATTATTATTATAACTATTTCTAAATGTACAGTACAGCAGTGACAGCAGTTACCACCACTGTTGTTCTGATAGACATATAGCATGCATAAAACAGAATCAAGGAAATTACTATGTAGATTTTTTCAACTACTGTAAATGTTAATTTTAAGGCCTTTAATAGTACTAGTCATTCAGATTTGATTCCAGGACATCTTATGGGTCCTTAGTCTCCTTTGCCCTTAAACTTGTTATGCTATGTTTGATAAAATGTGTGCTAGTGCATAGATGGATGAGGTTGGTTTGGGAATATTGCATTTTGAGAGTGTGAGAGGCCCCAGACATTATGGCCTGCCAGATGTGAAAAATTTGTACCGTACACCATACACAAGGGCTGTAATGGAGGAATGCAACTGAAACATGCAGCACTGTTCATGGGCTAGATTTTTACTTATGTTGTATATGTTGAGAAGTTTCTACTTTGAGCAAGAAATGACTTTTAAAAGTTCACTTTTTGCACAGATTTGAAGACAGCCAAAAAAATGTCATGGTGGGGACACTGGCCATTTCTTAACTCATTTCCCACGCCGGCTAAATTGTACCATCCTGTATGACTTTGAGTTAGGACCCTGTCAACCCAGCTGACAGAAGGGGCAATCAGATGTCCCGAGTTTAATGACACTACAGCTGTAGCCCCCAGACCTCCCAAGTAACCTGCATTTCGTGGGTTTGACCCGCATTTGAACACCCAAACCTGCTGACCCGCCCAACCCTTTGAAAAACCTGCAGTATAGAGTCATGGAAACAAAACCCTGCCTTTCGGATCTTATACAGTATGAGGAAGTGTAATTCCCAACACACAAATTCACCAAACTACCAATCTCATAGTACAATACATGCAGCTGCCTGCTCTGCAATGCATGCTTGTTTGCTGTCGCAACATTGCTAATCTTCGTAGCAGGTAACGAAGATGTTCCCTTTCCTAACGAAAATACTCCCATGTGAGCAGTCGAGTAGAATTATGCCGTGCAACGCAACCTGCCATTTCTTAACTCATTTCCCATGCCGGCTAAATTGTACCATCCTGTATGACTTTGAGTTAGGACCCTGTCAACCCAGCTGACAGAAGGGGCAATCAGATGTCCCGAGTTTAATGACACTACAGCTGTAGCCCCCAGACCTCCCAAGTAACCTGCATTTCGTGGGTTTGACCCGCATTTGAACACCCAAACCTGCTGACCCGCCCAACCCTTTGAAAAACCTGCAGTATAGAGTCATGGAAACAAAACCCTGCCTTTCGGATCTTATACAGTATGAGGAAGTGTAATTCCCAACACACAAATTCACCAAACTACCAATCTCATAGTACAATACATGCAGCTGCCTGCTCTGCAATGCATGCTTGTTTGCTGTCGCAACATTGCTAATCTTCGTAGCAGGTTACGAAGATGTTCCCTTTCCTAACGAAAATACTCCCATGTGAGCAGTCGAGTAGAATTATGCCGTGCGACGCAACCTGCCATTTCTTAACTCATTTCCCATGCCAGCTAAATTGTACCATCCTGTATGACTTTGAGTTAGGACCCTGTCAACCCAGCTGACAGAAGGGGCAATCAGATGTCCCGAGTTTAATGACACTACAGCTGTAGCCCCCAGACCTCCCAAGTAACCTGCATTTCGTGGGTTTGAACCGCATTTGAACACCCAAACCTGCTGACCCGCCCAACCCTTTGAAAAACCTGCAGTATAGAGTCATGGAAACAAAACCCTGCCTTTCGGATCTTATACAGTATGAGGAAGTGTAATTCCCAACACACAAATTCACCAAACTACCAATCTCATAGTACAATACATGCAGCTGCCTGCTCTGCAATGCATGCTTGTTTGCTGTCGCAACATCGCTAATCTTCGTAGCAGGTAACGAAGATGTTCCCTTTCCTAACGAAAATACTCCCATGTGAGCAGTCGAGTAGAATTACGCCGTGCGACGCAACTTGCAAACCAAATCAAATTCCCGCTCTGCGAGTTAGAGGTGGGGTTGTCTCGGCCTTTTCAAGCCAAAGATGGGATACTGTAATAAGAACGCAAAACTGACAATCATTATGTGTACAACCCCAAAAATATGCAAATGCCTGCCCTTGTTGATGATTTTCATCACATCTGTTTAGACGGCACCCTTCTTATAGATTTAAACTTGACGATATTACTTTATGTCTTTTAATAACAAGTAAGTTACAAAAGGTGATATGTTAGCACAATACAATGTAGCACAGTTGGATTATATGGTGCAACGTCAAAAACGGTACCCCAGCAAAAAAAAAAAAAAAAAAAACTTTTCGGTGGTAGTTAATTCCACTTACCAAACTTTAAAATATGCTTTAAATGCACATAAAAATGAACCTTTCACCTTTAATTGTTATGTTACAGCGTACACTGTATACATAATGAGTAGTACACCAGTGTTTGCAATGAACACACGTTTTGTCCGTTCATCTGAAGTGTATGAAAGCTTATCCTGCTACATAAGCAACTGCAACGCTACAGTAAGTGAATGATCGGTACTTTTCCAGATCAACAGTTTACATTTTAAACCCATGCTCGATTATTGAATGACTGTTTGATTTTTAAGAAACCTTGTCAACGATTTTGTGCGATTCTGTACAGTGAAAAACTGACCGCAAAAACCGCATTTGTACGAATTTCCCATGAACCTTAGCGGTCGAATTTTTGTACGATTTTTGAAATTGCGCAAAATTGCAGAAATTCAAACAACTTCGCACAAAATCGCGCAAATGCGAAGAAATTTGATCCTGGATATTGTACAGGAGTTAAACGATCACAGTACTGTAATATACAGTCCAATGGTGTGCAATATTGCAGGCTTCGAAGTTTTACTGACCGTTCAGTGAGAGACTTGGGCTTCGATTACAGTCCAAACTGAGAAGAAATAAAACAGGCTGTAGGGGTACGGCAGCAATGTTTTTCCTCTTCTTACTTTTCATCCCCATGTAGTGCAGCCACGCAGGGTTGCAAATCGGTTAAAGTGACGGGCAAAGCATGCATTGATTATTCCAGTACCGGTAGTCCATTAAGAGTAGGGGACCTGAATGAAAATTGTTTTAGGAATATTATTGTGATTATCGAATTATCGCGATAAGTTTTTGTTTATTTGTTGCAATCAAGGCTGGAAAAAAGGCAGATTTACCCGCAAGCCGGAAATTATTTCCCGCGTGATAGTAATTTTTTCCTATCTAAGCGGAGCGCAACCATGGGTTCGTGCGTAGCGTGCAGAAAATTTTTGGCAAAATGAAGCCTCCCAGACTGCAGGAAACGGCCCTTCCGGGCCCTGATGGTTACATCTCAGGCCAGCTGGGCTCGGAAAATATTTTTGAGAGAAGTAGCCGTCGGGTTTTTTGGTATCAGACTGTACGTGGTAGCCCGACAGGACTTTGTTTGAGCCCGACGTAACTAAATTCACGCATATACATCTAGCACTCATACTGCTGTACTTTGACCTGTTTGTGCATGAATTACTTATCTAAAGTCTCCTTGTGTTTGTTTTTGTTTTTGTTTTTTCTTTCTTCAAAGTTTGTTACAGTTATTTTAGTTTTGTTCCTCTGTCAAGTGATCTAGGCTCAATTCTCTTTTGCGCCGTACAGTCATCCCATAAAGTTCAGCACCTACATTGTATGTACTGTTCATATAAAGGCTATATATTAACGTCAAAAGACAGCTCGCAGTGCGTGTTTTGCACACAGTGCGTGTGGATTGAGAATGTGCAGATACTAAGGCCGAGAAGTAGTGTGAAATTGCTGAAAATTTACCGTTACCGTAACATACAGTACAGCCGGGAATGAACAGAAATGAAACATCGTCTTACTGTGCGTTTAATCCTCTTAGACAGCCAAACTAGTTTACTACGTCTTATTCTTTGTCAATTTTGAAAAGAACCATGGCAACATGTCAGTCAATGTTGCCTATTGTTGTCAACGTTTTCAACTAGTTTACTCATTGTCAAGTCAGTCATTTCCCTTTCAGAGTTTCCGTAATCCCTTCTTTTGTTTGGCGACACTTGCTGGCAATCAATAGTCTGAAGTTCACAAGGGGGGACACCATGCATGCACTGAACTAGGAGTACTGTATTGTGAACGGCAAATGTGTTAAACACGTATCCTCGTAGCCCGTGAAAATTATATCCCGAGATTCCGACTGCGTATCCTTGTAGCCTTTTAAAAGGATAGTTATCCTCGTAAACTTTTAGGGGCTTTTTATGTATTATTTTTAACCGAGATTCCCTGTGTGTATCCTCGTAGCCTTCTAAAAGGATAGTTTGATTGTACGTATCATCGTAGCCCCTTGTTCCGAGATTCCAACTGTGTATCCCCGTAACTTCTTACATTATATCCTGCCGAATCCAAATACTGAGAAATGGTAGGCCTAGCAGAATAGTTGCGGGTTTTGAAAACTCAGCAAGACCAAGAACTCTGTCAGTCCAGTAAATTGGAATACAAAAGACTAATTTCGAATACGACAATGGAATTAAGTGAAGTTCAACTTCATGCTTAGAATATCGATCTGAAGACCAAAGTGATAAAAGCCTACCGGGGACCGGCTAATGTTTCAGGTTGTTAGTTTATTCACGTTCAATTTGCTACTTACTCGAATATGTGTAGTTCTTAATGAATGTATATATCTTTATCACACTTTTAACGGAAATAACACGTGCAGCGTAAAAGGGTAAACAATTTGAAGTACAAATTCCGTTATTCCTATTTCGATGCACAAAGAACTAATATGACATGCACAATCACGGAGAAAGCTTGTCAAGGGATATGGGCACGATACTGATTTATCAGCGATGGACATAAAAAACGATCCGTAATGAAGTTTAAGTTCGCCGTTAATTACTGGTAAATTTTGTTGGAGCAAGAAATTGTACGTTTCCATTTGATGTTTTGCATAAAGGTCTATTACGTTATTTTTTGAAAATATGTCAAGTGAAGTATGAATTGTTTAAAACAGCTTATCTTCCGATTGCGCTTTCTTCCTGCTGAACGGGCCCGTAGCCAGGAAGGGGGGGGGGGGGCATTTCAGGGCAATGCCCCACCAAATATATTTCTGCCCCCAGATGAAAATTGAAACAAGTACACCGGGTATTAGGAGAAAATTTTATGCCCCCCATGTTATGCATGGTTCAACAGTCTTGACTTTGCATGGAACCTCATATTCCGCGGACTAAATGTTAAAACTGTTTAGGTCCATAAAATTAGTCAGAGGGAACGCCATTGCAATGGTATCACATTTTAGTTTCGACACCCTCATGTTCCGGTACAATACAAAGGCCTCGCCGCATTTTCATTTCACACAGATGTTGCGATGAATTTGGATCCCATTTTAACCCCATGCCACCCGTGGCCTTTGGAACCACAATGGACTTACTTTAATTCTAACAAACCTCCCTCTAGACCCTACCCTCTACGACGCAAAATGCTTAAATTTTGAATCTTACCTATTTTACAAAACCTTTGAAGCCCGAGTCCTTAGGAAAAATATTAATCCAATTATTGTCCATTTAGGGAGAGAGAGAATGAAGATGGCACTTTCGGCAATCAGTTTTCGAGACTTGACTCCTGAATCTCCGACTCAGGGCCCTACAGCGGAATGCAATGCAGTATATATTCCCCTACCCTGCCTTTGCCGGGATGTCCCTTAAATTCACCCACGGCGTAACGTGCTAACATGATCCGAATTTTAACACGGCCCCTGGGAAACCGTATCTTCATTATCGCTTAGTACTGTCACAAGCTATATACTCATACTGTACGCCGTAGCTTGCAGCCCAAAATACCGTTCATTTTCATACATGGGCCGAGTATTGTACTACGTTAATGTGCACATACCAGATGTTGCAATCGCATGCTACTGTATTATTATTAGGGCCACTGCAAATGCCTGGGAAATGCAGTTGCTATACGTGAAACCAACCAATCGCAGCTATGGGTTTAATACTCATTCATCGTAAACGGCCAACGCCCATTTTTGCGTAACCTTTTTTGGAAGTCGTATGCCTATTTAGTCCTTGTACGTTTACGTGACGTCACACACATCGCCTCGATTTTTTTTCAATCTTTGACAGCCAGCGCCATCTTGGCTTTTACACATAAGCGATATTTCGTCCGATACCAAACTCTTACCGAATACTTTTCTCAAAAGTAGGCTTACTCAACACCCATGAATAAGATACGGCACAAAATTTAGCTCGTAATGGTTGATTTTGCTGATAATCTTCATACTAAATTTTCGCCCATGGCAGCTAGTTCGTAACGCACGTAGAGCGGCACGTTACCCAGGATATGAAACTTACTTCGTTAGGTTACTATACCACTATATCGGGCCTACACGCGGAATCGACAGTACGATCGTGCATTGGCAGACGTAAGTTTTTCGGACCGTGCTTGAAGGTGGGTGTAGCCTAGTTCGAGTAGTAGGGGCGGGACTTAATAGTTCGTCGTTAACGGTAGACCAGCTCACGGGGATTGGTAGCAGCCAATGGAAATTTTGCACGGCGTAAGTTTGCGAAAAAAGGGGGAAGTCCAATGACGTCACAAGTAAAGGTGTTTTTAACTGGTTAATTACCGATTATGTGTCGTGAAAATATGCAATGCTCGCAGTATGCAGAACGTTGCATGCAAATAAGTTGGGACCATTGCAGGTGCCTGGGAAATTCTTGAGTCGAAGGTACGTGTTGCCACAGTATACATTTTGTATGTAGCAACGAGCTAGCCAGAAAGTGTAAGCGAGTAGTAATGTGTGCAGTCTGAGGCGAATATTGTGTGCTGTCTGGGGCTATAAGATGTTAGGCAGTACAATGATGGCTGAAAAATGAGACAATGCAGTGGGTTGTAGTTTCATTTATGCAGGCCTTCTGATTGTCTAAGGGTCATTCGGCATCCTATTGCCGCTGTAAATTGTGTACCGTAATTAGCCGTTCTCTGAGCGGAAGGGTATGGACACACCCATCCATGGCTGTTAAAACGACAGCGGCATCTGGCCTTTTTGTAGGGCATATGCAGTGATGATGAATTAATACACAGACGAAGGCGCCGCTCATTTCACAAACTAGGAAATAAAAGGATATATATATATTCAAAGAATGGCGGATCGGGACGACTGATTACCTTTCATGCTTTCCAAGGTAAGAGAATCTCTGCAAACTAGGATCTCTGCAAACACAGGATCGCAAATTTTGAGTGCAACTGTATCAATCTGGCCTCATCCAACAAGAAAACATATATGACTGCTGAGAATGGGTGGGGTGGGGAATCCAGCCCCCTTCCAACAGGAGAGACCAAGCCTATTTTTTGGTAGGATTTGTAGAAAATTCGGGTCATACATTAGGTAATTTAGACTTTTTCAAGCAGAACCGGTTCGGTCCCCCCTTCCCCTCCGAAAAAAAATGCGCATGCCTGCCTTTGTTGATGATTGTCACCTAGGAAAGTTCGAGCATATTTTCCACTCTTCTTATTAAAATTTCAGTGTGTCCTTAAAGGATCTTTAAAAAGGGTACGGTAGCAAAATGAGCATTTTCCAGCCGTCTAACCGACATGTACGGTAAACTACAGGGGTAGGCCTACAGCATATAGTGACTCCACTTTCCGTTACATGACTTTCTGAAATTAATTGTCAATACTTGTGTCTTAATTTACTTCGCCTTTGCCTTCTTTACATAACTCTAAAAAAGGACGCATAGACATAAGTTTCTTCTTTTCTTTTTTTTTACGATGTCTTCCGAAAGGGTGCCGAAACTAGTTAGCTCAGTTTCCAGTTTGTGGTACAGCATACAGTAGGCATATTTTTACTTCTGTAAATTTTTAGTGATGTTATACCAGGGAGTTGCTATTTGACAAACTCCCTGGTTATACACCCATCCCTCACGTTTACGCAAGCCGTAAAGTGTACCGCCTTGTCACGCAGCCGCGGGCGGTGTAGAAATGAGACTATGTTGCGCGGCTCGATGTGTGAGTAGCCTGTTTAACTTCATGTAGATACCAAAATCGGAATGGCCTTATAAAAAAATGGAAAGAAAACATTCTTTTTGATAACTGAATTTCCTGTTTCACATTTTAGTCACGAAGCAACTCAGTAAAATAATATAGCCAATAATATGGCGTAAATTTAAAAAAAAAATCGTGAACGTATGTTTGCGAAATATTCTGCAAAGTACTTATTCAAATTTCTCGTAAAAATCTCGCTGTCTACAGTACAATTTATTTGTTAATTTCTTTTTGATAATGTGAAGTCTTGTATAATCGTAGCATCTTGGTTATAGGAAAAATATTGTATCATGTTTCGACTACGACATTACAAGGGGATTAACACAATCACAAAAATGAATTCCATCCACACAGTTTTTTTGTTATCTCCAGCCGTCGCCGATGGTACTGTGCGTTCGCTCACCGATCACCGTGGTGATAATTATACCTGTTACATGTTACCAATGTATTTTCCATTCTTAAGGTGACTCTAACGTTACATTTCAAGGCCTTGAATTTTTGACCACCGTTTTGCAAATTTATGTCGGACCGATTGAGTTTTGACGCGAATTTACAAATTATTTTGTTCACACTTTTCGTTTTTGAAACGTTTACAGTACGCTTTCTCGGTACCCGCATATTTTCAATTACTCAGTACAAGCGGCCCATGATCGTGATCATTAACCAGCCCACCACTGTAAGACTTGCCAACTTGCATAGAGGACTAATATCGATCGTCGATCAACTCCTCCATTCACAACTTCCTGTGCATTGTTGCCATTGTAACGGAAGAAAAGAACTACTCGTTTGACGGACAATGGGTGAACTTCAAAAGAAACCTTTCAACAACTTTCAGACGATTTTTACAAAGGAAGAAACTAGTTTGCAAACGCCTAGAAACTAGTTTGAAAACTAGTTACACGTTGAAAATCGATGCGTTTTTCTGGTTTATTCCCGGCTGTACTGTACATATCCAAATAGATATGTCAATTGGCTTGACTTTTATGCTACTTGATTTCATACTTATCCCTTACATTAAGATGACATGCTTTCATTATCTAAAGTAAATTTTGGTAAAACAGTTACGCTACATAAACTATGCACATATTCCAACCACAACAATATTCTCTTGTCTCAAATCAATCACCAAGACTTCAAATTTTTGGTGGAAAGACACTTTTTGGAAACAAAATTTACTTCATCAGCTCTAGCATTGTACACATTCTTTCAAGGGGTATGTTGCGCTGTGTGCACAGAAAAAAAAATCTTGTATCCATGTCCTACTGTATCTATCCTGTTACTACCTTAAATACTAAAATGATTCCTACCTTCATGTTGCTCATAATTTTTCATTGCTATTCAAACAATTTGTTTCCACACTGTAAGTTTCCAAATCTATGGCAAAAGGGCAAAATATTTTCCATTTTTGTGTACCCCTCATTTGCTAGTGGAGCGTGCCATAATCACGTGCACTGCTTTGGCACAGCATATCGAAGAGAGCACCCAGGCAACAAACGAACGTTCGTACAGTATGTGATAATGGCATGTACAGTGACTGCTGTATTGTACCGTTCATAGGAACCCGTACTGTACGGGTGAAATCTTGAACCAGGAGATGCATTAGAAAGATTTTTACTGTAATTATCACAAAGGATCAGTGGGTACAGTAGGTAGTGGATTTTGATAAACAAGAAAGCAGTTTACGAGAAAGTTGAACACATGGCTGAGGCAGGCCTACTTTCCATTGCAGAAGTTACAGTGACAAACGTAACGTTACTTTTTGTTACGATGCACGTTACGGCACACTGGACACAAAGCCACAGTAGATAATGGGACGTAGGACTGACTCAGTATCCGAAACATTTAACATCCTGTAGTCTGCACTGCATTAGCTGTGCGTACAGTGAGTGAGATTCATTAGAGGTGTGCGACCGCTGATCGAAGGCCGCGAGTGCATGACCAAGGGATTCAGTTAAAAATAAAAGAACAACACACATACTGTAAACAAACCTCCTGGTAAGCTAGTAAATTAAAATGTTTCTTTCTTAAAGGTTTCAACTAGAGTAGTGATCAGTTATTTTTCTTCATGTTGGTTTTAAAATCATTCCAAATTCTCACATCGTTATAGATTTTTTTTTGGACGCGGCGGGATTTCCCGCGAGATACAAAATTTCCTGGCAAGGAGCTTCCCGTTTTGCCAATTTTTTCCCGCCGTGGTTGCAATGGTAGAAATTCAAGTATCCTTTACACCCTTTATCCTTTACTTGCACGAAAATTCAGGCCAGTTTTGTTGACCAATTTCCTTACATGTCGCTAGAGGGGCCATTGGCCATACTGTATGTTGCAACTCAGGAGCTCTCTCTACCTGTCCCCAGAGTTGTTATCTGTTCTCTAATCTCTTGAGCAAACAAGCTTCCAGGGCACTATTGACCACAACTTCCTCATCAAACAATAGACACATACTTGGCTTGCAAGGTATACTACAGAAACTATTGTTTGACATACTACATGCACCACTGCACAAGCTTTTCAGTGCAGACAGAAAGGTGTGAGAGGATGACTCTTGCTGAATAAACTACTGTAGCCTAAGTCAGAAAACCCGCCCAGACAGGCACACGACAGGATTTTGGGTTCTTAGAAGATGCACCATTTTAGTAAAGGCCAATTTTTGGTGGCATGAAAAAGGGCCAACATTTTGTGTACACATACATAGACACTTCTATTATTCAAAAAATTTTGAAAAGGGGAGGGACACCCCCTCCCCTAGGCCGACAGTCTAGAAAGGGACAGGGGTGGACCCGCATTTTGCCTCTTGGGACTTGGGAGCTATGAGCCCCCAGCCAAAGCATCTTTAATTCACACACAACCCTCCCGCATCTCTCAACAACCCTATTTTAGCATGGTAACAGTCAGCGAGAATGAAGGTCTGCGAGGCCAAAGGTCCACGAGAATTACTTCACTAGAATTGTATGTTGGTGCTGGTTTAATGTAGGTCTTGTCTAGAAGTAGTTGAGAATAGAACTCACAGGGGTTTAACAAGCTAACAATCAACAAAAGAATAGAAAAATTTTACTGGCAATTCGTGAAAACTTGCTTAGGATGCCCTCAGAACACCTAGATCAAATATGCCTAATACAATTGTAATCATCGTTACATAGCAAAACCTTGTCACTGAGCAATGGAATGTCTATATTCAGAGCGGAGGTAAAAATGACCACCCTGAACCAAGTAGGCCTAGCCTGCCCTAGGCCTAGTTTAGTACTGTTTAGTAAGATAATGATCAGAATGCATACCTGTAGGCTAAAACATGTCATTAAATTAATCCATTTCAGTCTTGTGGACCTTCGGTCTCGCAGACCACAGGCGTTCCGATTTATATGTACATATATAATACACTATACATATTAACAAGGTACGACAATTTTCTGGACGAAGCTTACAACTTGGCCTATTTTTACACTCTTACGCTCACTGTGAACCTCTCTGATTTCTTTCAATCACGTCATTCGATGAGAAAGAACATTCAACATCCCTTCGGGCACAACTGCGGGCATAAAATCACTTCTAGGATTCAGAATTATTCGTAAAAAAATGGACTCTCCGCAACTTGGTGGTTACAAAGACAGATGACGTATGATTATAACCTGCGCAACCATCTATGCCGTCTCGTAAGCGAAAACACGCAGCGCAAGGTAAAGCAAATCAAAAGAACGTACGTTCGCTATGCAGAATGATACGAGTAGCTCCTCATTTGACAAATCCTATGTAACATGCGTTGTGATTGGCGTATAGCTAAGTCAAATTATTGCAACGCCAATCACAACGCACTTTACTTGGATTTGTCAAATTAGGCGCTACACGTATCTATCTGCATAGCAAACGTACGTTCTTTTGATTTGCCTTACGTTGCTCTGCGTGTTTTCGCTTACAAGACGGCACAGATGGTTGTGCAGGTTATAATCATACGTCATCTGTCTTTGTAACCACCAAGTTGCGGAGAGTCCATTTTTTTACGAATAATTCTGAATCTTAGAAGTGATTTTATGCCCGCAGTTGTGCCCGAAGGGATGTTGAATGTTCTTTCTCATCGAATGACGTGATTGAAAGAAATCAGAGAGGTTCACAGTGAGTGTACAGTGTAAGAGTGTAAAAATAGGCCAAGCTGTAAGCTTCGTCCAGAAAATTGTCGTACCTTGTTAATATATAAATGTAACTTATAGTGTATTATATAGGCCTATGGGTATCCAGTCAAAACGTCCCCGCATTTTCGCTACCAAAACGTCCCCGCTTTTCACCAAAACGTCCCCGTACTATTATATATGGAAAGTCAAAACGTCCCCGCCATAGAGACTTTGAACATGATTTTAGGAATCCAAATTAAAACTATCGGTTGGAAACTTGAAGAAAACTTGAGACTTGTTATAAAAAATTGAGTGTATGAGGATCGACTACGATAAAGTTAGGCAGGCCTAGGCCTGAGAAAACTTTAGAACTTACAGTACTGTTCTGAATTAACTGCCTGATCGCGGCCGCGATCCAACAAATTAATTGCGAAAGATCGCGGAGATTATCCATTGTTAAAGCCAAGATGTCTGCGCGAATCTTCGCAGAAACTTTAAGCTGCTTAAAGTAGTGGTTTTCACCTCAATAGCTTTGCCGGCACATTCATGAACTTCAAAGAGACAAAGGGAAGGCTAAGCAATGAAAGGCCCAGGGCACCAGAAAATCAATACTCTGACTTGACCAATTTCGATTGAAACAGCTCTAAAGGAAGGAACATATTAAGTATAGGCCTGCTACGGCCGTAATAAATGGTACACAAAGATGAGGCTTCACGTACACGACATACAGTACTATACACGTTCTTTGCAGCATGGAAGTATGGCGGGACGTTGTTATTGTAGGCAAAACGTAAGATCACTTTTTAAGGCTTGAGTAGTTGGGCTAATCACCCCGTTCGTGAAAAAATAAAATTATGTGATAAGGCCATTTCGTTTAACGTTACTGCGAAACCGGGACCATATACTGTACTAACCTGCCGACTAGGCTGCATGGCCGTCGTCAAATTCGCCAACCGAAGGCCGCGCTGAGTGTACATTTTCTGCGCGTGATGGCGGAAATATTCAGAGTCGAAACGTTTTTAAAAAGTTCCGTTGACCAGCCAGAAAAGCTGCGTCGTAATTCTTTCCGCAGCGTCCCGAATATTCCAGCAATTGTGAAATTTTGAGCCTTTCATTTAAAAAGATTGATGACGTTTAATAAAGGCCCCAAGCATGTGAAGTAACTCATGACACACGCATACAGTACATAACCTTTCCGCAAGTTCTGCTAGGCTTGACTTTATTATAGCATACCCGCGGGCCAATGCCAGATGACTGCCCTACTTAGGCATCGGGCCTGTAGCTAGACGAGGAGCTGTTTGGGGCGGGTGAGCTTACACATGGGCAAAGTAATTTTCAGGGGATGCGATACCCAAAGGCTAAGAATAACTCTGAAATCCCGGCCTTTTTTTTCTTTTTTACGAAGAAAAGGGCCTGGTTCGTACAGTAGGTTAGATCAGAAAACGAAAGTCTATGCAATATATGCTGAATACTGAGCCTGTTCTTTCTTCTGTATTGCCTGTACAGATACAACTTCAGTAGTCTGATTATTTCGTAGGATTTTACGGGACTTCAAGTGTTTTGTGACCAGTGTTCGATTTCCCCGGTATTGCATCGCGAAATACGATTCAAAATGAGGAACTGCGAGACATTTTCAGGACTGCGTCGCACTTCGTACGATGCAAAATTCTAGTCCCCTGTGGGATCACATTTACAGAACTCAATCCTGGTGATCAGAATCACCAAAAATAGTAGGCCTTCATTACACCAAACATCAAAAAAAAAAAAAAAATGCCGTCAGAACATGCGTCTATATACGTAACCACATTCCCTCTCCCCCAGAATCACACACGAGCTGTCCTCTGTGCAGTTCTGTGATCATCAGTACGTTTTCTTGCTTTTTTTTTTTTACATTGTGATAATTAAAACTGTGACTGCTTTATCTTGTATCATACAAAATTTATATTTCCTAAAATCCCCGTAAAGAGAATATTTTCGGCTTTCTAGCGAAATCGTACTGTAATTTTTGTGTTTGTGAACCTCCCGAATTTTGAATAATTATAAGTTGAATGATCTTCTGGAAAAGTTTTGGAGCACTATTTTCGAAAGAAGTCACGGCGTATTCCTCAATTGTACCCTAAGAGTCGCAAGCACAACCCACTGGCCGTTATTTATGCATGGGGAAAACCCGCGGTAAAGAGGGGATAAATAAAAAAATACTGAGAAATGAGAATGCAATTCTGCAAACATAATAAGATGAATATAGATCCAATCGATAAATAAACATTAGTAATTTCACGTTCATTGCTACGTCATTACTTGACCTATTTTGCCCTGAAAATACAAGTTTCAGTGCCCTGAAATAAGCATTTTCCCTGCTCTGGGAGGGCTGCAGTCCCCCAGACCCCCCGCCTCTTACGCCTTTATGGAGGAAACACCATTGCAATGGTATCACATCTTATAGTTCCAGCACTCTCATGTTCCGGTACAATACAAAAGCCTCGCCAATAACCGTGACTGTCTTTCTCAGGGAGGGCGGTGATTTTTGCCCGACTCCAGACCTAATTTAACTGTCCAATTTTCCATTCGACTGAGACGAAATATCTGCCCGATTTAGTCAGGTTTCTGACATTTGGGGGCCGCCCCCAACTCCCCAGCCCGTACGGCCATGGCCTCGCCGCTTTTTCGTTTTCATTTCACACAGATGTTGCGATGGATATGGATCCTATTTTGACCCCACCCCTAGCCATTGGAACCTTTCTAACCAATCTCCCTATACTTTCACCTCTACGACGCAACTGCTAAAATTTTGAATCTTACCTACTGAACAAAACTTCTGAAGTCCGAGTCCTTAGGTAAAATATTAATCCAATTATAGTCCATTCAGTGAGAGAGAATGAAGATGGAAAATTCGGCAATCAATTTTCGAGACTTTGCCTCTGAATCTCTGACTCAGGGCCCTACAGAGGAGTGCAATACGGTATTGCCGGGATCTCTCTAAAATTCACCCGCGGCATACTGTGTTAACATGGTCCGAATTTTAACCCGCCCCTTGGGAAACCGTAGGTGCATTGTCATTTTACTGTCACACGCTGTATATACTATAGGCGCCAGCCTGCAGGTCTAGTCATGTTCAATACCATTCATTCACACATAGCATAATACTGTATTTCGTTATGTGCAAATATAATAACAGCATGCAGCATACGTGCAAATACACGTATGCTGCATGCTGTTATTATGAGGGCCGCTGCAAATACCTGGGAAATGTAGCTCCTTTTACGTGAAATAGCCAATTGCAGCTCTGGGTTTAACACTCATTCATTCACAAGCCGCCAGCGCCCTTTTTTGCGTAACCTTTTTTGGAAGTCGTATGCCCAATTGGTCCTCGTACGTTTACGTGACGTCACACATATTGCCCGGGATTTTTTTTCAACCTTCGACAGCCAGCGCCATCTTGAGATTCACACATAAGCGATATTTCGTCCAATACCAAACTTTTACCGAATACTTTTCCCAAGAGCAGACTTATTCTACACCCATGAAAGAGATAAGGTACAAAATTTAGCTCGTAATGGTTGATTTTGCTGAAAATCTGCATGCTGAATTTTGGCCCATGACAGCTGGTTCGTAACATACGTAGAGCGGCGCGCCTAATTTTTTTTCCCACGAGGTTATGGGCAAATCTGATTTTCAAAATTTTTTCAAATTTGTTACTAAATCATGGTTGGGGTTATTTCATAATCTGGCGTCAGAATTACAAAAAAATGGTTCAAAAGCCGTCATTTTGGAATTAGGGGTGTGGCCTATTTCCAAGAAGCTGATTGGTCCATTGGCATGATTTGCCCATAACCTCGTGGAACCTCGTGGGAAAAAAAATTGCGCGGCCCGTTACCCAGGATATGAAATTTACTTCGTTAGGTTACTGTACTGTACGAACTCCTACACGCTCAAGTGACAGTGCGATCGTAAATAGACCGTACAGTAAGTCAGACAGTGCTGTATGTTTTTAAGCGGTGGGCGTAGCCTAATAGGGCGGGATTGAACAGTTGGTCGTTAACGGTGATTGGTAGCAGCCAATGGAAATTTGACATGTGTCAAGTCTGTGAAAAAAAGGGGGGGGGGATCCAATGACATCACTAGCAAAGCAATGCACAGAACGTTGCATGCAAATAAGTTGGGCCCATTGCAGGTGCCTGGGAAATTCTCGAGTCGAAGGTTTCTCATGGAATTGAAATGACACACGTACACAGTATGTACCTGTAGTCTACATTTGAAATGTAGCAACGAGCTACAGTAAGCGATTAATGCGTACTGCATTGGGCTATAAAATGTAATACAGTAACGAATGATGGGTTGAAAAAATAAGACTGAAGTGGGGTGTACAGTAGTTTCATTTATGCGGGCCTAGCGATTATCTATTACAGGGTCATTCACCATCGTATTGCCGCGGAAAAATTGTATTTGCGGTTGTTCGAGCAGAAAGGTACATAGAAACATCCTTCCATGGCAGTTAAAACGATAGTGGCATCTCGCCTTTCTATATGCTCTGAAGATGAATTAATACACAGAGGAAAGCGCCACTCATTTCACAAACTAGGAAATATATAGGATATATATCCAAAGAATGACGGTTCGGGACGGCTGATTAGGCTACTTTTCATGCTTTCCAAGGTAAGAGAACTTTCTGCAAAAATGAATTTAGGCTAACACTGGATTGCAAATTTGGGGGGCAACTATTACAAACAGGCCTCAACACGAAAATGAATGATTTCTGAGAAAGGGTGGGTTGAGAATCCAGCCCCCTCCCAACTGGAGAGGCCAAACCTATTTCTTTGGAGGATTTGTTGAAAAATCGGGTCAGACCCTAGATAATGCAGACTTTTTTTCAAGCAGATGCGGTTGGGCCCTTCCCCCGAAAATATGCAAATGCCTGCCCTTGTTGAGTTGTTGACGATGATCATCTAATCTATGTTTCGACGGCACCTTCTTATAGATGTAAACTTGTCGGTCAAATATTACTTATATGTCTTTTAATAACAAGTTACGAAAGGTGATATGTTAGCACAATACACTGTAGCACAGTTGGATTAAGAACACGCATGGCGGTACGTCCAAAACGGTGCCCCAGCCAAAAAAAAAAAAATAAAAATTTTCGGTGGTAGTTACTTCCACTTACCAAACTTTAAAAGATACTTTAAAATGCATATAAAAATGAACCTTTCACCTTTAATCGTTATGTTACAGCGTACACCTGTATACATAACGAGTAGTGCACCAGTGTTTGCAATGAACACACGTTTTGTACGTTCATCTGAAGTGTATGAAAGCTTATCCTGCTACATAAGCAACTGCAACGTTAAGTGAATGATCGGTACTTTTCCAGATCAACAGTTTACATTTTAAACTCGCGTTCGATTATTGAACGTCATTTTGATTTTTAAGAGACTTTGTCAACGGTTTTGCGCGGTTTTGTACGGTGAAAAACTGACCGCCAAACCCGCAAATAATTGTACGAATTTTCCACGAACCTTAGCGGTCGAATTTTTGTACGATTTTTGAAATCGCGCAAAATTGCAGAAATTCGAACAACTTCACACAAAATCGCGCGAATTCGAAGAAATTTGATTCTTTGATATTGTTCGGGAGAATAAACGATCACAGTAATGTACTGTATGTAGCAGCTAGCAAGCCTGAGGGGCAGTGCGGAGCACAATACGAGGCTGCTATTGCAATAACACTTCTATTGGTAAGGACGGCTTGCCCGGCAGGCCAGTCCGTAACGGTACGTGTTTACAGTAACAGATGCTTAAAATTTGTGTATTTTTTTTTGGTCAATCCTACCTTGCAGAGGCTAGCAGTTAGCTCACAATTTTCTTTTAGTTCGCGCACATCAAACCTATACTGTAAAGCACAGCACTCCGTTTGCTGCAATTTTGTTCTTTTGTGTTGTTGGGGTTGAAGCTTAATTATCGATCCGTATTCGTGTGCTTCATGCGAGTGCACAGGAAGCTACTTGTACTGCTTGTTATGGGCATTGTCTGTTTGAATAAACACTGCAGTCATCTCTGCTTTTGTTGATTGTAACCACAGGGCTATCGATGTCATTCGCTTATACTAGACAATGCACTGTCTCTTGATAATCCTCTGAGACCATGTCTGCGCGGCCTAAGAAGCTTTAGAGATTATTTCGCGCAGAATTTCAGGTAGTTAATTCAGAACAGTACTGTACTAACGTTAGAACTGAGAACTGAGATGCTATCCGACTAACGTTAGGCCTAGGCCTAACTGTTTGTTTTACAACAGACGAACATACAGTAGAATGATTACCACTAACACTTTGGAATTTAACATAAAAGGTTAAATTTGCCAGAAAATTTCCATTTCATTCCAAAAACTGTACTTTAAAAACTTATTTGAACTTCAGAGTAGGCATACTGTAAGGGAAGATGAAGGCTACCAAATCTGGGGACGTTTTTGCACGGGGACGTTTTGACCAATAGCGGGGACGTTTTGGTACGGGGACGTTTTGACTGGTAAGCGGCCTATGTACATATAAATCGGAACGCCTGTGTCGCAGACCATCTGGCTGATTATATTTTAGTCTCGTGGACCTTCGGTCTTGTGAACCCAAATTAGGCCTAACGTTCTTTCCCACGTCAATTTTTTTCCGGCCTTAGGCTAACGCACCAATTCTTGCTGACTTTGGGTCTTCAGTTTTGCGGAAACCCCTAGGCTAGGCCTATTGGAATAACATAAGTGGCCATGATTATGATGGCACAACCTAACAAGGCCACTCTAAGAAAGTTTTCGTTTTTAAAAAACAAGACAAAAGAATGTGAATCTGTTTGTACCTGAAAAAGTTTTGGCTGACTTGACCTTATTTGAGAGCTATAAATCTTTACCACAGATTTTTCCTTTCAAGAGATACCATTACGACAAGTTCAGCATTTCCAGCTCAAGTCTAAAATCAGAAGTAACCTAATAAGGCCAGCGGGCGCTGTTTACAATTTTTGTACAGAGCTGTATGTACAGGTTCAGTGTAGGCAGTTTGTGCATTCAATTTGAGCTGCATATCTATTCTTAGCGTGCAAGTGCTTGAAAAACAGGTTCACGCGCATTTGCAAGGGAGTTTGTTATATGCGCGTGCTGCATCAAAAATTGACGCACTGATTGTGACAGCAGTTTTGACGCGCTTTGTTGACTGTATCGATGCACGACATTCGAAAGTGGCCTTATTAGGTCATGTCACTATATACAGTATGTCCTAGGGCCTACGTTAAGTCCGTCTGTGAAGCTATTTGCATATCTAGGCCTAGCTTCACTTTGGAGTAGGTGTATGAACTTTTTTTTTTTTTGACTTAGGCCTATGGCCTAGGCCTAAGTAGCCGGAACTCCCCTCTTTCGTGCAACTAGGCTAACACTGTTACACTAGCTCTAAAGCCTAGGCCTAACGTTAGGCCTAGGCCTAAAGGCTACAATTTGTACGTTTCACTTCTGGCCGCGTAGGCCTAATCAGGCTACAAAGTACTTACATCAATAAAACTAAATCGTAAACTTGAAGTTATTAAGCACTGTAAAAACAACACCATCTGCTCATCCGAATGGTGTAATGACAAATTTCATGGATTGGAATTCCACTTCAAGTTTTTAGGTTGAACTTTCACCAAACGTCACAGTCTCCGGTCACCGTTCCTAGCCTTGTTCCATCCGGATCCTAGCGCCGGTCGCCATTTTTTTTCCCACGAGGTTATGGACAAATTTGATTTTCAAAATTTTTCAGATTTGTTTGAAATCATGGTTAGGACTAGTCCGCAGTCTGCTGACCTAGTATTTGGGAAGCTTTGGGGCTTCCCATACTAGGTCAGCAATATACCCATTGTCAAAATTGGGCTACCGCAACTTCAAAAATTTTGAATGGTCTCGATCTTTCTCAAATTCACGTATACTCCTACATAATTGACCTTTACGGGGCCTTATATGTTTAAGACTCTTCATTCTAAGATTTTTTGCACTAAAGGTCCAAAAAAAGACCAAAAATTTTGATGTACACAAACGATCCTGTTTTTTTTTTTTTTTTTAACATTCTATGAAACTACTAAATCGTGTAACTAGGACGTTCACACTATTGTGTGCTAAATAGCACGCACTGCTGTTCAATTGTGACATAGTCTATAGCTATAGTTACGTTCATACACGCGCATACGCGTATATAGCAACAATCACTGCAGCAACGCACGCAGACGATATTACTCTCACAGTAATATGCGGTCAAAAATTTGTGTTGCAATAGCCTAGGCCTAGTTCAGGGACCAAAGTGTACGTGAGAACTAGGCCTAGGTACCCTAGGCTAGGTTAGGACTTTATTTAGGGTTAGGGTTAGGGTTACGCGGCCGGAGGTTATTTGGCCTGTTCTTTCATAATCTGGTGTCAGAATTACAATAGCAGGGTCGGAAAGCTGTCATTTTGGAATTAGGGGTGTGGCCTATTTCCAAGAAGCTGATTGGTCCATTGGCATGATTTGCCCATAAGCTCGTGGGAAAAAAAATTTCGCGCGCCGGTCCTACTATTCTGCGCCCGATTACACCTTGACACGCCCTGCATGCGCGGACGAGCCCTGCAGGACGCTCAATGCGATTACTAAATCTAGTACCTCGTCAGATGCACTGAAAAACGTCGTTATATCTAGTAATAACAGTAGCGTGTTCAAAGGGTCAAAGGTGGGGGGGGGGGGGGGGAACACGGTCCCCCACCTCTGAAGTCAGTCGGGGGAAATATCTCAGTCGAGGGATTTATGGGTTAGGAGAAGAGAAAAAGATTGAAGAGACACACTGAGCACTCAACAGGGATGGCGCCATGCAGGTGGGGCAGGGACCCCATCAGGGGGTCTTAGATACGGCGATAGAGCATGCAGTCCCCGACGGCGCCTGAGAGAGGATAACTTCTCTAATAAGGACCCCAAATTTTCGGCGCGCTACTCGCGCCGTACAGTCACTCCAGGACCTTCGATCAGCAGTCCATTCCAAATAAATAGCTCACGGAGGTCCGGCCTGTCAACCTTGCATGAAACATGTAGGCAGAGTACCGACTGTTTATGTGGAGGTCGAAAATTCCATCCCATATCGCTATAAGCCTAGTTGCTGTTCCCTTTTGTGTGTCATGCGGTACGGTCAGTTGGTGAGCGACTCACGGACCAAAGTTTGGCTATTTCTTCGGGTAGTCCAGGTGTCAAATGTATGTTATCCCCGATATGGTCTAGAACCCCTACAGTTTTTCTTTAATGATCACATAAAATTTTTTTTTTTTTTTTTTTTTTTTTTTTTGTGTGTAAGCCTCCCAAAACTTTTCACACGCTTTGCAAATTCAAATTTCAAATTCGAAAGAACACTATATAAAGTTCGCAACTCATGATACTAAGTGATATTACGCAAAATATGAACTGAAATGGCATGGCCGGGATAAGTCATATCCCCTTGTCACCACCTCTTCGTCTGCCGAGGGGCTGTCGGAGCTTGGGGTTGCTGGCATGGCCCAGCCCTCTGTCGGCCGGGGAAAATATCGCCACCCATGATCAGTATACTTATTTTGGCTAGTTTCAAAGGGTCATTTCTGACTGAAACCCAAGATATAAGTTAGGCTTTGCCCACGTGCACTCTTCCTCAGTTCTGTTACTTGTGGCTAAATAAAGTTCAAACAATTTCCACCTTTTCAAGTAACTGAAGACTGAAGTAGAATACATGAATTTATGTGAATGTTGGGAACTTCACCTCATTTCACCACATTTAGTCAATGTTCTAGCTCTTGGGTCTGTCGTGCGATACGCGTAGTTTTTTTTTTCCCAGGACGAGTCAGGCAAAATCTGGCCAATGGACCAATCAGCTTCTTGGAAATAGGCCACACCCCTAATTCCAAAATGACAGCATTTCGACCCTTTTCTTATAATTCTGACACCGGATTATGAAACAACAGGCCAAATAACCCTTTCCTCTCAAACCTTAACCCTAAGTATAACCCTAACCATGATTTTGAAACAAATTTGAAAAATTTTGAAAATCAAATTTGCCCATAACCTCGTGGGAAAAAATGAGGCTGCCTGGACAATTGACCTTTACTAGATTTTAATAAGTACCAATTCTTTTCAGTGTCGGCATACCCAAAAAATTTCGCGCGCTTTGCAATTTTACACTTTCGATTCTGGGGGAAACATTAAATCAGCCCCGAAACTATGTTCGTTTAGTATATACACATTTTTTGAAATATAAGCCCTACAATGGAATGGTTTAGTACACAGGTTTTCTTCAGATTCCGCCTTACCATCCCCTTGACGGCATCGGGCCGGGCTGTTGGGGTTTCGGGTCGCTGCCTCCTCACGTCTGATCACCCGTCGGGCAAATCCTGGTGCCATTCCTAGCTCGCAAAACTTAGAAGTAGCCTTCAAAATGAGATTAGGAGAGAATTTTTTTCATTATTTGGTCGTTTACCAAAGGATATAGAGCTCTTCCAATCGGCCTGCACTGTGAATAATCAGACAGGATGCTATCAGTATCAACATCTGGCCCATGGTGTAGGTAGGCCTACTATCATTAAGTTTCCTTCCCGCTTCGCGCTAGTCATTTTAACCATCTGTACTGGTAAAACTATGTAGCTTTAAGGATGAAACAGTGGTGTTAACTTTTGCGATCATCTTAAGCAGGCTTCTTGAATAGCCTCGTGATCTTAAACGTAAACGGTCCTGTCAATGCGGTGATACATACTGTACGGTAGCTTACAACGCAGAGGATAACATGAACTCTCCGTCACTGACACTGAGTTTCACAAAATCTGAAACAAATGAAACCTGATCAATAAGGCCTCTAGAACCAATTTACAGCGGTCTTATATTACCTAATATTACAGGAGCTTCCGAGGGGCTTTGCCCCCATGGACCCCACCGGGGCTCTACCCCTGGACCCCGTCAGGGGCCCTAGCGCGGGCCCCTGGACCCCACGCGTGCAAACTCGTGCTTCTCGCTCGTGGTGCGCCTTCGGTGCACTTGTGACACTCCTCCATGTCAGTCGGGGGAATCGCAGGTTGTGCCCCCACCTCCGAAATCCTGCACGTGCCACTGAATAATAGTGAAAATTTTTTTTGCGGAATAGTAGTGAACAAACCATCAGAACTCCAAATATGACAGCCGATAGACCAAATACTTGTCTATGTTTCGATGAAGCAAATACAAGTCAAAGTAGCAGAAATAAAATTACACAGTAGGACAGGGACCCAGGTTTACGGATAACGTACGTATGTTATGCACTGGCCTAGCCTAACTTAGACATACATTTTCCAATGAAGAGACGGTAATTAGAATTTAATTCTCAATTACATTATTTCACCGTTGTGAAGACTTGGGACTTCGGTAAAGATGACACAGACACGTGGGTTTATTATTAAGTAAGGAGCGGATCTGTGTAACAGACATTCCAATCCTTGGGCTTTTAGTAGGGTACCGTGCAGACCGAATAAAGAAATCAGAAATATACTCACCAAAAACAAATCTGAAGTCCGCGTGAATAGTTACTCTGGCTAAGTCCGTGGTCAATATTCCAGTCCGGGTCGAATTCCAAAAGTAATAACAAAATGCGTTTAACAAATATAAATTCCAAATCAGCGATACAAAAAAAAAAGAAAAAAAAATTAAAGGTGAAAATAAGATAAAGATATCAAAAATGGTTCTCAAATGACAGTCACTAAATATTAATAAATGGGTGTTCTCTTCTTGTCAAGACTAAAAGAGAAGAAAGTATGACTTACAAGGAAGTCACTGTATTCACAAATCGCCAATGTTGAAAAACGGCGTATATGTGACCCACCTGAACTACGCAGAATATTCTGCTACCAGGATATTTTTCCTGAAGTTGGGCAGGATATTCTGCTAGTAGCACATATTTCAATAGTGATCAGTGGAGGTGAGGAAGTGCTGTTTCATATATTAGAACTGTCCGTGCGTGAAACGCATAGATTTGATGTCATGAGTTCCATACAGCTCCACATTGGGACAAGGAGGAGGAGGGGAGGGCATGTAGGGGTTTTTCAAGAGACCTGGTAAGGAGAAGCGGTTGACCGGGAGAGAGAGGGGGGGGGGGATAAGGGGGAGATTATAGACTAGTCGTGCTTGTCTCAAATTTAATATAAATAACAAACGTAAATGCCCGAAAATGGCAAATTTTCTGCCGTTTTCTCTTAAACGCCACGTTAGACAGTTTCAGGGAAGAAAGCGACACGTCCCCTTCAACATGCAGTCTCCATCCCTGTTTGACCTTGAGAGGAAGGTCGAATGGAATCAGTACCGTAGGGAGCAGTGTAATACTTTCTGAAACGTTATTGTAAATTTGGCCCTTCGTAGTTGGGCCCCAGCGGCAGCAACTGGGGTAATTGAATATTATTCATTCAACGCGGCTTGAAAAGCCGTATTACCCACTCTATACCGTTATATGACATAAACGCGCCACTGACGAGACTATGTGCCCTAAAATGGTCCATTTGAGTACTCACTTTTATTCATTTGTATAACATCCATGGGCGTCAATCCTGGGGGGGGGGGACGGGGGGACACCTCCCCCCACATTTCGATGGGTGGGGGACACAATATCAAATGTCCCCCCCCCCCCACACATTTGCGTGAAAGAGTAGTGTCGTGGCTCTATTTGACTGACTTTTTGAATGACATGTAGGTTTGTTGGGCAATTGTTAAGTGCCTCGATGCGGATTCTGAATGTAGATTTCGTCAGGGAAATCTTATTTAATGGCAAAATTTCGGAGCGCTTCGCGCGCATGCGTCACGGTTTGCACTCCTTCTCATGACCATTAAGAAGGTAATTATACATGGAACTTTTCTGATCACAACCCTTTCCGAAAACAGACATACATCTCCAAACATCTGTAGGGGCCTCGCATCAATATGGGATCATTCAATTAGTGGGGAGGGCCATTCGACCATGCCCACCCTCACTGATTCCGATTTTTTTTAAGTTTCTAAAATACGTAAATTTTTTAACACAAATTTACTTCAAAAGGTGGCATATTTGGCACCAGATTGCATGTAAGGACACCGAATTTTTTAAAATTTTCATAAGGGATGGGGACATCCCACTGGGCCACGCCCCCCTCACTGATGCCTATTTTTTTAGTTCCTAAAATACGTAAATTTTTTAACACGAATTTTACTTCAAAAGGTAACATATGTGGCACCAGATTGCATGTAAGGACACCTAATTTTTCAAAAAATTTCAAAGGGGAGGGGCACCCCCACCTTAAACCCCTCCCCAGGCCAGCGGTCACACAACATACTGCATGCCCCCCTTGTGAAAGGTTGAAAGTACGTTGTTGCCATTTAACATTTTTCAAAAAATTTCCCCGAGCGCTTTGCCGAAGCCATTATCGGTATAGATGGTGCAGGCGCGAATCCAGGGGGGACCTGGGGGCCCGTCCCCTCGCCACGAAAAAAAAAAACGAAAGGAGAAAAAGGAAGAAGAAAAAAAAAAAGAAAAGGAGAAAGAAAAATTAAGAGCAAAAAATTAATAAAAGTGTCTATAAGAACGTAGGGGTTGGGTGGAGCTATAGCTGGATTATCTCTTTAGATATCTTTCACAGTGGTTGGCAACGAAAGGAGAGCTATACCAGGCTACAATGTTCGAAAACAGGTGGATAGCTGAGAAATGATCCTTGACTTAAGATCTAGATAAGTAAACATCGTGACATATGCAGTGTGGGCCCTGCTAGCTGCACTGAAATTAGTGACAATTTTGTGTTAAAGAGTGAAAGTTTTTGTAATCTACAGGGCGGGATTGAGAGGCAAAGATTTCGCCAAAGAACTTGCAGAGTGAATACAAAAGACAAGCTGTCAGGTGACGTGCTGTTGTGTACAGTGGCACCAGCTGTTGCAGGCAAAGTAGCGGCGTACATACCCTATTCGATTTCGAAACTGTCTGAAAAGTTTTAAAATGAACTCAAAGGCTTTTAAGCTACAGACAGTGGCGTCGGCACCGTGGGCAATGGGTGACGTGTGTCCCCCTCCCCCATCGAATCTTGAAAATTTTTAAAATGGTCCCAAAGTCGTTTTATAAGCTACAGCTACATTATTCGGAAAAGGGCCTCGGATTCGGACCTTCCTAGTTGAGACACAAACGGCAGCAACCGAGGGTAAATAATATTTATTAAACGCAATTTAAAAAAAAAAGTGTCACAACATTATACCAATATCTGACACAAACGCGCCACTGGGAGAATACGGGCTTAACTTTTAAAATATATTTTTTTCCAACAGAAAAGAAATGGCTGTATCATACATCCCCTTTAATTTGGAAGCCTAAGTGATAACAGTTCACATCATGATTTCATAAAAATTTCTCGAAACTCAGCAGAAGAGCAAGTGTAATATTTACGGTTCACTAACCTGCTAACACAAAACAAGTGGGCGGAAAGTCGAATGGTCAACGCCGATAGCATTGTATTACTTTGTAAACGAGTGAGCTATTAGTATAAGATTACTTGCAGAGGGACCTTAGTAGTTAGGACCCCGACGGCAGCAATCGAGGTAACGTAATAATCATTCCATTCAGAATTTTAAGACGTGTCACCCACACTATACCACTATCTGACACAAACGATCTACTGGCAGCAATTATGTGCCCAAAGAGGGTTCATTTGAACATTTGAACACTTTTTAATATTTTTATCTAAACTGAATAGAGAAAATTGTTGTGTTATACATCCCCTTTACTTTGGGAGTTTCATTGATAACAGCTCATTTTATATCAATTTCTGGAAACTGGGAGGGGGGGGGGGCTAGTGTAATATTTAAGGTCCACCACTGCGAATTTGTGGACCTTAAAGGGGAAGTCGAATGGTCAACGCTTCTAGCATGGTATTACTGTTTAAACGCGCTGTTAGTCGAACATTATATGCAGAGGGACCTCGTTTTCGCCCCTTCAGAGGTAGGACCCGGGCGGCAGCAGCTGAGGTAACGTAACCTGAATAGACGTCTCACCCACACCATACAGCTATCTGCCACAAACGATCTACCGGTCACAACATGGGCAAAATATTGGTTTATTTGAACATTCAATTTTTAATAATTATTTTTATTGCAACTGAAAAGAGGAAATTGTTATGTAATTCATCCCCTTTACTTTCAGCGCCTCAGTGATAGCAGTTCCTTTTATAACAATTTCTGAAAACTCGGACGGAGAGCCAGTGTAATATTTATGGTCATTTATGGTCCACCGATAATAACGAGTGGAACTGAAAGGGAAACTCGAATGATCAACGCTGGTAGCATTGTGTTTAAACGCACTATTGGTAAAACAGTATTTGCAGAGGGAAATAATTTTCGGGAACTATTAGTTTGGACCCGGACGGCAGCAACCAAAGTAATGTAATAATAATCAATCCATACGTATTTTTATGACGTTTTACCCACAGTTTACCGCTACCTGACACAAACGATCTTCTGGCGACATGGGCAAAATAAGGGGTTTATTTGAACATTTATAGCAATTGCGCCACCCATCGTCCGCCTCATGATTTGCCTTGACATCCTCTCCAACGGGGTTCTAACCTTATAAACAAGTAAACCCTGCTCTTTTTCTCAACCTCAAAAGGTTCCACACTGCTTCTAACTTCGCATTCCGTATACTGGATTCAGGGGTGGCGCCAGGATTTCCCCGACAGGGGGGCCAAGCTCCCCGACGGGGGGGGGGGGGCCAGCAACCCAAAGTCTCAACGAAGGAAATAAAGTGCCGAAACGATCTTTGAAGGAAAATTTTGGCGCGCGAAGCGCGTCCAAAATTTTGGGCTCTTTTTGGAGAAAATTTGAAAAAAATGCCGGCATTTTCCATGGAACATTTGAAAAAATGGTGCTTTGAAGAAGAAAATTGGAAAATTTGGGGTTTTCATTGAAGAATTTGCCCTAATTTAGACCAAATTTAAGTAAATCGTCGGGGCGACTGGGCGTTGTCGGGGACTACATATTTTATCGTATACATAACAGCTCCCCGACGAAACCGAAAAATTTCCCCGACGGGGGGGGGCAGCCTTCCCCGACGGGGGGCCATGGCCCCCCTGGCCCCCATGCTGGCGCCACCCTTGACTGGATTTTCAAGGCTTTTTCGAAAATATATCTCGGTCCTTCAAAAAAAAAATAGACTGAATCAAGGATACCTTTACCATTGAAAAATGAGGGCTCTCAGAAGTCTCCCTGTTAGTTTTCTTTTATAAAAAGAAAAAAGAAAAAAAAACTAGGTTAGCAGTACAACAAAAAGTTATTGCGGGTCTTTCCTTACTGCGCATAAAATGTATGGTAGTTTTGTTATCCCCTATTTAAAATCCCATGTGCACTAGTTTCCGACTAGGCTTCAAAACATAGCTCCCGCCATGTGTAACACTGCTCCTTCCTGATTGGTCACCTCCCTCCAATTGCAACCTGGAAATTAAAAATTAGAGCAACGTGTAAACACACACCGGAAGCACCCGTGCTTTTCTCTGATTGTCTCAAACGGGAACTTGTTTTCACTCTGGCCGCAAAGGCCTTATTAGAGCCGAGTCATGCTGGCACCTCTCAGTTCTGACTTAGTCTTTCAAAGAGAAGGTCTCTCAGTAACTCCCAAAGAGTACAACTCTTCAAACAGCTCTCTAAAAAGAGGTAAAATTAGTCAACACATAACTTGTATAGAAGTCTCTGCAAATATTCTAAAAGCATCATCCGCCGTAAGAGGCTCTTCTTAGGAATGTAAAAACAGGATGCTAAATCAAGAATTTCCTCTTCCACCAAAAGCAGGACGTTTTCCCGAACCCTAAAAAGGGAGAAACTTCGTGCAAGGTCTCAAAAGTTTTAAAGGAAATGTACTGCTATAAAACTGGCCGAATTAAAAATGCCCAAATCATAGTCAGAAGACGGAACAAACCGAGCACTTTATTAGAAACCTCTCCGATAGACCTCTGTCGGACATAGAGAATATAGCTCTTGGTAGGGGCTTAAAATTTGTAGCTACCGCTACCAAATCAACCAGAATATCAATCCTCAGAGCCCTAAAAGGACTAATTAGAGCAATGAGGATACGACATACTCTGTACGGGAAACACGCAAAAAAGTTGCCCAAGTTCGAAGTTAAAGGGCAATTCTTTAAATACAACTGGTTTACTGCCATAACTTACAGCAAAAACCTGGAAGATTATCTCGAAGCCACAAAAGTGGAACTGGCTACGCCCTAAAATGCCCATACACAATATATCAAGCAGTATTTCTAAGGCACAGAAATGCCTTACAGTCCCTTAAAAACGACTCGACAGTGTTCCGCGGCCCTAAAGCCCTTTGGCAAGGGAAGAGGTATTGCAGTGATAAACCGCTCCGATTACGTAAACGAAATCAACCGACAGTTGAATTCGGTGCATTACGATAATTTAGACCAGGACCTAACAAAAGGAACTAAAAAGTTAGTTGAGGCCCAGCTCACAAATATGTGACTCATGAAGGAGCCACTCAAGAAGGAAACCACAATTATTTGAACCCGAATAATCATTCAATTCGAACGCCAGTCATCTACGTCCTACCTAAGGTGCACCAGATACCCCCTATAAACACGAAATTTATCGGCTTATTATTTATAATCAATAGCAATGGATCGTCGACCGAACAAATCTCAGAGTTTGTTGATTATTTCCTGCTTCCAGTGGCGCCGCCAGATTTTGGTGATTGGGGGCAGAACAGATGACGTCGTAATGCCACCTCAGTCCCCCCAAGTCTGCGAAAATTGTACCTTTTTCTGTGCTTCCCTGCGATTGTATACAGCAGTGTGGAATCCTTTTTGTCACTACATGAAGATGCCGTCGTGAGGGAGGGGTCTGAGGGGAGGGGGTTCCCCCTCCCCTTTGAGAAATTTTTGTCAATTTAAGGTTGCCTAGGTGCAAAATGGTGCTATCTTTGGGGGTATTTTTGCACAGATCATATATGGCTGGAAAATATCCTTATTTAGTGAATTCTAATTTTTGGTAAGGTGAGAGGAGAGTGTGCGTGCCTGCGATTGTATAGGCCTACAGCAGTGTGGGATCCTTCCTTTGTCACTATATAAAGGTGTCGTTCTGGGGGAGGGGTCTAAGGGGAGTGGGACATCCCCTCCCCTCTAAGAACTTTTGTTAATTTTAGGTTGCTTAAGATGCAAAATGGTGCTATTTTTGGGATATTTCTGGAACTGATCAAATATGGCTGGAAAATATCAAAAATTTAGTGAGTTCTAATTTTGGATAGGTGAAAGAGGAGAGTATGTTGTCTAAGAGGAGGGTATGTTGTCAACAAACTGCCTGAAGTCCCCCTTTTGGCTACTTTAATGACTTCTATTCGGGGAAAATTTTTTACGTAAAAATACGTGCGTGGAGTCCACAGATATTCTTGGACTATAACGAAAATTTTCCTTTGTTTCATTGTGCATTATAAAAGGTAATCTCAGGCTGGCAGACACCGGTATAAAGTGCCTCCTGGAAGCTCTAGATCAGTGGTTCTCAAACTTTTTGAGGGTGAGTGCCAAATGAAGAGGCTGAAAAGAGGTCGAGGGCTGCAGAGGGGATCTCAGGCTTTGAGAGGGGACAACAATTAGAAAGAGCGAAATCCATATTTAAAAGGCCCCGAAACTAGCTGTGTCTACGTACGGCAAACAAAGGCAGAATTACAAAAGTTTCATAGGAAGCGGTTCCTCAAGCTGTTGAGAGGGCAGTGTGCACTTTTACAGCATCCAAAAGGAGTGAACAGCCTCAGCCCCACCATGATTGGGGCCGAGGTCAGAAAATTTTGCTTTCCAGGCGCTCAAGATTGCAGGAAATCGCACTCTCCATCACAAATTTGCCTCTTAAAATAGCGGTGGTGCCTGGGGGAGACCAAGCTTAACGACGGCGCTGCCGACTTCCGAAAGGACGGCAAATGTGAAATTTGGCGCCGAAAATTTTGGGGTTGCTACTGAAGAAAATATGAAATGGTAGTCTTTATTGGGCAATATGCCCTACTCAGGGCAAATTCAAGAAGTTTGTTGTTGCAGTTGGTCGCCGTCCAGGGATTACATATACTTAATCGTACCAATCAAGGCTCCCCGACGAAAATGGAGTTTCCCCGACAATAGGGTTCATGACCCTCAGCACCTCCCCATATGACGCCACCTACAATCTACAATTCTGCGTCTGGTATGCGTGGGTCACCAGTATGTATGGCCATTTTGATGTTTATTATCAAGCGTCGGTTTGTGGTATAGGAGAAACATCTGGCATTCCAAACTAAGGTTGCCGACGAAGTCGACCTCGCCTCTGAAACGGATGAACTCACAAAAGGTCTGCACATATCCATCGTTATTCTAAAACGTGGTCAGATAGAGAAGGGGGGGGGGGGGGCTGCTGAGTTCGAGGGCCGCAAAAGTCAAAAGAAGCTTTGATTGCAGTGGCGTAGCTAGATATATTTTGTGGGGGGCAAAAGCAAAAAATTCCGACAGATTATTATCTTGATAGTTGTACGATTCGGAATTCTGGGGATTTTTTTTTTTTTTGCTTCCAGGCAATTTTGAGACCGACTTACTTCAGAGACTAGAAATTTCCGACAGAAGCCTTCGGAGGCTTTGTGGGAGGGGGGGGGCGACCTCCCTGCCCCCCCCCCCCTCTAGCTACGCCACTGTTTGATTGAATGATTATACTTCATCTTACAGAGCTATGCAAACAGCGAGATCATATATTATAAAACGTCTCAAAGACAATTGTTAGTACCAAAATATAAATTGCAGAAATTTTAATTTCAGTCACCAGTCAACAAACGCTCAACACGACACGTTTCTCAATAGTAGTCACCTCACGTCGCAATTAAATTTTCGGGATATACATTTCCTTCAAGCTTTGTCACTACAAACAGGCCTACAAACACTCCGCAGTGTACCACTACATGAATACATGCCACCGTGTACGTAAAATGATTGTCAGCAAGGAGAGGCACGAAATTAGTCTTAACTAGATAGCCCATGACTGAACTATGAATAGACCACATAGTCTCTTACGTAGGCAACCTAGCACTCCATCAGAAGAGCAAATTTGGAAGGAGTCAAGTGGTGACTTTATATTACATAGTTTTACCTCCTACTTTGCTACGTTTTGTTCGTGTGAATTTTCTCAAAACCTAAAATCAATTCAGGGATCGCACAGACAGGGTCCGGGGCCACGTTTGAGAATCAATGCTCTAGATTGATTATATAAAATGGGGCACTGATATGATGATTATTACCTGACATCCGAATGATACTGTAGAGTATGATGCCGAGCACTATACAACTATCATATTTTTGTTAAATTTGAACGAAAACCCAGACGAACAGCTTCCAGCAATGGGGAATGGGAGGGAGAGGGTGCAGAGGGGGCAATGAGGAATGGTGCAGGGAGGGTATATTAAACCTCCTTGGTATAGGTAAAGCAAAAGGGTTAAGGACTAAAAAGCGCGTTTCAGAATGTTTTTTCGTCGAAATTTTATTAACAATCACCATCTACACCGGTAATGGCTGGGCTCGAAGCTCTCGGTAAAAATTTTTAAAAAATGTATAATGACAAATACGTACTTTCAACCTTCCACATCATGCTACAAATTCGATTGAAAGATCCCACGGGCCCCTGCAGAGGTTGGAGATGTACTTCTGTTTTTCGGAAAGTGCTGTGATCAGGATAGTTGCACGTATCATAACCTTAATAATGGTCATAAGATGGAGGGAAAAGCTTGACGAATGCGCGCGAAGCGTGCCAAAATTTTCATTAAATAAGATAACCATGACAAAAACCTGCATTTGTGCTCTGCATCGAGACACTTTCAATTCCCCAACAAACCTACAGTATTAACCAGTCACAAATTCAGTCTTTTACCTGAGAATTCGTAAACAGCTTTTTAACTTTTGGTGCTGTGCTTATGCGGGACTTGCTACCAGATATTATTGATAAGGACAGTATTGATGTAAAGTTTGAAGCGCGCGCAGCGCGCGAAAATTTCGATAGTTTGCGAAGGATTTGCACTAGTTCTGATAGTTCAAGAACCATTTGTGACAGAAAATTATATAATAGATCCATCATCACTTGGTCAAAAACACACCTCACCCTACCCCCTATAGAATCTACAGCTTAATCACCTTTTGGATCATTTTAAAATTAAAAACAAAATTCTGAAATGGATGGGGGGCACGTGTCAGCGCCATTGCTTGCTTCCAATCATCAAACTAAATTAACAGTCTCTACAGAAATGAATTTTATGCAAGATCTATTATGTACTCTACCAGGGTAACCTGGTTTTTCCCCCTCACCCCAACACTTTCAGATATAAAATCCCACCCCTGATTATGATATACAACATTTACAGTACTACTTAGGAATTGAAACAGAACACGTTGACCCTTAAACTCCCATTTCAATGGTTAAGCCTTGTATAAGGATGCCCAGATTTTTTGTGCAACATCATGAGCCAATATTTGTTGCTATTATTTACCCAAACAAAACACCCTCTGGAGGCCAATGTTTGAAAGGTATCCAAAATGTCAAACCATTAAGTGTGCCTTTTGGGTGTAGAACTTTGTTGTGCACTACTGGTGTGTGTACAGTATAAACCCTGCACGCAAGTTTGCTCACTTAACCCTTTTGACTTTTTATAGCCGATTTATGGTAAGAAGCCGGACACTAACCTTGGCTCATATGAGCATTGTCATAACGGCATGTGAGGGGCGGGAAATGCAGTGCTCCTTTACTATTTAGTGACGTGCAGTCACGACTCATATTACATTGCCTCACAGCATTACTTCCTCTTTTGAAGGCCAACTTTTTTTAATGAAAAGCATTTCTTCAAGTCTGCCACTACAAAGAGTATGAAACATCCTATTCAAAGAAGTGCAGTTTTCTAATTCTTTGATGGGAAAAATATTTTAAGTAATACAAACTGTTTACTATTTTAATACAGTACATATCAATATAAACGACAATAGCAAACAGCTATAATGACAAGAAGACATGTACAAGGTATGGTAAAAGTCTCATTAATGTGTATCCTGGATCAAACAGCATTCACAATTCATCAGTGCACAAAATATTATAGAATCTAAAGAAAGACGAAGTTTTTGATATATTCGACCTGAACAACTTCACTTTGAATGAATATCCTGAATTGAAAATACTTTTATCTGGAAAGCCCAACTGTCCTTATAAAATTTCAATTGACATGCATCATTCATTTAATTCTTGTCTTCATCAATTCTCTGTAACATTACTTTTGAGTACTCAAATGATGAATAAAGTTTACAATATTAAAATTTTAAAATAATTAGTAATGAAAAATGAAGCAAAATATATTTTGTTCCTCAACAGGGAGCATCATTTAATATCTTTTACTTGACCCTTTCCATCTCAAGATTCCTTGCAAAGATGACACTAAAAGTATATGTTATCTTCTATGTCATTCCCTTTAATACTTTCTTCATAACAAAAGCATTTTTCAGACAACAAACACAAGATCTCTCACCAGCATGTGGAGTCTTTGTAGTCTACATACAGTATGCTCCTCACTGACTTATAACAAACTTGACGGACTTTTCTCCTGTTGATAGAGCTGTATGTTGAAGTCATGTGTTTGCAAGGTCCTGTTTTTTAAACAATGAATCTCACAAAAAATAAAATTCAAGTGTATTCATGCTTTCATCACCAGCATGTCAGATTCTAACCTCCACTTGAAGGTGCAAGGTTCCAGTAATTGTTAGTCTCTACATCTTTCCAACAATACTGTATTATTTTGTGCTTTTGCAGGCTTCCTGTTATTAAGGTCCCTCTTCAAAACACTTACTATTCCACTAAAACTTTAATAAGAACATTCATTCATATGGGTCATTTCATGTGTCTTACAGTCTCTTTTAATGATAAATCATTTCCTACAAAACTGACTCTTAAAGGGGTTTCTCTCCTGTATGAGTCATTTCATGTCTCTTACACCCTCGTTTCCTGCTAAATGATTTATCACAAAACTGGCACTGAAAGCGTTTCTCACCTGTGTGAGTCATTTCATGTGTTTTACAGAGCCATTTCTTTCTAAATGCCTTCTCACAAAACTGACACTTGAAGGGTTTCTCACCCATATGGGTCATTTCATGTCTTTTACAGTTTGATTTTCTGTTGAAAGACTTCTCACAAAACTGGCAGTTAAATGGTGTCTCACCTGAATGAATCATTTCATGGCTTTTATGATCGTCCTTTCCTTTAAATAACTGGTCACAAAACTGACACTTGAAGGGTTTCTCACCCATATGGGTCATTTCATGTCTTTTACAGTTTGATTTTCTGTTGAAAGACTTCTCACAAAACTGGCAGTTAAATGGTGTCTCACCTGAATGAATCATTTCATGGCTTTTACGATCGTCCTTTCCTTTAAATAACTGGTCACAAAACTGACACTTGAAGGGTTTCTCACCCATATGGGTCATTTCATGTCTTTTACAGTTTGATTTTCTGTTGAAAGACTTCTCACAAAACTGGCAGTTAAATGGTGCCTCACCTGAATGAATCATTTCATGGCTTTTACGATCGTCCTTTCCTTTAAATGACCGGTCACAAAACAGACACTTGAAAGGTTTCTCACCGGTATGAGTCATTTCATGTTTCTTGCAGGCGTGGCTTCTGCGGTATGATTTACCACAAAACTGACATTGAAATGGTTTCTCTCCAGTATGAGTCATTTCATGTCTTTTACAGTTTGATTTTCTGTAAAATGGTTTCTCACAAAACTGACACTTAAATGGTTTCTCACCTGAATGAACCATTTCATGTTTTGTACAATTTTGTTTAAATCTAAATGCCCGCTTATAATACTGACATTTAAAACGTTTCTCATTCATATGAATCATTTCATGCCTTCTGTAGTCTGCTTTTACGTTAAATGACTTTTTGCAAAACTGACAGTTGAAAGGTTTCTCACCTGAATGAGCTCTTTCATGTTTTTGGCAGTACTGTTTCAATCTAAATGACTTACCACAAAACTGACACTTGAAAGGTTTCTCATCAGTATGAATTGATTCATGGTTTTGACAGCACTCTTTCCGGTTGAAGGATTTATCACAAAACTGGCATTTGAAAAGCTTCTCCCCTATATGATTCAGCATATGTCTTTTACAATTTGATTTTTTGTTGAAAGACTTCTCACAAAACTGACATTTAAATGGTTTCTCACCTGAATGTACTATTTCATGGTTTTTACAGTCCCGTTTTGATCTGAAACACTGGTCACAAAGTCGGCACTTAAAGGGTTTCTCACCTGTATGAATCATTTCATGTGTTTGACGGTCTTGTTTCCTGCTAAACCACTTTTCACAAAACTGGCACTTAAAGGGTTTCTCACATGTGTGAGCCATTTCATGTCTTTTACAATTTGACTTCTTAGAAAAAAATTTTTCACAAAACTGACACTTAAAAGCTCTTCCACCTCTATGAGTAATTTCATGGTTTCTACGGTCTTGTTTCCTGCTAAATGACTTTTCACAAAACTTGCACTTGAAAGGCTCCTCACCCGTACCGGTCACTTCATCTGTTTCACAATCCTTTTTCTCAATAAACGACTTTTCACACAGGTGACTCTTGGATGTTTTCTCCCCTGACTCAGCAAATTCATCTATTTTACGGATCTGTCCTGATTTCTCATCAAAATTACATTTGCACGATAACTGACTGGTATGAATTGGGTCTTTGGCTTTACAATTACACTTATGAGTAAATGACTTCCCATAAGAGTGACCACTGAAATATATCTCTCTTCTATGAATCATTTTACGGGTATTTATTAAGTTACCTTTCTCTGATAGTTGTTTCCTCAAAAACTGATCCTCCGTTGGTTTTTCATTGGAGAGAGTCACATGCTGACTGCATGTACTATGACTGGAAGATTTTTCACGTGCCCCATATTCACATTCTCTCATGTCCAAAGTAGGCTCCCTTTTACAGTGTTCACCCCCACTGGATAACTGAAAGATACTGTCTTCCTGTGTTTCCTTTCTGTGACGTTCCAAACATTCAGAACTGTTCAATGTGAGCCTTGTATCTTCATTCTCAGTTAATTCTGGGGAAGATGTTGAAGGACCTGTGTTGTGTAATGATGAGATTTCAGTATTATGAAACCCTGTCATAGAAAAAAAATAGCTGTATCAACTGACTATTTTGTTGAAATATAGGAGACTCTTCACCACCTTGACATAAAAGAAAGTTCATAGAAATTCAGCAATCATTCTCATGCAGGCCACAGATGACCAAACAGGAATGAAGACTAAGAAATTTAAAATTGGTATGATCCATCATTCCTCATAGAACTGAAATGACCTCTGCATAATGCTAGTACTTAATTTTGCATGTTGCTTTTCAACTTTAATGTGAAGATTTTTTTTGTTTTGTTTTTATTTTTTGTTTTTTTTTTGTGAAAAGAATGTTGCAACACTGTTTTGGAAAAACAACACAATAATTGGTTCACATTTTTATAGGTCTGCATTATCTAGTGTGACTCTATCCCAATCTCTGCGAAGTTAGAAGTTGTTCCAATACGGTTTTACACAGGTGAAAGAGTTACAGTACATGCCATATGATTGGTTAATACTGTTTTACACAGGTGAAAGAGTTACAGTACATGCCATACGATTGGTTAATACTGCTCCACTGTGATTCCTTCATAAAGTAGCCCTTACATCAACTCTACAACTGTAGCAGATTATTCTGACAAAAAATGCACACTTATAAAAAAAATGCTTCATTTCAATTCAGCAGTTTAATTTTCAAAGGAATTTTCCTTCTAAAGGTTTCAATCTCTGTATTCATCGGCATACAGTATGAGGCAGATCTGGAAGGGGGTCCAGCCCACCTGAGCAAGAAAATGTAGATTTCAGGGCATAAAATGTCCTTTTCAGGGGCAAAGGTCATATTATGCTTGTTTACCACCTATCTTAAGTTTGAGGGTGAACACCTTAAGGCCCCCCCCCCCCTCCCCCCATCCTAGTTCAATGTCTTTCCCATGTGCCCTGATGCCCATTTTACTTTTACAAAGTTTTCTTCTCTCAGTATTATGTTCAAGTTTCTTGGATTTGCTTGGAGTTGTTTAGTATTGACTACATACAGTGGCCTTGTCTACATCTTACAATACCTGATTCACAGCAGTATATATATACTTTCCCATTTATACACCTAAATACAGCACAAGAGTCTATTTCTTGGGATTTTTAAAAAATCTCATGCCACATTTTGATCAGTACCTACCCTCTTCCCTCTGGTCCATATCCTCCTTTTTAATGACAACATCAGTTCTGTTTTCCATCTTTTCATCCAAGAATGCTCCATCCTGCTCATGTACAGAAACTTGCATAGTAGTACAGCTATCAGTTCCTTTTTGTAAAATAAGAAACAATACAGTTGTCCCATATAACACGATATAATAGAATTTACAAATGAACAGCCATATCTACAGTATAACAAAATGGGCAAAAGATTGTAAACTCTCCATACAAAACCACAATTTGGCCATTGAAGATACAGTAAAAGAAAAAGACATTAACTAGGGTGCTGCTGTGGATATTAACATCTATGTACAACATCTGCCTAATACCCACAACATGTACAGCAGGTCTGTTTTGTACAGATATCATGAACACAGCAGGTACCTGGTAGATACCTTGATGGGTCTGGTCATTTTCACAAGACCTCAATTGGCTGAAAAATTTTCTTGGACTAAAAAACTCAGACACCGAAACCTGTGCAATTTAGGCAGGGAGTAAGACCCCCTCCCCTTGGCTGAAAATTTTCATACCACATATGAAAATTATCCATTCTTGACCGCTGATGACCTCTGACCTACACTGAAAACAACAGGGTTCTTCCTCTCAATATGATAAAGTTATATACAAAGTATGAAGCGTGTTCATAATTGCTATCTTAAGATATTGTATTTACAAGCAATTTTGAAGGATTACCTACTTTTATCTCCTGTGACCTCAGATAATCTTTGACCTCTACCAAAACAAATAGGATTCATCTTCTGACTACGTATAACACATCCACATGCCACGAATGAAAAGCATCCACACTTCACAATATCCTGTTCACAATGTTTTCAGTTTATGACCTGTGGTGACCTCACATGACCTTTGACCTCCACCAAAAACAATAGCAGTGTTCTCCACTAGCTGTTTTGTTAGGGTGCTGGACCCAGAAAAAGTGTGCAGAGGGTACTCGGCACCCGGACAAAATATACACCCTGACAAAAAGTTAAGCCACCCAGCCAGAAATTTCCAAAACCTTAAAACAGAGCAAACAGCAATAATTGCAGTGTGAACATTGAGTAATGATAATCAGAAATGTACTTATAGTAGTCATCAAAGAAGGCCATAATTAAATTAATCATCTATTTTAGCAAACATTTTTCAAAGAGAGCACCCCTCTCTTTATAGACAGTGATCACTGTTAACCTTTAAGGTTTTAACCTTCAGAGCACCCCTACAAAAACTAAATCAGTGGAGAACACTGAATAGGGTTCTTTCTCTCAACAATATACAGCAGTTCCATATTCCAAGTATGAAAAGTATCCATTATTGCTATCTTGAAATATGGTGTTTACAAGCCAAGCATCACAAACACATACATACAGTACATACACACCCACAACATACAGTACATAACTCACCAGCATGATTGATTCCTTTTGTCTTCAGAAAGGAATCAAAAATACATATTCTGAGGAGTTTGATGACATTTAGTTACATCACTAATGAAGGATGCACATGCTGCTTCTTGAGAAACTGAAATTTCGCAAGGAACAGTAACAGACATTGTGACCTGTCATGACCTCAGCTGGCCTCCAATTGTCACAAAATCAAATCTTACAGTAGTTCTTCTCCCATTGACTATCACACCTGCTAACCACTTTGTGTTCATACAGTATGCTCATATACAGTATGTATATTCACACACAGTAATGCATGCACATAAAACTGCACTTGCTTTTCCTTTCTTCAAAATTCCAAATCATCAGAATGTGAACTTTAAAACCACTGCCCAAGCTACTGTACTGCACATGCTGTACTGGATAGGCTCACGCTATCCAGATACAGAACATTTGAATATTTTTCTGTAGACACAATCGTGGGGTCTTGCTTACCCTATGCAGAATGGATTGGGTGACTGGTGAAATGTTTACATGAAGTTTTTTTAGAGATAAAATCCAGTCATGTTTGCCGTGCAGATTTCAAAACATACGCGTACAGCATTTTGCATATACACAGTGTGCACGTGTGCCCTGTTATGTAGTTACACTCTCAGCCCTGGCCCCTACCCCCACCCCCTTTCAAAGGAAGTAGGGTTCTGCAAATCAATGGTGCAATTACTGGTGTACAGGGCCCCAGTGACCCCAGATGACCTTTGACCTCCACCAAAAATGATAAGTTACTTTGTCTTAGCATAATGCATCTACATACTACCTACGAAATTTATCCAAGCTTCCTAACTCGAGATACTGTGTTAACAAGGTTTTCAGCGTTGATCCCCAGTGACCCTGGATGACCTTTGATCTCCACCAAAAACTGTAGGGTTCTTCCTCCTACTGTAACACATCAAAATACTAAGTATGAAATTCATCCATGCTTCTTACCTTGAAATATCGAGTTAACAAGTTTTTCAGGTATTGACCACCCCAGAAGACCTTTGACTTCCACCAAAAACAATAGGGTTCTTCCTCTGACCATAAGGCATGTACATACTGAGTATGAAATTCATCCAAGCTTCCTACCTCGATATATTGGGTTAAGAAGGTTTTTCAGGTTTTGACCCCTGGTGACCCCAGATGATCTTTGACCTTCACCAAAAATGATAGGGTTCTTCCCCCTACCATTACGTATCAACATACTAAGTATGAAATTCTTCCAAGCTTCCTAACTTGAGATATTGCATTAACAAGGTTTTAAGAGTTTGACCCCTGGTGACCCCAGATAATGGTCAACCCCCACCACAAACCACAGGGTTCTTCCTCTCAACATGGGGCATCTAAGAATCAAGTTTGAGAACTGTTGGCATTTCCCTTCTTGAGATACCATGTAAACAAGCTAAGTGTCACAAACACACATACACACACACACACACACACACACATATGTACACTCTATGCCCTACAGGAAACTGACATAGGACCCCATAGGGAATGCAAGGGAATTTCCCAGCAGCGAAGCTGCCTGCGAAGGAGCCGAGTAGACAGACGTGCTTAAGGGCAGGCTGCACTCCAAGGCAGACACGTGCAGCCGCGCATGACTTTTCTTCGCAGTGACCGAATTTTCGGGCAGCTACGCCAGTTTCAAGCCGTGAGTGAGCTAGGAAAGACGTGCGAGAGCGGAGCTCTCAAACTGGCTGCCCCGGTACCCGCTAAGGCCATGTTGGTGAGTGCATACACACTCACTCGCCATCATGAATGCATAGGTTTCTCTTATCATCGAAACCAAAAAACAGTATAAACTAGAAGTTCCTAAATCATTTTTTGCACCCTCACCTGTTCCCTGATAGAGGTTGCATTCTTCTTCTTCTTTCTTGATTTCCTTCTTGACTACATTTTCTAGCCAAGTCATTGAACCTGTTGCTGCTGTTACGTAGTTTCCTATAAAACAGAATGAAATTATAAAGCTTTTTTCATTTGCAACTTACCAAATTATACAAATGAAAATCATGTGTACTGTATCATTGTTGAAAATGAAACTGCCTCAAATTTAAGCCTGCTATATACTGTACCACATACGTGTATTACCACACAGTACCATTTAAGGCTAGTGGAATCTTTTGACGAAAATTGGAGGAAGTGTTCTTTGTCTTTGTTACTATTACTGAGTAACCTATTGGAATGTACAGTACCTTATGTAAGGTACAGTGTACAGTACATTTTTTCAAATCAACTACAGCATCCTTGACATTTTATGTGGATGAAATTTCCGAACTTTTTGTTGATAAATTTTTATTTCAAGGATACCAAAATAATTATTTTGACCAAACTTCTACTTGGACAGCTCAGCATGACAAAAAAATGACATTTAAAACATTTTCAGCAGTAATAGCTTACTTGGTTGCATCTCTGTGACTTCAAAAAAGACACTTTATAAAGACACTGCCTAAACACTGATATAGACAACTTTCACACAGGAGTGGGTGATTGGCAGCACCAGATTTATGCCACTCTCTGGAAAATCTGTTGTCTCTGTCACAGAAAGGAACATATCACATTACTGTATCTACTGTAGGTGTGACTGAAGCACATGCAGAACAAAGGAGTCTGTACAGTACTTGTTAAGACACTGTTGAGCTGACAACGTCTTACAGTAATACTGTATGTTTCAATATGTACTATGCACAAAATGATCACTGAATTACCAGGGTATAAATGTTCTGGAAAACTACAGCTCATGGAGCTTGTAATATGATATACCACAATTGGACAATAGAAAAGTGACGTTGGAGAATCACAATCTTCAGTGGATTCGATCCAGCATTAAAACTACTACAGTCACTGCTAAGAAATATTATGAAACATACTGTAACAGACTGACCACTTTGTCGAATCCCTGACTTTTCCGTGACTGAAAAAAGAGCATTTCATTTCCCACATTTCCCTGATTTCTATGACTTATGGCTGGGAACCCTCGTTAATATCTTACAGGGTACTGTAACACCAACTAAACTTAAGTTTTGTACTGTATGCAGAAAAAAGAGCATGTTCCATCATCTGTACAATGTATGTTGATTATAAGCGCTTAAAAAATGATTTTTTTTTTTTTAATTTTCCAAACTAAAACTTTAAGAAAAGAATTTTCATGAACTTGGGAATTCACACATGCAGAATGTTTTTATACTCACATACAGAAATTTAAACTGTACTTTTGGTTATTAGTTTGTCATTACTAATGTAGTGAATACTCATTTCCATTGGGATACCAGTGAAATATTAAATCCTGTTATCCCTATCCAAACAGTCCATAAAGGGGGAACTTCACAGTAACTACTGCATTAATCAAAGAACTTATTAAACAAATGCCATCTGAGTACTGTAACAAACTTTTGTGCATCCTAGTATATGCAAATTACTATTCATATTTTAAATTTCAATACCAACCTGTCTCTCCTGGCCTTGCTAAATGTCCCTCTGGGATGATTCTTTCATGTCTTCTTTCCTCCCATTCAGGGTAATCTTCAAGCTCTACTTTGATGGACAACATGACAATTGTGCTATGTATATGGTTCTGAGGGGCGAAGGAAGAAGTAAGAAGACAAATTGAAAAGCATTCCCATGTTTTGAAAAACAGAAACATAATTCCCTTCATTTCCAAGACATTTCCTGAAAGGGGATGACAACAATAACCATTTCAGTAACATAATTGAAAAGTACACAAAATTCTCGACACAATGCACATAACCCATCTTCATAGCTTATTCGGTTCTTGAGATATCGCCATTCTTATCATTTACATTGGAGTTGCCATTTTCCAAAACAAACTCACTTGTAGCAAGTTGATTTTGACTTTCAGGCTCACTTTGTAATTGAGATGTTATTGTTTTCCTTTGTATTTTGTTTCATTGTTTCTCTCTACACAGTTTTAGCATGTTCTTGTTGATATCAGATTTCAAAATTACAGGACTCGCTCTCTGCATTTCTGAAATGATCTTTTAAATGGTAGCTGGACCTTTGAAAAAAATTGAATTTAATTATAAAGACATAACTTTTGAAAATCAAGTGAGCCTGTGACATCATAATTAATAGACTTGCTACAAGTTTGTTATAGCAGTGCCCATGTAAGGGATGAGAATTGTGATATCTCGAGAACCAAATACAGTACACTGTAAGCTATGAAGATGGGGTTTTTTGCATTGGGTTCAGAATGTTATATACTTTCTGATTATGTTCCTGAAATGGTCATTATTGTCATCTCCTTTAAAGAGATTCCAAAGCCCTCCCATTAACTATATATTCATGCTGCTAGAATTGAATAGGACATTTTAGCCAATATTACCCGAGAAAAAGGCTTTTTCCCGGGTGAAGCTTATCTCTAAAATTGCAACAGTTAATCCCTTTCACAAACAAACTTGCTCTATTGACCAAACAGTCTTTAAAGGGGTTCAAACCCCTTTTACTTTATTGATCTCAAGATATTTGAACAGGTAGTTCTCTGATAGATTCTGGATTAAGAGTGGTCAACTAGAGATGGCTAAAACTTGCTATTTGTTTATTTGTTTCATGTAACATCGAGTATACTTTAACCAGTATGCAAAAATGCATTGTGATTTTGAATGATTAGCACATACATGTGTTATCCCAAATAATGCCAAGGTGTCCCATTTCTTTCTGTCATTGGGTGAATGTGATCTGCATGTGCTGGAAAGTTACAGTATTGTGTTCATATTTGATCTTGGAAATACTTGCGAACTTTTGCATTCTGGCCACTGGTGATTTCAGCTGACCTCTGACATGCGACAAAACTCACAAGAGTTTTCTGAAGGATTAAATGCAACACCATCTGAGGTATCCAAGCTTCCTAACTTGACATGTCTTGTAAAACAAGGTACTCAGAGTTTGACCCCCCCTGTAACCCCAGATGACCTTTGACCTCCACCATAAATGAAAGGGTACTTCCTCTCACCATAAGGCATCCACATACTGTACCACAGTACAGGTATGAACATACTCTACTACAATACAGGAATGTACGAAATCTATCCAAGCTTTCTACCTTGAGATATGTATCATGTTAACTATGTTTTCAGACTTTCACCCCAGTGACCCCAGATGACCTTGGACCTCCAACATAAATGATAGAGTACTTCCTCTCACCATAACGCATCCACATTCTATGTAAGAAATCTATCCAAGTTTCCTACCTTGTGATATCATGTTAATGTTTTTAGACTGACCCCCTGTGACCTATTGTTTGAACTTGTTCCAGTCCTTTGGTAATACCTGTACTGTAGTTACTTTGTGTTCTGTTGCTATATGTGGCAGGGATTGCAGCCATTCCAGACCACTTCTAGGGTTATTGCAATTTGGTAATTTCTTTCTGGACTATTTAATTTTCTTTAGGACAGCCAAAAATGGCAGATGGGTTGACCAATGGATAGGGCTGTGAACGTGTAGCAAAATAATTAAACGTTTAAATGCAAAAATTTGCGATCATTTAGCAATTAAACGCAATTACCTTACCAAAACAGAAAGACTCGGCATGTGTTGACTGACGTGATAGGCCTATTCAAAATGAATTGGTCATACCCGTGAACCCCAAACATGATTCCTGTAAAGGCTTGCTCGTAGTCGAAACAGTAATCACAACATGATGACATACAGTACTACATACTGCACAGGGGGCAATATTATGAACTCTGCCTTTACAGAGTATTCAGATGGATAAAAAATCAACGTAAAAAGGGTTTTGCAATTAATCGCTTAGTAGCTTAAACTAAACTTCTATTCCACATGCGATGGTTTAGCGATTAATCGCTACACAGTCACAGCCCTACCAATGGACAACCATAAGAAGAAAACAAATGTCTAGTGCACTTCCTGGAAAAAGCTACTGTACAGTACAACCCTGTACCAAGTTTGAATTGCTCAAGACCATAACCACACATTACTGTGATCTGTGTAACCAGGGAGCTGTTAGGAAGGTGACACAACAACCAAATCTGTCAGAAAATAAGTACTTGAAAATGATTTATTCCCATTCAGGTATCAAACTTTGATTGACAGGTCTCTTTGTTCCCATTGCTTAATCCCTGTTGTGTTTCCCTTTCTGATGATTATCTGCCCCTTTCACACCCAGATAATCATGAAAAAATTGCCTTTGTTAAAACATCCTTTGATTTGAGGTTTGTTACCGACAGGGGTCAAGCTCTATTCAATTTTCTTAACTAAACGACTGTCAATGAAAGTTTAAATAGTGTACTTCCTTTGTGTCCCTACGAATTTGATGCGTCGTCTGCTTTAAGTATTGTTCAAGCCTAAATCATTTTACCCAATTTTGGCAAATTCCCTCATCACTTAGAAACAAACTCAAAATATAAGTTGCATGGATAGATTTCAATAAAGTTAACAGAAATGACAATTATTGCAACCAACAACGACAAAGTGTAAAACTTCAGATGTTTGTGCTACCACTGGCAACGAAAAGTTAACTGTTCAATGTGAGGAGTAGATCTACTGTATTCATTGTAAAGATACGTAACAACAGGTCACTAAATCCTAGGTGACCTGATAAATGTGATAGGAATTTCGAGAAGAAAAGCAAGATTACCATCGGAAACGAACATTGCCTCAAAGGGACTATAGAATGTTGTGTCTCCTTCCTAACAGCTCCCTGGTGTAACTATTATTCAAATTTATGTCAGTCAAAGTGTAGTCACCAATTGTTAATAGAGCTATGTCATGGTGATATCCGCATGCACATATGTTTGGAAGATGTCCTGTAACACCCCTTCAAACTCAATGGACCATGTAGCAAACCAACACTAGGGTCATTCCATGCCAAATAAAAAAAAATCAGGAAAGTTCCTAAGTGACTACCTCTGATTTTGATGATTTTACCTCAGAATGTTGCTTCATAGACAAAACACACACAATGAAATTTTCAAGACCCATAGCTCAAGTGGTTTCAAGTTACAGCCTTCTAAAAGGTATTGCACAATATACGTAAAACCATATTTTCATGCCAAATGCAGTATTTTGATTTTGACTTTGGATTGCTGATAACTTTTCACAGCCTGGATATGGTGTTAGGCCCAAATTTGATATTCTGAAGACTACAGTACACAGTCATAATCTGGTATCAATTCAGGTGTACTGTGGCTGACTTAAAGGGGAATTTTCATCATTCCAGACAGTTTCAATCCTCCCAACTATGCAACTTCTAGCTCCTCCCATAACTGTATGAAGCTCTTCCTTGTGCAGGAGTAAACCTGTTTTATTGCTTAAGGCCATGTCCTGGTGAGCATACAAGGCTATAAAATGTAATAAAAACACTCTCTGTGCCTGGTGTGGAATGTGAGCTACTCTGCATCTTTCAAATTTTCAAACTTTGATGTCAATCAAAGAGCAGTCACCAACTGAGAATTTTGATACCCCTACACTAAAAATATACTTTGGGGTGATGACTGTCTGTCTTTAATTTTGGAGATGTGAGTCCCCCAAATATGCAGTCTTTCACTTCAGGAAGCAATATTTGTAATTTCAGAGGCCACCTGGTCCCACTTCCAATGGTCCAGAGGGCCATATTATCATTATAGATCAGTATTTTTTGGTCACGTGGCTATACGTAAGAGTAAGCAGTACCACATTGATAGACAAAGATTTGGCAGAGGTTTATTCAAGATCTACATAACAACACACACATAACAAGTACAGATGACATGTTGTCATGGGTCACAGGTAACTAAGCACACAACATTCGCCAATACTGTATATACATCAATGAATGGGACTCAGGCAAGCTTGGCTGAACTTAAAAAAATGTATTGCACTGTACAGTACTTCCAACTCAAGAAACAAAATATGATGCATCATTTACAGGCCTGGATTTTAAAAAAAAAATATGGTTGTCCATTCGACAACCTGTCTGCCTTTTTTGGTTGTCCAAAAGAAGCTTTATATAGCATCCCACAAAGAAATTTGCAATAACCTTAGAAGCAATCTGTTAACATGTTGCATGAACTTTGGTTGTCCGATGGACAACCAACCCACCAGTTTTTGGTTATCCGTCACAAATTTTGGTCATCATGGGCGAGTGGAAGACTGTTAAAATCGAGCCCTGATTTACAATAATTAACTTAAAACATAACTTAGAATGGAACTTAACAACAGACTACAATACCCCACAACATCACTGCCATTTCTTCGTGTTCAATGAGTTTCCATTAATGTTAGTGGTAATGTTCAAATTTCTTCCCTCACTCTCCACTCTGCTACTACTTCATGCTAACCCAGGCACCACCTAACAATTCTGATCTTTAGTAACTACAGTACTCAATCTAATGTTTGTTTCGTTAATTGTTTTCATCTGCGTTCAAGTTAATTTCTGTTAAATGATCATTTCCATCATCTTGGAATTAAATACTGTACTTAATACGTTGCTTCTCAGTTCTAGCTATTTCGTTCAGCTGAATTTCCACCGCCACAGTCTCATCCCTTTAGGCCATCTATACAAAACAAATTCACAAATACTACAGTACGACAGGAGGGGGTACCTATAAACTACAGCTACTTATCAGTAACGGGTACATAATATTTTACACTACTTACAGTTATCCAACAACTCGTCCTGTTTGTAATTAATGCCACCCTAGTATTACTTAGTTTTATATGCCCAGTGTAACCAGTGTGATGACATCAACCTCAACCACAACACAGTACAGCTGTTACTTCACCCTTCAATATGCAGTAAATTATCTAACACAATACATTTAGCATCTGTTAGACAACAGAATGAGCCAGTTACAGGTACCACCTTATTTTCACTATCACTTTCCGATAAACAGCCAAATGCAATAACACGATATTGTATTCACAATGGTATTAATAGGAAAACTGTGGCCTTAAACATTCTTTACTTTACATAACAAAAACAAATATGTCGACCAGTTAACTATACATGACAAGAGAAAGAAGGGAGAAGTGCAACCTAGTGTGACACATGTATTCATCATTTTGTTGTAACCGAGTTGTTGTGATAATTAGTACATCAGCTGAAGAGATTTGAAAATGTTACAGTTACAGTAGATGAGGGTAAAGGTCGACTCGATATTCTGAAGGGTCATTATTCCAATGGGTCCTTACTCTTAATTACACTTACGGACTATTATCACAGAGGTTCGTTATTTCCAAGGGTCATTATACCAAACTGAACCTACTGTATGAGTTTTTATTCTGAATGATCAATATTCCAAATAATGCTTTAGGGTCTTTACTCCTAAGGGTGGTAATTCTGAAATGAGAATAAGGGTTGTTTTCTGAATTGGGCTTAGGGAACCATAACTGTATTTTGAATTCACTACAGTACATAAAATGAATGGGTAAAGTACTGTAAGGGTGACAATCCAAAACACATGAGGGATAATGGTGGTTTGAAGGAATATGTTCCAAGAATTTAAACTTGTTTCTTTAATTACAGTAAATATGATAATGCTAAGGCATCTGGCAATCACAGTACAGTAAACAGAGAAACATTTTTTGGAATCATGAATAATTATGCAGTATGACCACTGCTATGTAGGAAGAAAACCAGTAATCATGGGAACAGAAGGGGCAGGAGGGTGGGGGTGGGGGAGGGGGATGACCAGCCCAGGTAAACCTTGTCTTTCTTACAGCAACCAGCCCAACATGCCCTTAATGGCTAGTTGGTCTATGTCCAGACATGCCTTTTCCCATAATTTCATTTTTTCAATAATCTAAGAGTTTTGACAGAAGTGCTTTTGGAAGTTAACATATGGCATGTAACTTGATTTATGTAACATGTACGATATAAATACGTTTTTGTTTTCAGTCGTCCAGTACAGTCCAGGGGTTCATATTTGTTTTCTGTAATGACCACAACTACAAGTTTACTTGCCATACTGTTAGGAACTCCACTTCATGTACTGTACAGTATTGTGTACTGCAGTGTGAATTTACAGTACACATGCGAGAGTTCAAGAGATGACTTTCCTCTTTTTGACCTACTCTGTATACACTAACCCTTTTTAGCTTGATGGGTGAACAATTGGCAACTAGGGCTACAGAAACCAAAGAATGCAATGGTACAACTATACTTTCTCATGACTTTTGCAGGGGGTGCTCTCTGCAGGATAAGATTTCTTGCACTCATCCCTAGTGTGTACTCTGAAAATGTAGGTGCCTGTCCTTACTTACTTTTGGATAGTACTGCATATCCATCAAAATGGCTACAACTCAGAGCCTCCTGAGAAATTTTTGAAATCAAACAATGCAATTTCCTGGCATTTGAAAATCATGGTACAGTACTGCAAGAACACATATTTTCCAGTGCAATGTAACATTAACACCTCCAAACAAAGGCAAGTGGCAAAAAAGAGAAAAAAAGTCAGGGTGGGACCACATTACAACCATTTTTTTGGTGGGGGGGGGGGGGGGGGAACAAACATGCAGATTAAAAGGTTATGGTGGTTAAGTGTGAAGCTTGTCTTCCTTGACCAAAGAGAAAATACTGCAACAGGCCATCTAGAACCTACCAGCAGACCAGATCTTTGCCCATGGGCCAAAGGTTGGACAACGCTGCCTAAGGATCCTTCATACTGTACAGTAACTGTACAGTAGTAGGTTACACATACAGCTCTAGCTTACTGTATACGTGTCTATGACCAGAAGTCCTTAGGCTTAGGTACAGAAGCTCTCACTATGCAACTGTTCCTTAAACAAGGCCAGAGCAAACTACTGTACCACTATATTTTTGACTGGAGAGCACTGGGCAGACTGCCCCGTCAGAATGTGACATGAGAAACGTCGCTGCAGGGATTGGTAAGCACTATAAATGCAGTCGTAATAATTGTACAACACTGGGTTTTACTTAGCAAACAATGGTGTGAACTTCCCAGCAACAAGATCTAGCAGCTTGGTACAATGTTGAAAAACATGACAGGATCCCTTGTAAAAATCTTTATTTTTGGATATACTTAGGCACTGGACTAAATAGTTGGGTTCCCATCACAAATTCTGCCTAAGTTCTAACTATTCTGATAAGCGCAGCACGTAATAATTGCAGTATTGTTTGAAGACAAAGCTATTTTTCCCCTGTGTATGACATATTTTTAATTTAGCAAAATTTACCCCATCATGATTAGCAGATCAAAATTTGTATTACAAATGGAGCGAATGTACAGCTCATTTGAAATACAAATGTTGATTTCAATAGTTGCTAATCAAGACTGGGCAATTGCTAATCAATTCAATTCACATACTGATCAGCAATTACAGTACCACTAATCAATTCTCTTACACTATTTTGTTCCCTGTTAGGACACACAATGTGAGGATTCTTCCTTATTGTTCTTATTACACCTTAACATATTTATGGGAGGGCAGATCAATAAACGGGAGTACAGTTCTTCATTACATAAAATTAAATTTGACAAGAATTCAAACCAGTCTAACTTTTGGAAGACCAGGGAGTCCAACTTGGCAGTTGTAGCTGACGTAGTAAGGAAAGCCATAAAGCGACCATACCCTACTGTACCTATAGTCAGTTAACTAGACTGAAATTTCAGTATGTGGAAGGTTCAGTTGATTGAAGATCCTAACACAAAGTTAATCCTAAACCTAACTGCAATCTGTACCCAAACCCTATACAGTAATCCATGGTCTGTGACATTCTGCCCCCCAAAAAGTGGTGCTTTATGCCCCTGAAATTATTAAGTGTTATTCACTATTTTGGGCACAATGAAGTAACAAGCTTCACGAGGAACAAAATACCTTTTCTGAAGTGATGAATTCATGGATCATAGATTCATTACATTGACTGTACTACTGTAGGCTGAAATATACTACCATAACCTTTCTGCCATTAGCATTATGGAAGAATTCACACTGAGGAGTGTGACTGTTTTCCAAATCCTACATGAAAAGTAAGTGAGCTGTTACTCAATTATTAAACAAACTGCATTTATGGCACAAAGATAAGCTACGTACAGAGATCTGTGACGTTTTTTCCTGTCCTATCTTCAGGTACTGTACACAAATACTCAGGGTTGTTCCCGTTACGCTTTGAAAGTAACTCGTTATAGTTACAGTTAATTCCGTAAAATTGTAACTCGTTACAGTTACTAGTTACAATGTTGAAAAAGTAACTAGTTACAGTTACTTTTGACTGAAAATTAACTAGTTACATTTCAAAAGTAACTAGTTACTTCAAGGTGAATATACGGTACCTCGGTTCCTGAAATGGAGGGGACATAATTAGATAGTAAGAAGGGGCACATGAGACGATCGACACCTCATTTGTGCCGGTTATCCTTAGGTGTTCCCCAAAGAAAGTCAATGATGATAGCTGATCTTCAATGGGCATTCTCGCAGAGGCGCCTAACGCTCATCATGAAGCAGCGAATCATGATACTGTGTCGGAGCTTACGCAAACTATTTGTAAGAGGAATCTGGTTATAACCAAAACTTTTCCAGTTACGACAGTACTTCTATGAGGGTGGAAATCTTTATACTGTACTCCAATCACACAGTCGGCTAATTTAAAGAGGTTAGCGGCTATGCCGGAAAATGGGAGAGCGTTGTTTCACAAGTAATTAAAGTCTTCACCCCTCAAGGGCATAAATATGGTATAGTACGAGGATGAATACATTTGTTAACAGAAGAATTTTAAAACCTCACCGCAAAGGTTGGGCTAAGTGATATTTCCGCATAAATTTTAAGTTTCACATTGTGTCGATATAAAACAATGCATAGAAATGGTGATACTATGTAGTTTATACATGCAGACCATGTGCCCATAATTCACTTTCCCTTTACAATAGGTGAAGCTTTAAGTCGGACACTTCTCTTCTCTTTCAATTAGCTTTGTTAGGATACTTTCAACGCCATTGACCATTTCAATATTCTGCTGTTTATTATATTAACCTCATTATTATTCCAGTGTAAGGAGTTACGGACATTGAAAAGAATATGATATAGCCTAAATTCATACGTTTGATTCATCAAATAAGGGTACCATACATGTTAAATTAGATATATAAATGGATGCATGGTGTTTACCGACGCTTGGCACCGTATAATTTACTGGGCTCCAACGCACGAGTCCGGATTCGGTTAGCTTAAAGACAGATTTGCATCACCCCAAGTATGACTTTTAGTTGGGGTAAGCAAAAGTCTTAGTTGGTGACTACTCTTTGATTGACATCAGAGTTAGAAAATTCAAAAGATGCAGAGCAGCTCATATTACACAGCACGCACAGAGAATGTTTTGATTACAAATGGAGTCTTTTATACTCACCAGGATGTGGCCTTGAGCAGTGAACTATGTTTGTGTCTGCACAAGAAGAAGCAGTAAAGACAATTATGGGCGGGGCTTACCACCAAGTAAAAGTCATACTTGGGGTGATACAAATCCCTCTTTAATGCAGGTCTCAAGAGCGTTTTTCTAGATTAGGAATTTGCCCGGAATAGAAGGTTCCGGAATCGAAATTTTAACGGAATGTGATGTAACTGGACTTGGACTCGGACTCGGAGTTCATTCCAGCCGAGTTCTCAAATATGCAAGTTACATTAAAAGTGTTTAAAGTTCCATTTGTGCCCAATGTACAGATGTAAAGTATTGTCACACACATGAATCAACTAAATTACTGAGGTGGCCAGGCTATGGAAGTGAGTACAAACGATGACTTTATTAATGGTGGACATGTACGATAGAATTAAAACATCTGTATGTTTGATATGCTATACATTGACAAAATGACATGTCTCGGAATTGATGCCATTGGAATCAGAACTGGCAGGAATTTGAGGGGTAGTACCATGCTCGAAAACTTTGATTCGGGAATCTAGAATCGCAGTTAGCTCCGACTAGGATAGAGTGAACGCGGGTCCAGCCGTAACGTCTCAAGAGGCAATGATTAAACTTTCAAAGTAAGCCTGGTATTTGAATGCATATGGGCCAACCCGTTTCTCACGGTGCACTATCTCCACTGTGTCCTCTAAAGGACAATATGAGTAAACTAAGGCCCACCTGACTTTACTTAGCATATATATACACTATATAAAGTCGGCTGGGCCTTAGTTAGAGGACCGTTCAGTATTTTTCAACGAATCGCACAAAGATTCGGTCTCATGGATAATAAGCATTGATCTGTCTAATAAGTAATTTGACACACAAATCAATTTTAAACTTAGTTCAATAGACAATCAAGTGGCCCTGTAAGCCTGCAGCATGTGCATCTAATATCATCTTCTGATTCTAATCGTGAATAAAATTGCTGTTGGCGAGGGCGACGTCGATAATAGCGATGAGTGATAACTATATCGAAAATAATTTTACATGTTACTACCAAAGTGTCATCAATTTGAAAATTTTCTGTTACTACTTCCAGTAAAATGCAATTTGTGGTCATTTTGACTATTTGTAACGGGAAAGTAACGGGACCCAAATGTAACGCCGTTACAGTTACTTTTACACAGAATTGTAACTAGTTACTTGCTTCGTTACTGAAATGCAAATGTAACTCGTTACAGGGTTCCGTTACACAAAATGTAACTCGTTACAGTAACGGCGTTACTTGTAACTCGTTACTTCCCAACCCTGCAAATACTGTAATATTGAAAATGCAAGCAGTTTACCAGTTACTGTACAGTACACCTATATTCCAACATATCTTTGTTGTGATCTCTATATTGTGACAAGTCTTCATTGAGGTCTGTGTTAGGATAAGAGTTAGGTTCTAACCCAACCTTATCCCAACACTTGTCAGACTACAGAGAAGTTGGAACAAAGTGACATACAGTAGAAACAGAAATGCTACAAGGAAAACTAAATACTGGAAAGCTGATTGTGCTTTGGACAACCATTTGCATTTCCTACAAATCACACCAATACCCAAGCAAATGACACTTGAGTAGTGACAATTTTCTATTAAACTGTTTCTGTTTATTCCCTTCCCTTTTCTAGTTCAGTAGCAGCTTGCTGACCAGAGTTACACATAAATATTCGTAATGCTTGCAGACAAGTAGGTTAACAAGAGTCACTATTACAGTATGTGCAGTATTTGTTTAATTATTTCACAGAAGATTAGCACAGTTTGTTCAACTTACTGAATACATGAACTTTTCCTCCATAGTATGTGCCACAAAAAAGTAGCATTTTGATGTTTTCAGTAGGTGATGTACAGTGTACTGTATATCTCTTAAAAAAAGGAACATTATACATTTTACAAAATACCATACCTGTCATTCTTTATATTGCAACAATACAGCCATAAAAATCTTTCTAAATTTTGATACGAGATCCATTGATAGATACGAAGAGTGGGGGAGTGCAGCCCTGTAAAAAGAGCCACCACTAGCGATATTTGCTGACAAGTTGCTTTCGTGACACTTTTGATACAGTAGGTCAGACTATATTTTCTGAGCAGATTCACAACTTAGGTCTTGAGCACAATTTATCATACTTTCAAAGAGTACTGTAACCTAACTGTAAACCAGTGAATAAACAATTATGGCCATTAGGAATACCTTATCTTAATCCTAACCTATGTGTCAAACCTGAATCCTAATCCCAGCTCGAAATCTTAGTAGATTTTCAGTCAAGGCAATCTTCAGACTAGTGAACCTTTGATCTAGTGAACCATTGGTCTAGTGGGCAGGTATCTCCCACAGGTGCCAGCAGAACTGGAAATATGTGTGTGCTAGAACAGTGCATGTAAAAGAATGGATAGCTTTTACTTTGCATGAATACAGTACTTACCTCCGCTTCGTGATTTTTACTTTCTGCACAGCAATGACTAAATTTCACAAAAATTTACACAGTTGATGGTGGTAAAATATAGCCTACTTAGTAGCTGTACCTATGAATCCTATGTAACGTTAGGCCCAGTAGGGCCTTTTACTGTATGTTCATTTTATTGATCATATGTGGGTATGTTTTGCATCTAGTTAAATTATACACGGCCGTTTTTGTGAAAAGCAGGGAAGTTTTGGTAGCTAAAAAGCTTCGGGACATTTTGGGAAAACGTTTCTGACGGAATGCTTGCCCACCAGTGCAATGCATATAGGCAAGAGGCCATACAAACTTGTGGTGGCTATTCGCACGTCGACTAGCAGCATTTTATTGATCATATGTGGGTATGTTTTGCATCTAGTTAAATTATACACGGCCATTTTTGTGAAAAGCAGGGAAGTTTTGTTAGCTAAAAAGCTTCGGGACATTTTGGGAAAACGTTTCTGTCAGAATCCAGGTAACGTGTGTTGTGATTGGCGTGGAAATAATTTGACTAAGCTATACGCCAATCACAATGCACGTTACATACAGTAGGATTTGTCAAATGAGGGGCTACTCTTATCTATCTGCATAGCAAACGTACATTCTTTTGATTTGCTTTACCTTGCGCTGCGTGCTTTGCTTACGAGATGGCATAGATGGCTGCGAAGGTTATAACCATACGTCATCTGTCTGTGTAACCACCAACGTGCGGAGAGTCCATTTTTTTACTAATAATTCTGATTAGAAGTGATTTTATGCCTGCAGTTGTGCCCGAAGGGATGTTAAATGTTCTTTCTCATCGAATGACGTGATTGAAGGAAATCAGAGAGGTTCACAGCGAGCGTAAGAGTGTAAAAATAGGTCAAGTTGGAAGCTTCGTCCAGAAAATTGTCGTACCTTGTTAGTATATACTGTATATATAGTGCATTATATAGTGTATTATATAAATCGGAACGCCTGTGGTCTCCACGTCCCCGTGCCGACCACAGGTGCCCCTTACGTGAACTGTAGCTGTTTCGCAGTCTTCAACTGCCACAAATGCTCATAGAAAATGCAAAGCACTTCCACTTTTCAAAAGGTTTTCAAATTTTGTGAATTTCTGTGTTCAAAAATCTTGCATATTACTGCTAATATGTATGTGTAAGATTTGTAACAATAAAACCAAACATAACTGACAAATTTTAGAAGTAGGCCTAATCTTGAAGGTTAAGAAAACTTTAGAGAATATTTTAGGAGTATTTAATTATGGTGTGGAAGTACTGAATGCTGTAAGCAGCTACCATCCTCAAACTGTTACTCCATCAAAATTTCGTCCTTCAGACAACGCCACGTGAAATTAATATTCGGGAAAAAGAACTGCCTTGAGGTACCTTATATGACCAAAAGCACTGACACAAATGTGGCAAGAAAAGTGCAGTATTTATGCCAGAAACTTAGCCTAAGTCGTTTGTTCGAGCTAGGAGATTTGTGAGTTGTGACATACCTTTCCGTCTATATAATACATAGTATATGGTGTATTATACAACGTAAGCGGTGCCTGTGGTGCCGACAGACATCAACATGTCCGCACGGCAGTGCTAGTCGACGTGAGAATAGCCTAGTCCTTGAACAGGACCGTGTACTGTGTTAACGGTAGAACCTACTCTGTACCACGGTCCTTGCCCTGCCTACACAAAATTTCCAGTGGTTAGCCATGCAGTCTGCCAGCAGACCGGCATTCCTCACAGCTTCAAATATTCACCTATGATTACCATACTTTCCATGAACCTTCTTTGTCATTGCATCTAGGCTTCTTGACCAGTTTTTCTTGGAATAGAGGGGGGCAAGGAGGTGAAATTTGAAGGTAAAAACTGACCTTAACACTAAGTGAGTTACAAGATTTTAGAGTGCCCGTGCAGTCATGTGACTGACTTCCCTGTACAAAGTTGTAACCAGGGTAGTATGCAAAAGGATACAGTATGTCGTTCTATGCACATTTTTTTGACTTTGGAGAAAATATTTGTATATTAGAAATGGACCCTCACCTCAAACCGGTAGATATTGTCTTCAAAATCTGAAACCAAGAAAATGTAACAAATTTTAAGGAAATCCTGCACTTAATTTCAGGAAATTGGACATCAAAACGTGGAAGCACAGCCACGAGCCATTCTGACAGTGACAATATATGGCTGCCGTTCTTTGACAAAGGACGAAGCCAGTTCTGTGAGTTTGGGCCTTAGAACGCACCTGTGAGCTGTGTGAATGCACAGTTTTCTACAATATAATGATAATTAACTGAACTGCATTGGTTTAAAATCGGAGAAATGACAATTAGTGTAGGAACGATCAGTTTCTGATAAAATTTTCCTCCCAAACCTTAACTGTGGGGTTTTTTGTGTAGGCAGGACAAGGACTCCAGTGCGGAGTAAAACAAAGTGTACATAGCATAGAGTCCTGTTTAAGGACGTGAATAGCCCCACAATATAAGTTATAACAAGGTGAACCAGGCCTAGCCAGTTTCGCGAAACTGGATCCTACTCTTTTATAGCCATAATTTAGCCTTGCCTATGTGAAACATTAACTGCCTATGTTTTCGTCCAATGATGGCTCCGTTTCATACTTAGCCTTAATTGCAGAATCCGCAACAGTGATTTCCACCCGAAGCCGGGTCCACGCTTCACGGTAAATCCTCCTTCATTTCACAATAATTTAACTGCACGGCTTCCCGGTTTATTCTCCTCCAGTTCTTATCACATCTAGCGCCAGTGTTTCCACATCCTTAATTCATTTTTCCAGAAATGGAATCTAAACTTTCCTGAAATCGGCTTGGTATTTCCTGATATTTTCAATAACGCTTCTTTTAGGCTACTTTAATGGCTGATCCAGGATTTCACCCTGTCAAGCCATACTTTATTTCCATACACCAAACGTTATTTCCAGATTTCCTCAAATTTCCCGAAATAATCCCCTTCTCGAAGATTTCCCGAAGAGCACCCAGATTTCCCGAATTTCGGGTAATTTCGGGAAGAGTGGAAACACTGTCTAGCGCGGCGTGCCTCGTTTTTTTCCCCACGAGGTTATGGGCAAATTTGATTTTCAAAATTTTTCAAATTTGTTTCAAAATCCTAGTTAGGCAGTTAGGGTTAGTGAACGTATGAGGGACTTGACAGGGTTATTTGGCCTGTTCTTTCATAAACCGGTGTCAGAATTACACGAAAAGGGTCGAAAAGCTTAAAGCTGTCATTTTGGAATTAGGGGTGGGGCCTATTTCCAAGAAGCTGATTGGTCCATTGGCATGGTTTGCCCATAACCTCGTGGGAAAAAAATTGCGCGCGGCGTATTCGATTTGCTTCCCTGGCCGCGAGTTATTATTTTTTTTCGTAGGATGGAAATGGAAGAATCATGTCACTGGACGAATCAGCTTCTTGGAAATTGGCCACACCCCTTATTCCAAATAAAAGCTTTTCGACTAATTTTTTTGTAATTCTGACGCCGGATTATGAAAGAGCAGGTCAAATATTCTTTGTCCTCGTAACCCTAAACTTACACTGTTAGCACAAATTAGTCAAACATTGTCTTATACGCCTAACCTAAGTTAGTCAAAGGCGTTTGACTAATTTTGTACCAATAATTATTGGTCCATCATTGTGCAATTAGTCAAATATCATTAGAAATTGGTCAAAATGAGTGACTAAAATAGGTTAGGCGTATCAGACAATGTTTGACTAATTTGTGTTTACAGTGTAAAGTGCAACCCTAACCATGATTTCAGTTAGAAACAAATTTAAAAATTTTTTGAAACCGATTTTTCCATCAGTCGCCATCCTACGAAAAAAAAAAAACAAACAAACAAACAAACAAAAAACAACAACAACAAAAAAAAAACAAACAAACAAACGTGCTCCCTGGCCTGCCTACTTACTATGGCGTCGGTTGGTGACACGTCACTTCCGCACGACAACAATGTGTTGGAGTGAAAATTTACTGCGCGTAAATTGTGTTCCATATATGGTCATGAGTAGTCAGTTGTTGTTTTCACTCCAGTCGCCAGGGTAACTGGGAAAGACCCGGATAACCAACCGACCCGAGAGCCTCATGCTTAAAGGGCAAGAGCAGTCGTCCCAAACTTATTTTGAAGCAACAGCTAAATCTCACAATTTTCTTCTTATTTCTCTGCAAAGTATCTTTCATAATATTTTAGGACTTCAATATTGCATATTCAAGGTAAACCAATCAGTTACTTCAAGTAAATTTCACATTTGAGGAGAAAAAATATTGTCACATGACTCTCAAGAGCCAATCATGAAACAGGACAGTCTACTACACTACTTCAAGTTGGGGTGACTGCATATCCCCTTTAATTGGGTCATGGTGGACATGCGCAGTTGGGTGAGATAAACGAACGTTTTAAGTATCGGTGAAGTTGGTAAATAACAGCCAAAGGTAGAGAACCTTAGCGGAGCAAACTTTGCGGTTGTATATGTAGCCTACCCATAGAGCAGGATATACTAGAACTGGAGGGCGGACTCCCCGAAAAAGCTGTGATCTCATGGGGACGCGGCCGCCATTTTGAAAAGGGGCAAAAGTCGCTCTTACTACGCCGTTGAACTTACATTGAAATACGTACAAATTACACCACTTTTCCGTGTTTACTGAGAAACATGCCAAAATCTTTCCTTGTAAGTTATCTACATCAACCACAGACGACGAGGTAGTAGCTACATCTGACTTGAATTGTAAGATTCTTGTAGTAATTTTGTATATTAGTCACAATGAAGTTAAAAGTAAACACGTTTTTCTTCACTTAATTTGCACATTGGCCAGTCACATTGAACCAGCAATTGTACAAACTTTGTGCAGGGAGCTTTTTCGCGACAAGTCCGCGTTAGTCTACCCGAGGCCGGATTACTCAGTAAATGACCAAATCGATTGCAAGAGCTTAAAGACAGACAGTCATCACCCCAAAGTATATTTTTAGTGTATGTATATC